>CM076579.1:566498024-567033654 GCA_034641835.2 Pinus albicaulis
GTGGTTGACCATGCCATCCTAGAGATAGAGTACTAGTAACTTCGCGCAACGCATCGCTGTTTGCTAATATTCCCCAGCTTTTCCCACCTCATTGGCCAAATGAGAGGTACTTCCCATGAGCTCGAACTACATGGGTAGGATGCGCACGGGGCATAGATCAAGAGGTACTGGTGGGCAGCCGATATGATGAGGCCCAGAAGCTTACTCAGCTCCCAAAGCCCCGAGACTCTGTAGGCCATCAAGTCTACAGACCCCACATCGCAGGGGCCTCCCCACGACACCAAGATTCTCCAAGCAGTTAGAACTCAATCTTCCCCAAAAATTGACTGCGACTCGTCATCAGCTCCTATGATCGAGCCTTACAGCAGCTTGTCCCTGACAGTGAACACAGGTACCACTTTATCCGGGATATGGTACAGCGAGGCGCCGTAAGGCTCGATCATATAGGAACCGATGAGCAGGTCGCGGATATTCTCACTAAGCCCCTGGGGAAGGTCAAGTTCCTAACCTTCCGTGAGAGTCTTGGTATCGTGGAACGACCCTATGATGTGGGTCCCATTGGACGATGAGCTCTGGAGTTCAGCTCGGGGGATGGCCGGGAGCTATAAGCACTCATAATGCTTCGCCCCACCCTTGTGATTATTGAGCTCGGTTCGCCACTCATTTATCCGTGCCCCGTACGCTGTGACCACTTTATCCGGGATATGGTACAGCGAGGCGCCGTAAGGCTCGATCATATAGGAACTGATGAGCAGGTCGCGGATATTCTCACTAAGCCCCCGGGGAAGGTCAAGTTCCTAACCTTCCGTGAGAGTCTTGGTATCGTGGAACGACCCTATGATGTGGGTCCCGTTGGACGATGAGCTCTGGGAGCTTTGGGGGGCTTTGGGGATAGCTTCTCGGAGCTATAAGCACTCATAATGCTTCTGCCCCACCCTTGTGATTATTGAGCTGGTTCGCCACTCATTTATCTATGCCCCGTATGCATCCTACCCATTGAGTTCAGGGCTCATGGGAAGTACCTCTCATTTGGCCAATGAGGTGGGAAAAGCTAGAGACTATTAGCAAAGACCGATGGACGCATCAGAGATTGCCGTACTCTCTATCTAGGATGGCACGGTCCAACCACTTGATCTGGGATCAAGTTTTGTGAGGTCTGGGACCTCTGCCTGACTTCGGGTCAGATGAACCAACTTTGGGTTGGTTGGATACTCTTCATGAGTTTGATAGAGGTTTGGAACCTCTCGACTGATTATGTCAGTCGGGGGATGATGTCTTTGTGACTGACCCACTTCTGTTCTGAAATAAAGAGGCCAGCAAAGCAAGTTACGGCGGGATGACGCAAGATGTTTGATTGCACTGATGGATGGAGTTCTCCCTAGTTGAGAGGGAGTGTTAAATTTGGATAACTAGGTCCAAACTCCATGTTATGATGCTCAGATTAAGAGGCTAATATTTTTGTTGGAATCTTCTTTCGGAGAGGTGTAAAATCCATATATAATATGTCTTAATCCGATGAGCAGAACATTTATTTTGAATTTATTATTCTTAATAAATTATATGTGCAGGTCGGCCTTAAGGTTGCACGCCCCCAGCAGATGTGTCACACGCCCCAATGATGGATATAAATACAAGCAAAGTTGGAGAGCATTTCATCACAACACAACTCACATCTTCTTCTCTCATCTGAGATAGTACGAGCTACTTGGAGGACGAGTTCAGCCACACGTGTGAAGGAGAAGAAGGACAAAACAGTACGGCTGAGTTGAAGGACGATTTTCTGCAGTTAGGGTTTTGCAGAAAGTTTGACCAGCGTTGACTTTGGTCAACGCATGGTCCAATTGGGCTGAAAACTTGTGGGAAGTTCGATTTTGGAAGGCCATACTATTTGGCACAAAAATCGAGGTCAAAAGGTTGACCAATCTGCTGCTGCGTTGACTTTTAGCTTGCTGCCCTGCGTTGACTTTTTCAGGACAACGTTGACTTTTTTGGAGTTGACTTGGTTTGACTCGTTTACTGATTGGAGGACTGTTGTGACACATGCCGGGTTGGCCGACCAAGGAGACTTTGCTGGTTGAAGCATCCTGTTGACCGCCGTAACGAACCACCACATTTTTCCTGTTTCTGATTTGTCTTCTGTAAGATCCACTTATATGTTCTATCTGCATTTTGCTTAACTATTTGTATGATTGCTGTGAAAAAAGTAAAATTGCTCCTAGCATAGAACATCTACAAAAATTTACAATGATGAATGAAGGGTCACAGTCCATGTCCCTTTCACGGGATAGGTGGCATTGTCTTGAAGGATAATTTCCAGATTAGTATCATTTTCAATCAAATCAGAGAGGTCTTCCTTGTATCCAGTGAAGTGCCTTGAGGCATTTGGTCAACGCATGGTCCAATTGGGCTGAAATTTGGTGAGAAGTTCGATTTTGGAAGGCCGTACTATTTGGCACAGAAATCGAGGTCAAAGGGTTGACCAATCTGCTGCTGCGTTGACTTTTAGCTTGCTGCCCTGCGTTGACTTTTTCAGGACAGCGTTGACTTTTTGGAGTTGACTTGGGTTGATTCGTTTGCTGATTGGAGGACTGTTGTGACACATTCTGGGTTGGCTGACCAAGGAGACTTTGCTGGTTGAAGCATCCTGTTGACCGCCGTAACGCACCACCACATTTTTCCTTTTTCTGATTTGTCTTCTATAAGATCCTCTTATATGATCTATCTGCATTTTACTTAACTATTTGTATGATTGCTGTAAGAAAAGTAAAGTTGCTCCAAGCATAGAACTTCTACTAAAATTTACAAGAGCGAACCTCCCAAATTGGACAGCTTGGGGTTGATCCTGCGGCAAGAAGAACTACGAAGGTTCACCAAGAAGTAGCACAGCCCTGCGTTGAGAAAGGTTAAGGAAGAGGAGGAAGATGCAACCTTTGTATCGAAGAAGCAGCCGAAGAAGAAGAAGGATCTTTCTAAGATCAAGTGCTTCCAGTGTGGCGAAATGGGACATTTTGCCAACCATTGTCCATAAAATAAGGGCAAGGAAGCATCTTCTTCCAAAGCAGCGGTGGCAGATGATGGATCCGGAGATGATGTAGCCATGAGCGCTCATGAACCACGAAAGTGGGGCGACATTAGGTTTTTCCAGGGACAGTTTGTCCAGAAATAACTATGTCACTTTGTCCATGTGTGCATGTGCTTATTCTAGATCTAAATTGGTAGAGATATGTTATGTTTTTTTCTTTGATGTTAACTTGAATTTATTCAGTTGATAACTTGTACAAGTAGGAGAAGCTTAACCGGATTAACAGAATTAATTTCTTCATAAGAATTAAGATTCAGAAATTTCTACATCATCCACATATAGTAGAATAATGACTGGCTCATTATCCACAACCTTGATGTAGAGATTTGGATCAACAGTACTTTTCATGAACCCAATCCTTAGAAGGTATGCATCCATTCTTGCATACCATGCCCTAGGAGCTTGATTCAAACCATATAGGGCCTTCTTGGGTCTACAGACATGAGTGTCTTTCCTATTTACTTCAAATCCTTCGAGTTGTTTAATGTATAATTCCTCATCGATGAACCCATTCAGAAATGCAATTTATACATCCCTTTGATGGATATTCCATCCCATTGTAGCAACCAATGAAACCAAAGATCTAATGGTAGTATACCTTGCGGTGGGTGCAAAGGTTTCTTCATAATCTATGCCTTCCTTTTGAGAGAAACCCCTTGCAACAAATCTAGCTTTGTATTTGTCTATACTTCCATCAACAGTGTGCTTGATCTTGTAGATCCATTTGGAGCTGAAAACTAGTTTGTCACTAGGTCTAGGAACTATTACCCAAACCCCATTCTTCATGATGGATTGATATTCTTCCTGCATTGCCTTCTTCCATACTTCTTGATGAGAAGCTTCTTCAAATGTAGATGGTTCATCTTCAATCAGTTTTGTCACATATGCAGCATATCCATAATATATTTTCGTCCTTTTGCTTTCTCTAAAGGTTCCTTTCGCAGCTCCATGTCCTTCAACATCTTCAAGAGTAGCTTTTAACCAATTTGGCCTCTTCCTATTGTTCGGTATGATCACAGGTTGAATAGGCTCACTTGGTCCTTCTTCTTCTTCTTGAATTCTAGAAGGATTTTCGTGGCATACTTCTTCTTCGAATATTGGTATATCTTCGTCATCAAAATCAATAGGGATGTCTTTGGATCTTTTGTAGGCATGATTTTCATCAAATATAACGTCCCTACTTACTTCAGTATGTCTTCCTTCCTTAATGTAGATTATATATGCTTTCGAGGAGAGACTATAGCCAACGAAGATCCTTTTATGTTTGTAGAATATAACTTCTTTCATTTGTCTTTTGGAACATGGATATAGGCAAGACTCCCAAAGATTCGAATATGGTCCAAACTAGGCTTCTTCCTTGTGAATGCTTCCTCAGGTGTCATGTTCTCAAGAATTCTATGAGGACTTTTATTTTGAATATATATCGCTATCATTGCTACTTCTACCCATAAAAATTTTGGTAAGTCTTGATCAAGGAGCATTGTTCGTATACCTTCTTCAATTATCCTATTCTTTCTTCGACCACTCCATTTTGTTCGGGATAGTAGGGAACGCTGAGCTCCCTCTTGATTTCTTCTTTACAATATGCAATCAATTCTTTAGAAGTGTATTCCCCACCATTGTCGGATCTCAAATTATTTTTTCTTCTTTTGGTTAGGGTTTCCACTTCAGCTCTAAACTCTTTGAATTCCTCAAATACTTTATCCTTTTTCTTGAGAAGGTAGAGCCATGTCTTTCTAGAATGATCGTCAATGAATGTTACATAATAACGATGAACTCCAAGTGATTTTTCAGACATAGGCCCACACACATCAAAATGAATGAGTTCTAATATTTCTTTAGACCTCGTTTCACTATTTGTAAATGGTTTTCTTGTATGTTTACCAAAAGAGCATCCCTTGCAAACTCCTTCAAATCTTCTTTGATATCGGGGATGCCATGAACTAGTTGATTAAGAGTGGGGATGCCCTTGTAGTGTAGATGACCATATATTCTATGCCATAGCTCGATGGCGTTGATTTCCATATGAACTAGAGCTTGAGGAGATGATGTTATGACACTATATAAGCTTCATTCACGAACTCCAATAGCTTTATCGATACTTGAATCATTTCCCCAAACCAAAACCTTTCCATCAACAAAAGAAACTCTATGCCCTTGATCTTCTAAGCAAGAAATTGAAAGAAAATTCTTTTTCAAACCTAGAACATATAGTATATTGTTGAGATGTAGCTTAGCTCCATTCTCCAGCTTCAAAGATGTTGATCTCGAGCCTCTAACAGCATAGATTTTGTTATCTCCCAATTCCACTGCATGAGAAGATGATTCCTTTGATGGAGTATGAAGTTGTTTACTTTCTCCTGTCATGTGCCTTGATGATCCACTATCAATAATCCATGCATTATCGTCACTAAGAGAACTTGTAAGAGCAGCCAAGAACCCTTGACTTCTGACCTTTAGAATAAGTAGTAGAAGATCTTCTTGATACAACTTCCTGCGGTATTGAATCCCATTCTCATACAACTTATCATAGAGGGAGTAACCATTTCCTTCGAGCCAACAAAGTGATCTTCAATCTTCCTTGACCTTAGCTATGATACCATGTTGAGAAATCAGTGCAAGTAGACATAGGACTTTGATTCCTTTTTCTTGATAATTACTTGTGAATTATATTGGCTTATTTTACTTCTTTGTGATATTATATTTCATCAAGTAATTACCAAATTATAAATCACAAAAACAAGAGACACAAGATGTAGGCACTCCGCCAGGGCAAACCCCCGATTTAAGGGAAAACCCAGTCAAAATATCTTCCTTAAATAGATTTCCTGAGATAATCCTAGACTCTTCACCCTAGACACAGATTTCCTCCAACCACCAAGTCAGCCCTTCTTTTCCAGCAGCAAAAATTCAATCTATGTAGCAGCGACTACTTGGACCTATGCAGCACTTCGACCTATGCAACAGCAGCACTTCGACCCCAGCAACTTTGACCCTCTTGCAACTTTGACCTACTGCAATAGCAGGACTTTGACTCTGTAACTCCAGCAACTTTGATCCTGCAACTGCCCAGTGACTTCGCAAAAGAGAGAGAGAGAGAGCCCAAAAACTTCAATCCTGCACCTTTCCTTCTTCCTACACTTCGTACTTTTTACTACACTAATTCTTGTGTGAATCGAACTTGTTGAGTGGATGAGCAAATAGATCGAACTGCACTTGTATATATAGGCTTCTTGTGGGTCGAATTGCTACCTTTCAGGCCGACTTCATCAAGCAAGGGCTGACTTGGTGTGGAGGTGAACAAATTCATTTTTGACTCAAAAATAATTATTTTTACATGATTCAAAAGCCCAAGAAGGGTCTCATAAAATATACAATGACTCTGATGACTCAATATAAATCCTAGGAGTCCACAATGGGGACTTGGACTAATAAAAGATGACCCAAGCATGAAACCCATGCTTTAATAAGTCATTGTAATAATAATAAAAACCTTCTTTTTCATTATTTTCATAAATACATTACATAATGACTCAAATATATTTATGAAAACCGAACCTAGTTAAATTCTTCAACAAATCCAATTTAGGATTTCCACATAGCTTAATTGCAGGTGTTCACCCAGTTCTATGCACTTCCTTGACGCGGAGGCAGTTTGTGGAGCAAAAATTTATTTAGCTAGAGTGCGTCAGGAGATCTAGTTATTTGCAGAGAGATTTCCTACCTTGAGATCATAATTTTGGCAGTGTTTCGCAGGGCAGAAATCTTGGCCATTTGTTGGGCCAAATTTCTACATTCTAGCAGTGTCCAAAGCTCACTAAAGAACGCTTGCGTAGGGGAAGAGAGAAGATAATTTCCAAAGGAGATTGGATGGAGGAGAAGGTAGATTCCGGAGGGGATTTTGTGTGGAATTTTAGTGGCATTATAGCAGAGGAATTGGGAGATTTTGGAGCATTATTTCTCAACAATGTGTGTAGCCAGCTACAGGGCCACTCGCACTATTTGGTGGGCTCTCTTGTCACTCGGAATGAGCCCAACACTTTATGGGTTTGTGAGTATTTGGAGAGGAGTCTGTGGCTGCATTTTCAGCGTGATCCAAGTAATATTCAGGCCAGAAATCCACATTCTTACAACAGTGTGTTTTACTAGTTCCCTGGCAATTTGCACCACTTTGTGGGTATCCTGAAGAGCTGGTTTGGGGCCAATCCCTTTCTGGGTTTTGTTGGCCTTGTTGAGAAAGTGCACCATCTAATTTCTCATAATTTATTGAGCACTTTTGAGGGCATATTTTCCATATCCTATCTGGTAGCAAAAACAGAAATTTATTGGGTCAGCACAGAAATTGGGGAGAAGCTTCTACAACATTTGGGCTTCATTATTTGTAGAAATTTGATAACCCAACCCCGGTTTTCAGTTTCTCCTTATTTCTCCCATAAATTTAAATGCCCATTCCCATAGCTATACATTCAACAAGCTGGAAGAAAAAATTATTTTCTGAAAAAACAAATTCTGGAAATTTCAGAGTGCTGAAATGCAGAAATAAAACTCAAAAAAATAAATCAGCCACACACAGAAAATAGACATGTTGATTTTTGGTCAATATGACCCTAGAAAAATCTCCTAAAACTCTTGGGGAAAACCAGTTCGAAAGCTTCTCTTTATTTTTTGAATATCGCTTCTATAGTGAAACAGAAAAACACAGTAAAAATTCTAGCAACCAAATTTATAGATTTATCTCGATTTTCGTGCTTGCACACTGCCTCGGAAATTGTGCCAAATTACAACTTGCAAAACAGAAAATATTACACCATTAATGATAGCAATAAATGTTGTACGGCCACCCTCAAAAAGCATTCCGAAACAGGCTGTACATTGTTGTACGGACTATACGGATTTGTACAGCAGCCCTCCTCGAAATCCGAGCCCAGAAATTGCTTGGAAAACCGTGTTGTTGCTGCTGTACTTTTTCTCGGTTTTTGTGCCGAAAAATCAACAGCTTCTCTCCTCGAAACCCATGCCCAGTTTTTTGCCTTGGACTGTGTGCTTAATGTTGCTGCCCTCTTCCTCGAAATCTATGCCTCCTTTCGTGGAAATCGTGCCTCTCTCTCCTGCTGTACGGATTTTCTGCCTTGGTATTTGTGCCAATAAATGTTGTTGTACGGATTGTTGAATCTCCTCACTGCTGCCCTCTTTCTTATCACTGCTCAGAAAATCTCCTTAGCTTTTTCTCCTCCTCTCTCAATCTGCTCATGAGAGAATGAATGATCTTTTCTCTCCTTTTCCTCCTTTAACCTAACCCTAAGTGACTTTTGGGGAATCCCTAAATCTAATAGCTGAGATAGCTTTAGATCTAGGGTTGAGATTAAATGCTCATTTAAATCTCACTTTCTATTTTTTAATTCACCCCACTTTAATAAAGACCCTCTTAGTCATTTATTTCCAAAGTCACTTTTCACATTCTAATTTCACATTGACTTTATTAAACTCACTTTAAAATTAGACTTAGTAACTTTATCACTTAAAGTCGCTTTTAAATTAGATTTGACTTTATAACTTTATAAAATCACTTTAGGAGAAAAATTAAATTCTTTTGGACACTTTTCCCTAGGCCAAAGATCAAAGCCTTAGGGAACCACCTGTCCTCCGGTAACCAAATTTCAACAGTCCCTCTTACTGAGGAAGGTGTTCCTCACCACACCCATCATGTCTCTAAAGTAGACATGCTTGCCCCGTGGTAAGGCTTTGGTAAGAATATCTGCAACCTGCTCATCAATGGGAATATACTCAAGCGTCACAGCTCCCTTCTAAACATAGTCTCTGATGAAGTGATATCTGATGCCGATATGCTTTGACCTGTCATGAAATACTGGATTCTCCATGAGTTTAATGCAACTCTGATTATCACAGTATATCACTGAAAGTCTCAACGGCTAACCAAATAAGCCAAACAACATCTTGCGAAGCCATATGGCCTCACAACTAGCTAGACTGGCTGCCATGTACTCTGCTTCTGCTGAACTCAATGCTACTGACTGTTGCTTTCAGCTAAACCACTACACCACTACCGAACCCAACCCAAAACAGCACCCTGAAGTGCTCTTCCTATCAGAAGCACAACCTGCCCAATCAGAAAAAGTGTAACCTTCCAATCTCACTCCATCCCCCTGCCTATAATCCAAACCATACTCCACTGTCCCTTGCAAGTACCATCAAATGTGTTTTGCAGCAACCCACTGCACCCTCCTGGGCTCACACATGAACTGGCTCATCGTGTTGACTGCAAAACATATATATGGTTGAGTGTTGACCAAATACATAAAGGAACCAATCAACTGTCTATACAATGTGGGATCCACCAACTCGGAATGTGAAGCATGAAGCTTCCTCCAATTGGTGATCACCGGTGTCGACATGGGTCTACAATCCTCTAAGTGGAATCTGCCAAGGATGTCCACAATATACTTCCCCTATCCCAGGAAGAAATGCCCCTCCTCCTGCCACACCTCCAAACCCAAAAAGTAATGCATCAAGCCAATTTCCTTCATCTCAAACTCCGACGCAAGATCTCTCTTGCAGCTCTTTATGAGTCTCTCTGCACCCGTAATGACCAAGTCATCGACATACAGCACCAGAATGAGAGGCTCTTCACCTATCACAATAAAGTATAGGTTCGGATCTGCATCACTCTTTGTGAAACCCATCTCCTGCAAGTATGTATCTATCCTGGTGTACCAAGCTCTAGGAGTTTGCTTTAGGCCATAAAGGGTTTTCTTCAGTTTGCACACATGGGACTCCTTCCCATGCACCTCAAAGCCCTGTGGCTGCTCAATGTACACCTCCTCCTGTATGAAGCCATTGAGAAATGTAGTCTTCACATCCACCTGGTGGATCTTCCAACCCATCTCTGCTACTATCGATATAATGGAGCAAATCGAAGTATATCGAGCCACGGGAGCGAAGGTCTCCTCATAATCTACTCCCTCTACCTGGGAGAACCCTCTAGCCACAAACCTTGCCTTGAATTTCTCAATGTTGCCATCAGCAGCATGCTTTACCTTGTAAAGCCATCTGGAAGTAACCACGGATTTGCCCTCAGGCCTCGACACCACCTCCCAAACATCATTCTTCATGATAGAAGAATACTCCTCCTACATGGCCTCTCTCCAGACCTGCTGGCTAGCTGCCTCCTCATAGCTAGAAGGCTCAGAGTCAACGATGTTGGCAACCATTGCCATATAACTACAAAACCTCTCAGGAGGTCTGCTCTCTCTGACCGGCCTCTTCGTCCCAGCAACAGATGTGGCCTCTCTCAAGGTATCCTGAAGCCACTTGGGCTTCCTCTTCCCTGAGCACACTTCTCCCACTGGAGAATGAAACTCATCCTCCTCATCAAGAGCCTGAACTCCTAACTATCTGTCTGTTGTCCTCCTGCCTGAACCTGAACCTGTAGACACTGAAGTACCGTGTGAATTGTCCATCAAAGGACTCCCTAGTGAACTGCTTTGCATGTTGCCCGAAGCACCACCCCTCTAACTCTGCGAGCCACTGCTCATTGATGGACCTGACACCGTAATCGATGTACCTCCTAATCCTCCTGATCCCTGCCCACTGGATCCCTGTGCCCGACTCGGCTGCTCCTAAGGGTCTGGCCGATCCAGATACTCTAACTCCTGTGATCTCCTGAAAGCCCTGTCCTCCTCGAACTTCACATCCCGCTCGACAACAACTCTCCTTCCGTGAACATAAATCCGAAAGCGATTTCGAGGTCTCGATCAGAGCTTCCACAAAGATACCCTTCTCTGCGGTGGGCTCTAGCTTGGTCCTCTTCTCCTTGGGTACATAGGAGTATGCAATACACCCAAAGATACGAAGATGACCAATATCAGGCTTCTTCCCAGAAAAAGCCTCCTCCAGAGTCACATGCCCCAAGGCACGATGTGGACTCCTGTTCTGCAAATATACAGCAATGTTGCAGGCCTCTGCCCACAAAAACAATGGTAACCCCTGATCATGTAACATGGCTTTGGCAGCCCCAAAAATGGATCTGTTCTTCTTCTCCACAACCCCGTTCTGCTGGGGGTTGTAAGGAACTGTGAACTCCCTCCTAATGTCTGCCTCTGCACAATAGTCAACAAACTCACCAAGGGTGTACTCACCTCCATTGTCCGACCTCAGGGACTTGATCTTCCGACCTATCTGAGTCTCCACAAGAGTTCTGCACTCCTGAAACCGCTTGAAGACCTCACTATTAGTCTTCAAGAAATAAATCCAGGTCCTCCTGGAGTGATCATCAATGAATAAAACATAATACTCATATCCACTCAAGGAAACATGAGACATCTGACCGCTCACATCGGAATGAATCAAATCAAGTATCCTAGTCGCTCTGCTGTCACTGCTGGGAAAAGGGGATTTGGCAAACTTTCCCATCGCACATCCTCTGCATGTATCAATGTGATCAGTACTGAAATCTAGCACACCTGTAGTGATCTCCCGCAATGTCCTCAAGGCCCCATGATACATGTGCCCCATCCTGCGGTGCCAAATCTTGCACAGCTTTGAACTGCTAGCTTTGATGTCGGTACTACTGCTCAATGCCAAAAGGGGCTGAAATGCGAACTTGTACGCCTTTGCATGGCGTACACCAATCACTCTAGCTGACTCAGCTGGAGCGCCCCTGGGATATATAAGCACATGTCCTCTCCTAAACAATATCTTATATCCTCTGTCCTCCAATGCTGAGACGGATATGAGGTTCTTCCTCATCCCTGGCACATATAGAACATCTGACACCTTCAAGGGAGGTTTGGGTTCCCTATCAAATGTCAATGTCCCCACACCGACTGCTCTAACAATGTTGTCGTCTCCGAGTACTACCTCTGTATCAGTGCTACTCTTTGAAAGCTCTGAGAAGTACTCACGGACTCCTGTCATATGACATGAAGCCCCAATGTCAACATACCAGATACTTGTAGATGCTCCGCTAGTGGAGGGAAATGCACACTCCCTCTCAACCTCCATGGTAGGTGATCCTGCCATAGTGGATTCACAAGCAATGAACCCAAACTCCCGATCAAAGCTATCCGTAAAGTCCTCTATCTCCGTTGACGCTGCCATGTTCTGGTTCTTCCCCTTCTTCTTCTTCGCCAGACACACAACTGCATAGTGTCCCATCCTCTGACAATTCGAACACTTCACCTTGGAATAGTCCTTCTGCGTGTTCCCTTGTTTACCTTTACCTTTGCCTTTGCCCCCACCAACACTTGTGGAAGCTTGCTTCTTTCCCTTACCTTTCTTGCCTCCTGCTAACAGTGCTACATCCTCATCTTGCTCAACAGGTTTGGCTGCCAGAAGCTGATTCTTTCTGATTTCA
Source organism: Pinus albicaulis (assembly GCA_034641835.2). Classification (NCBI taxonomy): domain Eukaryota; kingdom Viridiplantae; phylum Streptophyta; class Pinopsida; order Pinales; family Pinaceae; genus Pinus; species Pinus albicaulis. The sequence continues at coordinate 566,510,480 of CM076579.1, forward strand.
GTCTGTATGCAATCATCCTAGAACCTCTCCCAGGTGGGAAGGGTCTCACGTGCACAAACCCCATCAGCAAAGTTCAACCATGAATTGGGAAGGCCATTCACTGCAATTTGCACCAACTCAGTGAGTGGAATGACCTCTCCAACTGTTGCCAATGTATCTCTCACATTAGTGATCTTTGTGAGATATCGAGTAGCACTATCAGTCTTACCCATCTTAATGGTCTTCAACTTCTCCCTTAGGACCATTTTCCTGTTCTCATTGGTACTTTGCTAGAGATTGGTCAAGGTTGTCCACATCCTATGAGCAAATCTCTTTCCTCTCACATGAGGAACGACATGGTCTTTAATACCATCCAGAATCAGCCTCTTGCCCTTGTTATTTTTCTTATTAAAGTCTGTCAACTAAATAGGGTCAACAGACACATTAACAGGGCGTTGTTGGGTATGCACCATTATACCCCAGACTTCTGCCCCCTCAAAGATGCTCTGCATTCTTCCGTTCCATACACTGTAGCTGCTATGCCCATCCAACCTATCCTCCACCCTCAAGCCCAAAGACATGCTTGTTGTCCTAAATAAACTGAAAATAACACTATTGTAGTAAAGGTATTGTTTTCTGTGTGAAAAATCAGCTTGCTGTAATTTTTCTCCTTGCTGTCCCAAACTGCACTTTTCAGCAAAAATAGCTCCGATACCATGTAGAAATTTGATAACCCAAGCCCGGTTTTCAGTTTCTTCTTATTTCTCCCATAAAGTTAAATGCCTATTCCCATAGCCATACATTCAACAAGCTGGAAAAATAAATATTTTCTGAAACAACAAATTCTGGAAATTTCAGAGTGCTAAAATGCAGAAATAAAATTCAGAAAAATTAATCAGCCACACACAGAAAATAGACACGTTGATTTTTGGTCAATATGACCCTGGAAAAACACCCTACAACTCTTGGGGAAAACCAGTTCGAAATCTTCTCTTTATTTTTTGAATATTGCTTTAAAAGTGAAACAGAAAAACACAGTAAAAATTCCAGCAACCAAATTTACAGACTTATCTCGATTTCCGTGCTTGCTCACCACCTCGGAAATTGTGCCAAATCAGCAACTTGCAAAACAAAAAATATTACAACATTAATGACAGCAATAAATGTTGTACGGCCACCTCGGGAAGTGTGCCGAAACAAAGTTGTACGATGTTGTATGGATTTGTACAGCAACCCTCCTTGAAATCTGAGCCCAAAAATTGACTGGAAAACCGTGTTGTTGCTGCTATACTTTTTCTCGGTTTTTGTGCCAAAAAATCAACAGCTTCTCTCCTCGAAATCCGTGCCCAGTTTTCTACCTTGGAATGTGTGCTTAATGCTACTGCCCTCTTCCTCAAAATCTATGCTTCCTTTCTTGGAAACCGTCCACTCTCTCCTGCTGTACGGATTTTCTGCCTTGGTATTTGTGCCAATAAAAGTTGTTGTACAAATTGTTGAATCTCCTCACTGCTGCCCTCTTTCTTCTCACTGCTCAGAAAATCTCCTTAGCTTTCTCTCCTCCTCTCTCAATCTGCTCATGGGAGAATGAATGATCTTTTCTCTCATTTTCCTCCTTTAACCTAACCCTAAGTGACTTTTGGGGAATCCCTAAATCCAATGGCTGAGATAGCTTTATGTTACGCAGCAATTTGTCACTGTCCCTACCATTTCCCATCTCGCACATTGGAGGGCTCATTCCGTGACCTGTGAGCAGAGACAAGACTTGAAAATACTTTCATTGCATCCCTCTGAAGATGAGCTTTCATTGCCCTGAAGACATCTCCCTGCAAAAAACCCTAAAAATAGCTCTTTTTCCATTGGCGCGGTTCCACAGTTCAGCCCTCGCGCCAAGGGGGCAAATCCTCCAAAGAGAGCGCGCCAATTGGCGCTCTGTCATAGAGCCACACCCGCGCCAACCATATTAAGAGGTGTTTTTTAAAAATAAATGGCGGAAGTTTCGTCCTAACAAATCCCTGGACTGATATCTATCTTGAGTTGGGAGGTTTGGCTACGGATTTCCATAGAGAGGAAGTGGTTTGCCACCTCTCATGGAAGCTTCCTTGATGATAGGGCCAATCCCATAATTTTAGGGATCCCAACTCCCCTTCCTCCATCTATAAAAGCTTGCTCATCTCCTTTGCAAGCTAGTCTTCAAGTTCCCAAGAGCTTTCACATCCTTATGCTGCAAGAGCCTTCTTGATTCCCTTAAGGCCAAATCCAAGCAAGGAGACTATTGCCAAGTATCCGAAGAGAAAGGCTTGTCTCATCCTTGACAGGCTTTATCGAGACATGCTGTGCTGACGACCCGCTAAAGGAGAGTGTTGCGTCGAAGCTATGGTTGTATTCTTCTTTTGACTCATTAATGATAAGCGACTATCGGTTATGGTTCCACTCTTGTTCTTGATTGTGTTCATGAGTTATGTTCTCTTCGACTGACATATAGTTGTATATACTGGATTTTATGCTTGCGTTTGTGTTGTTTCTTGCATGTGCAAGTGTCCGATCACGGAGATCGTGAGGGCTGTGATCTGCCAGGGCAAAGGAATGGGAGCACCACCTCTTCTACAAACGACAGCGTTGGATTCCAGGTAAGCCTTCCTTGCAAGTCGGTTTATTTGCAATTAGGAACCTGCACTGTAGCGTGTTTGATTGTTGCTAGACCCGATCTGGGCTAGTAGGGATCGCCTCTGTCCGCAGAGGGGATTTACCTCTTCAACAATTTGGTGACTCCGCTGGGGATCGTTAGCTTGTTGTCGTTCGTTTTATGAGCTATAGACAGAGCCTGAAGTTGGCCAGATAGCCTTCGAAACGCTTTTGCTCTGCAATTGCGAAGTAGATCAAAGATGCTTCAGTCAATCTCCGGTTTAGTTTGTAAACTGAACACTTGGAGCTTTGTCTTGTCTTTTCGGTTGATTCTTGATTCTGCTTGCTTGATCAGCTCTTTGGGCTGGTTCTTTTTGTGAATTTGGCTTTTGGATAGCTTGATTATCACTGGTCTGCTTGTTGGATTGCTCTTTTTATTTTTGACTGGTAAACTCGACTGACGCGCTTTTCAGCTTGACAGTCGCGCCCATTGGCGCAGGTTGCTAGTGTATTACCCGCGCCAATTCTATTCTGGCGCTAGTTTCAGCCTTACAGTCGCGCCAATCCTGTAAGGTACTAGGGTTTACTCTGTTTTGAGCTTTTTGAGCTTGATCTGTGTCTGTCTCGCTTTGAGCCTAGATCACATGGTTCATTTGAGTCTTGGAGATTCTGCCTGAAGTGGTGAGTCTGGTCTTGGTTGGGAGAAATTCTTTGTTTTTTCATTTTCAGGCGTTGGCGCTTGTTGTCAGTTAGCAACCCGCGCCAATTGGCCATTGGCACTAGTTGTCAGTGTGCAAGTCGCGCCAGTTGGCACTAGTTGTCAATGTATAAGTCGAGCCAATTTCAGGGTGTGTGAAAATTGAGATTTTTTTCCCTTAATCCTCCACCAGTGTGTCTTTCCCTTCCGGTCTTTTCACTGTATGAGCATAGATTACATTACTCATTGTTCGAAATGTCTTTTTTCCATGATTGCTTGATGTAAAAGGGAATGAATGCCTTGTTTTGATCTCTTGCTTTGGAAGTCCTCTTTGTGTTTGACCTCATATGTCTTGTCGCCTTTTGAGGGATTTCGTTACAAAGTATTTGAAACAACGATTGCATTCTTAGTATTTGTTTACATCTCTTTTGCATTCATCTTTCATTAAGAAGATTTGCGTTCTTTTAGTTTTCGTCTCATAGTTTTCTTTTCGTTTAAATGCATTAGATCACATTGCATCGAAAAGTATTTTTGAGATTTATCATTGGACTTAGATCACATTGTTTAGTGATTGAAAACTAAAAATCGCTTTGAGTGCATTCTCTTTCATTGAAAGCATGCATTAAGCAGATTCTCATTTCATCGAAAAATGCATTGAGTGCATTCTTATAATTTGAAAAGGAAAAAGGAAATTGTGCATAGATTACAATTGCATAGTTTTCGAAAGAGAGGATTTTGCATAGATCACATTGCATTATTCGCATCGTTGAATGTTTGAAATTACTTTTGGATAGTTAAAGTCATCTAGTTTGGAAAAGATTTCGTTTGCAGTGTTGTTTTATGTTGCATCATTGTTTGAAGCTCTTCCCTCAACTGGATAGCATTCATCGAATTGAAAAGTTTTCTTTTCTCATATAGCTGCATATAGGAGATTGTCAGATGACATACGGTAGGGCCTTGAAACTGAGACATATTTGAAGATCAACTTTAAAATTTACTCAATCAACCTAAGGAAGCATTGAAACATTAACGAAACACATTTAGAGGTCTAGGCTAGAGACGTGTTCCGGCGTCTTAAAACCTAGTAGCTGTCGTTCGCCTCTTGGCTTTAGACAGCACTAGTACGGACTTGTGCTCCCCGTACCGTCGCGTATATAAAGGGAGACCCCACTAGGTTTCTATCCTTTATCTATAGGAAGCCGAGTCTGCCGCCCTATACCCGTGATACACCGAACACAGCATTCGGGGAGATTACCTGCACGTACGTTAAGTCCTTGGTTGATTTCTCTTTTATTTTGAAACCAAGGTGTATATTGCAGTTCACGGTTATTTGGTACACCCTTTGCCTAGCATTCATGAGCAGTCATTTCGATCTTTTTTTACTCTTTAAATTTGAAAAGGTCATCAAGCGCTTGTCCTTTCTCGCTTGTTTCCAATCTGAAAGTGATAGAGTCACCTTTTGCCTGTTTCTTGACTCTTAAAATATGAAACGATAGAGTTTTGTTTCAATGTTTTAAAAATTAACTACCCACGAAATATTCCTGGTTAAAGTTAGTTTCGTTAGGGTGTTGTTCTGAAGATCGTCTCTGATGGCAACTTTTCCGGAGTTCACCAACCAAGGAATCCCCTCTGATGGGAATCCTGGTCCTTTTCCTCCTTTTGGAAATGTTGGTGTTCCTTATATGGCAACGTTGTCCCTTCCTGGGTTAACTGTTGGGTTGCCTGTTTGGTTGTTTTCAACCTCTGTGGTCTCGAATGTCTCGGCTTCTGTTCAATCAGTTCCTCCACCTGAACAACATCATGTTGATTCCAAGGTGGACCTCTCCCCTTCTTCGCCTGTTTCTGCGTCCTCCTCTTCTACTTTTCCTGGTGAAAGTTTGGATTCGAGTAACCAGGTGGCTAAGAAGAAGAAGAAGAAGACAAAGAAGAAGAAGTTCGATAAAGGAGAGGCTAGCTCTGCGGATATTGCGCCTAAGAAGTCTCCTCTTGATAAACCTTCCAACCCTCCACGGAAAGTCAAGTTCCCTTGCATGTTGTGCATGGGAGACCATCTTCTTCGAGACTGCCCTAGCATTCCCAAGGTACTCGAAGTATGGTCCAATGGTCATCCGCCGTTGCCTTTGGCTTCCGGGAGTCAGGTTGGGGGCACATCTTCAACTGATGTTGATAAGGCTCCTAAGAAGCGGGGTAAGATTACCAATCGATGCAAGTTGTGTGAAGGGCACCATGCCATTCACCTTTGTCCATATATGGATGAAGCCAAAAGAGTCTTGGAAAACGGAACCGTTTCTACACCATGCCTCCCAGCTAGTTATAAACGACTTTCTTTGAGTCCTCCGCCAACTGATCCTACGGTTGGTCAAGAGTCATCCTTGGTCAATCCCGCTCCCCCGGAAGTTCAAATTCAGGAATCCATTCCCAACCAACCGTTGGTCATGGGATCGGTTGAGCTGGCCCCATCTGTGGTGCACCGGGTCTTTTCCGTGGAGAGTGGATCTCACACCCCTCAGGTTCTTCTTGTTTCTTCAGATTCTTTGGACTTGGAGAAGGATTCTCCTATCCCTATACATCAAGAAGCTGCTCCTCCTCCCGTGATGGAGGTCCCAGAGGATACTCCTCCCACCTTCGAGATGGAAGTCATGGAGGATGCTACTTCTTCTTCCGTAACACTAGGGGAAGACCATCTCGGTTCGATGGTAGCCCCTCCGAGTAGTTTGGTTGCTTCCTTTGATTGGAATCGATTTGCAGGATACCGCCTTCCGTCTTATGTGCCTTTCGAGATAACGGTACAGGCCTTTGGTATGGTTGTACCCAGCACCATTATAAATGAAGGCACATCTATTAGTGTTCTATCCTCAACTACCTGGCAAGCTTTCGTCACCGCCGCCACGCCCGTTACGAATCACATGCTAGTCAGAAGGATGAGTCAACCATTGGGGATCCTTCCAAGGTTACCCGTTACTTTGGAAGGTAAAACCATCCATATGGACGTGATGGTCGTTCCAGGCCCCTTGGATTTCAATCTTCTCTTGGGGCGCGATTACACCTATGCCATGGGAGCGCTCGTCTCCTCCCTTTTTCGTGTGGCCTGTTTTCCACATGAAGGACGGATCGTGACCATCGATCGCCTTTCGTTCTTTTGGTCCCCGATGTATACCGCCCGCCATCATCCCTTCCCCGGTTTTTATCCACCCGTTGTATCTACCCCACCGTTAAAGTCAACTATGTGGCTACCTACCCCGTGCCTCGTACTCAATGATAGTGCCGTTATGCATCAAGAATCAAGTGTCGATATTTGGGGCATTGGGTCCTGACTTCCAGGATGTTTTTCTTCCATCGGGAGTGGAAATCTTGGAAGTGATGACTTCTTGCTCATTATGATGAGGTCGTCGAAGCAGAGTTCCTTGTCTTGTGTCAAGCTCTTTAAAAAATGAAACAAGGTTGGGGAGCAAAGTTCCTTGTCTTGTGTCAAGCTCCTTAAAAAATGAAACAAGGTTGTCGGAGCATGGTTCTTTTCATGTGTCAAGCTCCTTAAAAAATGAAACAAGGTGTCTAAGGATAGTTCTTTTAATGTGTCAACCTCGGTAAAATAATGAAACACGTTCCTGTTCAATTCGAGTCTTTGATCAGATCTCGTAAAATCCCAGTCGAGTCTTTCTTGGATCTCGTATTTTGAACCTTCACTCCATCCGCCTTTCATATGGATTGAAGCTTGGGGGGTATGTACCTCGAATGGAGTCACCATGCTGGGGGCATGCTTATTTTTCAAGCATAGTTTATCTTTGTTTCAAGCTTGTGTAAAAATGAAACCAACTTCAAGAAAAGTTTTCTGATTTCAAGCTTGTGTAAAAATGAAACCTTTCCCATTTTACCTCTTGTGATTGCCATCTTATCAGCCTGTTTTTGCGAGATGAGCCGTGGTTTTCTCACTCCATCGTCACTATCTGCTTGGCCGATCATATGCCTTCACTTGGTTGTTTTACCCATTCCTGAGGAACCGCTGCGATGAGTGGTCTTGTTAGGCAGCCTCTTGACCTTTATCTTGTTCTGAGAAGTTCCACCATTACCGGAACCAGTTGCTACCCTTTATACCACTCGTTCCTCCAGGAGGAGTCATCTTTTAGCTCTTTTCTGACTCTCTAAACATGAAAAGATTGCCGAGGCCCTTGTCGTTTTGATCTCGTTAAAGTGTCGCTAAAACAACATCTACCCAAAGATACGTTTACCCCTTTTCGTGCCTAGATAGATTATTTACGAAAAGGAATACCCTAGCCTATCGCTACTTAGAGAAGTTTTCTCAAATATTGTTTTCTACCTTTTCGGATCTGAGAAACTATTTACGAAAAGGGACCTTTGGAGTTTACTTTTCTTCTGTCTTTTCAAACTCTCTAAACATGAAAAGACACTGAGTTATTCCTTTGTCAGACTCGTTAAACCTTGATGACATTGGATTCAGTTGTAATGACGTTATTCGAGTCGCTCCTTCCTAGGGCTCGTTAAATGTACTAGGTTGGGTTTGTCCGAAGGATGAAATTATATGACAAGCATATGGTATTCTATTCAATATTGTGTAAAAATAAAGAGGTACTCACCGAAATGGTGGGGAAAATGGAACCAACATCATTGTCGTGTCGGCAGTATGTCGCTCTTGAACATGGCACTTGTCTACACTCGTGTTGGGTTGGGGACATCTCATCTTGTTTTCACTTGCCTCCGTGGGTTTGGGTGATCCTTTTGACCTCTCATCTTCTCTTTGCCTCGTCACCATGACCTCTGATCTGTTGATGTCAAATACTGCCAAATTCCATCGTCGTGCCGCCAATATGTGTTGCAGAAGTTAACCTCTCGAAATGCCAACCTCCCTTTGATTCTTACATGATCTCGATTCACAAAACATCATGTTCTCCGTTCCCGTGTCGATGATGTGGGAAACACTATGGCCCACCTTCGATCAAGGTCACTTCCTGTCGACTTCAGCCCATTATCCAGGAAGCTGATCTAGAGACTCCCTTCTGGTACCTTGGAGCCTGCATGCCTCAATGGAAGGTTCTTCGCATTCAACGTGAGGTTTTCATCATTGGCCTCCGATCAAGTGATTCTACGGGTGTTCGACGCCAGCTCATTGATTCACATGCCGTGGATTGTACCTATAGTACCTTGAGGTCCATTGTCATTATTGGTGGCACCTCTCGCATCTGTTAACATCTTTCATCACTGGCTGGTAATCAGACGATGTTCTTGCATGTTCGACTTCAGCTCACTTATTCACATGCTTGAACTTGTACTTTGTTCGGGTCGAGATGGAGCGCAAGACCCTGGATTTTGTCTGTTAGAATCTAGGCTGCGATATTGTGGATTATTATGATTATTTACATGACTCATTGATTGGATGGCTGCGACCATACCTGAGTCTATTTATCGATCCTCTTTGGATGGCTGTGTCCATGCCTTGGATCTCGATTATTGTATACTCTGTTATGGATGGCTGCGCCCATACCACGCATATATATCATGTGTCTGAGACATCATTTGTACTTCGCTCCGCAGGTTTTCCGATGGCAGTGTTTTTCAGTCGGCATGTTCTCGTAAAGCATTTCACCCCTCTCTCTCTCTCTCGGGCCTCATGCTTTAGGGGGCATCTGTTACACATCAATTTGTCACCGTCCCTGCCATTCCCCATCTCGCACATTGGAGGGCTCATTCCGTGACCTGTGAGCAGAGACAAGACTTGAAAATACTTTCATTGCATCCCTCTGAAGATGAGCTTTCATTGCCCTGAAGATGTCTCCCTGCAAAAAACCCTAAAAATAGTTTTTTTTTCATTGGCGCGGTTCCATAGTTCAGCCCTCGCGCCAAGGGGGCAAATCCTCCAAAGAGGGCGTGCCAATAGCGTCATTACAGAGCCGCACCCGCGCCAACCATATTAACAAAAAGTGTTTTTTAAAAATAAATGGCGGAAGTTTCATCCCAACAAATTACTGGGTTGATTTCTATCTTGAGTTGGGAGGTTTGGCTACGGATTTCCATGGAGAGGAAGTGGTTTGCCACCTCTCATGGAAGCTTCCTTGATGATAGGGCCAATCCCATAATTATAGGGATCCCAACTCCCCTTCCTCCTTCTATAAAAGCTTGTCCATTTCCATTTGCAAGCTAGTTCAAGTTCCCAAGAGCTTTCACATCCTTATGCTGCAAGAGCCTTCTTGATTCCCTTAAGGCCAAATCCAAGCAAGGAGACTATTGCCAAGTATCCGGAGAGAGAGGCTTGTCTCATCCTTGACAGGCTTTATCGAGACATACTGTGCTGACGACCCGCTAAAGGAGAGTGTTGCGTCGAAGCTATGGTTGTATTCTTCTTTTGACTCATTAATGATAAGCGACTATCGGTTATGGTTCCACTCTTCTTCTTGATTGTGTTCATGAGTTATGTCCTCTTCGACTGACATATAGTTGTATATACTGGATTTTATGCTTGCGTTTGTGTTGTTTCTTGCATGTGCAAGTGTCCGATCACAGAGATCGTGAGGGCTGTGATCTGCCAGGGCAAAGGAACGGGAGCACCACCTCTTCTACAAACGACAGCGTTGGATTCCAAGTAAGCCTTCCTCGCAAGTCGGTTTATTTGCAATTAAGAACCTACACTGTAGCGTGTTTGATTGTTGCTAGACCCGATCTGGGCTAGTAGGGATCGCCTCTGTCCGCAGAGGGGATTTACCTCTTCAACACTTTAGATCTAGGGCTGAGATTAAATGCTCATTTAAATCTCACTTTCTATTTTTTAATTCACCCCACTTTAATAAAGACCCTCTTAGTCATTTATTTCCAAAGTCATTTTTCACTTTCTAATTTCACATTGACTTTAATAAAGTCACTTTAAAATTAGACTTAGTAACTTTATCACTTAAAGTCGCTTTTAAATTAGATTTGACTTTATAACTTTATAAAGTCACTTTAGGAGAAAAATTAAATTCTTTTGGACACTTTTCCCTAGGCCAAAGATCAAAGCCTTAGGGAACCACTTGTCCTCCGGTAACCAAATTTCAACATTATTATCACCTTAGTTTTGCTTGCAAGCCCAAGTTCTTCTATTACCATCGATTGTACCCATTCTGCTCATATTAATAAAATGGCTCAAAGCTTGGTTCATATTTCTGGTGTTTAATTCATGTGCTTACAGGTTTTTAAGATTGCAATTTGTATTTAGTTCATAGCCCCTGTTATTTCACGTATTTTCCTATTAGGAATATTACAGTGGTATCAAAGCCTTGATCTTGGCCCAATTGTGGGTAGCCAGCAAGATCATGGATGATTTGGGCATGTATGCACAATGACAGGTGAAACCATAAACAAACCCATGGCTCAAGGTAGATTTAGTATGCAGGAATTCTAGGGTGGAATCCACTGGAACGATGAGAGATTGGCCCAGTTGAGGAAGGTGTCGGACCAAATCCAGCCTCATCCTTACAGCGGAGACACTAGTGGTGTGCAGGCTATAGGGGTGCAGCCATCTACACTGTGTGGGTAAAGTCAACAAAATCAGGAGAAGCAATGTCAGATCCAAAGATCAACTACAAGAGCTAGGAGAAGCACTGTTAGATCCAAAGATGACCACTCTTGTACTCAATGCACTACCAGATGAATGGGGCAACTTTGTATCAAGCATCTATGGAAAGAAGGAAACTACACCATTCAATGATCTATGGTCATTATGCAAGATTGAAGAAAACAGATTAAAGGCAAAGAATAATGTTGGATCAAATGAGCAAACACAAGCATATGTAGCTATGGCAAGGAGGAAAGGGAAGTTTGGAAAATTTGAGCCTTGAAAGAAATTTCAAAAGAAAATTGACATGTCTAAGATTTAGTGCTATGAATGCTATGAATATGGGAATTTCAACAGGAATTGTCCTAAACTCAAGAAGGACAACAGAAAAAGAAAGAAATAAATGAAGCCCGTGTATCTAAAGAAATAGAAGAACCAGAAGGGAAGAAGTCAAAGAAGGAAAAGTAAAAGACCTCTACTATTAAAAAGGTCCCTCACACTTTTAGTTCATTTTCAGTGTATAGAAGTTAGCAAGTCATGGTAGGAAGCATTACAGACTACAGTCATGATAAGAATAGCAGAAATTGAGATAGCATCATATTAGAAGGATCAAAAGATAGACAAAGTAGCAGTTTCTATGATTAAAGCAAGTCATCTAGCAAGATAAGAAGATAAGAATTAACACACTTCATCGGCATTAGGAAGAAGCATGCAGAATAAGGATCATCAAGATCCTCCATCGGAATCTTTGTTAAAAGGTTCACCTCTACTTAGAAGATGCAAGTGTCACATTCCACCTAGTGTGGAATCCACAATTTAGAAGGATAAAGTTATGTTGACAAAAAAGTGCAGCATCACGAGTTAAGTTGAAGTATTTTCATCTTCAAGCAAGGAAGGGAAGTTATTGAAGGAAGCCTAGATGATCACATGAAGGAAGAGGCATAAATACAATATGCCTTGAACTCTTCTACATGATGACAAGATGGAATCAACATTACATGACCTCATGAAGAATATGAGGTGGTTGGTAACAATTGGTCCTTTGCAGAAGGAGCCTATGTATAAAGATCCTGAGGAAGCAGTATGTGAAGAAATTGGAAGGAGAGTTCGTTAAGTTAGCCACTTGGGATGAGATGAGTAATCAACATATGATAACGATTAGAAGGATTAGCTATGACATCTCCATGGAAAAGTTATAAAGACCCTAATAAGTATAAAGGAAGAAGAAGAACCTTGGTAATGAATGTCTTGGAAATGAAATCATACAATGTGCAGGATGTTGGTGTTGCAGAAGCAGATAATATGACAAAAGGCCATCATTAAGAGGTAATTTTGATCTAATGATTCACTTTTTAAAAGCAAGCATCTATCTGGATTGGAACTGTTGAAAAGTGTAACTAGGATCGGTCTTCATATTGACTATGTAATTATGAAAAGAAGAAGACAAAGATAATAAAATGTATTTTGTACTTTCTTCATGGGTTTCATAAGAAAGATTTTATTATAGGTTAAATAGACTTCTTCTTGATGTCTATCTAGGGTTCTGTCTTCTAAGTAATAAATGTAATTAAGTGTCACATATATATGAAGGATATAGTCTCATGAAATGCTCCAAGACCTTGTCCTAGAAACCGTGGAAGAATGGCTCTATCATCCCTCACTCAAACGCTGAAAGATAAGATTAAATGATGTATTATAATCCGGCCTCATAACAGTCATATCGGCTCCCAAATAGTCACATTGGTTCACCAAGTCAGGTCGGCTTATATACAGGGGAAAACAACTATATATACCCTTGTAGACTTCGCAGAAAACACAGAAGTTTCGGTCATCTCTAAAGTTCAGTGCGGATTATAGGATGAGTTTCAGTGCGAATGTTTGATGTGTTTCAAGTCTGGTTAAGGTACACACTACATTGTGATATGTAAGTATTATATGTTCTGCAGTCATTTGAGGACAACATTCTTGGTCATTCCTGAAACATAAGTGCGGAATTTTGGTCAAAGTTTCAGTGCGGATTGTTGACAAACTTCAGGACTGTTTAAGATACATCCTCGTGGTATCTTAGTGTAATAAATTGTTGCAGTCTTACAGAACAGAAGTGTGGACTGTCTCTAGTTGTTCATCAAATTTTGCGCATATAATCCTGAAGTGGTTACAACGTATAGGGTACGTGCAGTATTCAAGGGGCAATGTTCCTATGTTAAAGTGCGGATCAAATTTAGAAGGGTTTGCGGACTATCCAAAAGTGAACAAGTTGATCAAAGGCAACATTGGTATCTAGTTCCAGTTCAAGAAAAGTTGGATCAGTGGTCTGGACCGTAAGAGAGGCGACAGAAAGTAGGAAAGTAAATCTGTGATTTACTTTCCTATCTACAACTTATATATATCTCAAGCAACTGAAGATTCAACTGAAGGTCCAAAGGAAGTACTAGTGGAGAATAGTGCAACTTGGTGAAGAGAAGAAGCATCAGCATTGAAGGACATCAAAGAAGAAAGTTCAAGGTCTTGGATGCATATATAGGTCAAGGGTCTAAGTCTTGATCATGGTACTTGTCACTGAAATCTATAAGAATAATTTCTCGTGGATTTTCCTCTCCAAGAGGGAGAGGTTTTGCCCTGCCTCTAGGAGCTTAATTCTTGTGTCTCGTGTCTTTTGATAATTGACTTGATGAAAGATTAAATAAGCTAACGAAGGGAAGACATAAGTAACTCAAGTAACCTCCCAAGTAATTATCAAGAAGAGAATTTTGAATTAATCACTAGCCCTCCAAATTCCCAACATGGAATCAGAGCTAAGGTGTTGAACTCAAGGCCTGCTTGACAAAGAGACACTCTAGGAAGCAAAAATCAAAGTTTGGGTTAAGAATCAAATCAGTTTGCAAGAAAGACTCTTAAGCTATTTTCGAAAAAGATCTTCATCTCAACTTCTCAAGAAATAAATCTTTGCCATCAAAGATTTACATTCAAGACATTGTTAGAAGAGGACATCATCTTTTGAAGATATTCTTTTCCATCAAGGATTCAAGAACACCTAGATTGAAGATTTCTATCTTAGAAGAAGCTCCTAACTCCTTCGTCATCATCAAGGAAGCTGCAAGCCACTCTACTCAAGTAAGTATCTATGACCTTACTTAAATCTGCCTAGATGACTTATTGTAAAGAGAGCAACACGCTGGTTGGGTCATCAAACTTTAGCGCACGGAAGAAGAGGAAAGATTTGAATTTAATTGAAGACGAAGTTATGGACTACATCGATGGATCAACTATTCAAACACCAAAGAAGATGCTCTGGTTCATGCCAAGTACATGAAGGGAGAAATCAGAGCCCAGAGGATTCTCATAGAATCCATTAAGGACTCACTCATTCCCTATGTATCAAAACTAAAGTTTGCTAAAGAAATATAAAATTGGTGGAGCTATTCTTTGTAAGTACTGCAGGAGAAGCAATCTCTCTGAGACAAGAACTATATAAAATGAAATTGTCAAGGGAAGAAAGAATCACTCCATACTTTATGAGGATTTTTGAAATAAGAGATCAACTGCAGGAACTGGGAGAAGTAAAGTCTGACACTGAGATGACTACAATGGTGTTGAATGCTCTACCAGAGGAATGGGGAAACTTCACTTCAAGTTTATACGGGAAGAAAGAAGCCACACCATTCCATGATTTATGGTCTCTATGTAAAATAGAGGAAACAATATTGAAAGCCAAAGTTGATACAGGACTAAGTGAAGGGAATCAAGCCTTTGCGGCCACTTTCAGGAAGAAAGGTAGATTCGGTAAATTTGGTCCTCGGAATAAAAGAAGGAATATGGATAAAGTACGATGCTTTAGATCCAATGAATTTGGGCATTATAAAAGAGATTGTCCTAAATCTGACAAGGACAAGAGAAAAAGGGAAGAAGCCCATATCTCAGATATGAAAGAAGAACCTGATGCAAAGAAATCTAAGAAAGAGGAAGTGAGGGATCTCCACTATGATTGAGATCATCTTCTCCTTTAAGTGATTTATGTTGGTTGTAAAATAGTATGATGGGAAGCAATGTATATTATAACATCATGATAAAAGCATGGTAGGAGCTCCTGGTGAAACAGCTCCGGGAAAACCTATATGATAACATTACTAATGGAAGGCAGTCATCAAGATCAAGGGTGGTCATGGAAACATAATTATGGGATGTGATGACATACTAATGGAGCAAGTCAAGGGAATTAAGCTCTTCATTCTAGAAAAATTGCTACAGGATGACTCAAGGAAAAAGGTTTGAGGTATGTATATATTTATGTGCTGATACTGGATGTTGTGAAGTCATGTCATATGGTTGCAAGTAATGGATTTTTGTATTTAGAAGTGTGATCTATGAAGGAGGATCTCTCGATGCACTGACAGATGAAATCAACATAATATATCCTCATGGAATATGAAGTGGTTGTATATGAACGAGAAACTGGAAAATTTGTGCAGTAAGGAAGAGATCATGAAATGCAACCATGTCAAGAGGCAATTATCATCTGGAAGCCAAGAAGATGTGACTAGGAGATCTCCTGGGAGGATATGTAGACTTTGACAGAAGTTTGGTAAAGAAGAAGACCCTTGCCATAACATATCATTAGGAAATGTGTCAATCTGAATAAAGGATGTTGATGCCTTCAGGGAGATGTCATGGTGAAAGATCATCACTAAGGTAACTTTTGTTTTAAAAGTTCATATATATATATATGTTTATATTAGGTCCCCATATTACTAGTGTAGTCCCTTATTGTTATTAGTGTAGCCCCCTTATTGTTATTTTTGTACCCCTGTAACCCCCATATTGTTATTATTGTTCTCTTACATTATTATTGTTAGGTCGGTTAGGATTATATTGTCACCCCATGGACCCCTATATATAGAAGGAGGTTTTGTCATTTGTATCATCCAAGAATTGTTCATTTATGTAATGTATTGGAAGTCGCCCCCTCTAAGTGACTGATTTCTAAGGCGTTGATCTCTCTTTTCTTCTATTTTTGGAGTTGGTTTCATCAGTGTTACATAGGGTCTCGCCCCCCCACCTAGGGGTCTAGATTCCTCGCCCCCTCATGCTCCAAGGTCTTGGGGACTTCTAGGGGGCGTTTCCCCACGCCCCCAAAAATTATGAAACTAAGGGGGGCGTGAGGGGGTGTGGATGGGGCGTGCGGGAGCGTGAAGGGGGCATGAGGGGCCAGAAATTGAAAAATACTATTTTTTAAATGAAAAAAATAAAAAATAAACGAAATTTTTAGGTTAAAATTTTATTTGTGTTAAAAGTTTGTTTCATTGTTTTAGTTTATGGTTTCGTGTCAAAAGTTGGTGTGCCACTTAGCATGTTTGAGAATCCAAGTGATTCTGATTCAAATGGTGACATGGTTGATCCTGATATATTCGTGCAGCAGCTAGATGCAGAGACTAGTGGGGCATTACCTTGAGCATTTATGCTCATTTATCATTATGATGATATCATTTGATATTCATATGTTATGTTTTATGTTTTATGTTTTAGACATAACTTATTTGCTTTTAAGTTTTATGTTTCAGACTTGAGTTGTAAACTTCAGTTTAAACTTTATTTTGAATCTTGATATAATGTCATATGATATCTTAAACTTTATTTTCATTGTACATTGTTAGTAGTTACATTAATGATTATACAGTTACAAACTTACATGTATGATTGTATGATGTATGTTTTAACTTTTAACTTTTAAATTTGTTTCAGTTATATGATTCATCATTCATCGATTTATAATTTTATCATTTATGATTTATCTTTCATGATGTAAGTGTATGATGACTGTATATACATTCCTTGCAAAAATACAGTTACATTATAAATATTAAATTTTCAATGATATATCATATATTTTTATATTTTACAGAATTTGACCCCGATGTCCTCCCACATTTCTTGAAAATTGGTAGGAGTTTTTGCATGTGTCGCCTCCTCGCCCTCGCTCCCACCTCCAGGGACTTGTGAACATTGGGTTTCATAACAATTGGTATCGCAGCTTTGGATTCTAGGGTTTTGCCGTCCTGCCCAGTCATCGTGGCATTTTCGCTATAACTTTTTTTTCACAAAGGTCTGGGAGCCGAAATTTTTACGCGCAGCGAAGATGAAATCCCCGAGGAACGTCGTCTACAATTGGATCTTGGTTCACAATATTTTGGAAACATGATCTCAGGAATTTAGGTTTTTTCTGTGTTCACTAATTTCACCTAAACAGTCACCAGCATTTTCGCTATAACTTTTTCTCCGAAGCTTCAAAAAGTCACTGAATTTTTACAGAGCAAAGCCAGTCCTTATGAACCGGCCTGGTAAAATTTCTTAATTAAGCTCGCAACATTTCTGGAGATATAATCTGTGGAAGTTAGACTCTCGAATTTCATCTCAAACAGGTGACCTTGGGAAAATCATCATAACTCTCTCTCTAAGCATCGGATTGGAATTCTATAAAAAGTGGTTGCAAGTACACAGACTGTCGTTTCCTGTGTATCAATTTCAGAGCTGAAGGAGGAAACAATGAGACGTGGCACGCCGTACAAGTGCGTTCTACTGAACCAGTCCATAATTAGGTCATTGTGGGAGATTGAGCATAACTTTGCCTTGAAGTATCAAAATCAGGTCAGACCTGTGGCATTTGAAAGAAGATTCAGAGGGCTACTACAGGACCAAATTTCAGATATTGAAGATCCGCAATTACAGAGATAATTCAGTTTCAATATCGAGTTCCTCAAAAGCAAGAAAAAGGTGTATTTCAAATTGCATAAGTCTTGTTTGAAAAATCAGTTTGAAGTGATTCCAAGGGCATATTTAAGCATAGATATTAGTATTGGGTTCTAAAATGCCCCTAAAAAGAATTCAACACACATTAAGCCCCTCAAAAATACTCTACGATGACTCATGAAGATGAAGCATTGCAACAAGATCTATCAAAATTACAAGAGCAAGTGCACCAAATTTCACTCTCGCAAAGAGCAAAAAAAAATGAAATGGAAGTTTTGAAGAAAGGTGTGGAAGAGAAGATGGATGGTTTGAAGAAAGGCGTGGAAGCTAAGATGGATGGCATGGAAGCTGGCATGGAAGCTAAGATGGATGACATGAAAGACAACATGGAAAACATGAAGAATGATCTAAAAGAAGACATGGAAGGTTTGACAAATTTGATACAAGAAATGTTTCCTAATGGTGAAAAGATAGTAGAGAAAACTCATGATGAGAACAAAATAAATTTTAATCGTGATTTCATAAAATCTAATGTTAGCGGAAAGAACCACCATATTCCAAAAATGGATATGAGGAAGTTTGATGGAAAGGATCCTGTAACATGGATACTACAGATGGAGAAATATTTTGATCTCAATAATGTGCAAAACAAACAAAATTACACATTGCAACTTTACATTTAGAACAAAATACATTTGTATGGTATCGATGGCTTTTCTCCCATAAAAAAATTGTCACTTGTCATTTTTTATGGAGGAAATGATAGCACATTATGATGATACAAAAAGAAACACTTTCTTTAGCCAATTGATAAATCTAAAATAAAAGTGTTTAGTGGGGGAGCACATCGAGGACTTCCAAAAATTGAATATAAGGGTAACCGATATTCTAGAAGAACACACGATTGATCTCTTCATAGAACTTAAAGGATAACATCCAACATGAAGTTTGCGTTTGGGAACCCGATCTAGCTAGAGAAGGCATTCCTGTGCTGGCAAGAAAAAATTGAATGTGTCTCTACCACTCACATCTATAAAAATGGAAGTGTTTCTACTCCTAGACTTCCACAACCTACAAGGTTGACACCACAACAATTGGAAGAAAAAAGAGCAAAAGGGCTTTTCTATAGTTGTGATAGCAAATACACTAAAGGTCATAAGTGTGGTGAGAAAAAATTATTTTACATAGATTGTGAAGAGGAAGAGAATGAACAAGAAACTTCAAAAGAAGAGGATATACACCAGGAACCAACCCTAAAGAAAGAAGAAATGAGTCCAACCATATTGTGTAATGCATTGGTAGGAATTACTACTCAAACTCTCAAGATAGAAGGACATATCAAGAAAAAAAAGGTAATAGTGTTGATTGATTCGGGTAGTACCCATATTTTTATTCATTGTAAGGTAGCCAAGTAATTGAATTGCTTCCTATACCTAGCACCAGAGTGTCAAGTGATGGTTGCAAATGGAGGAACTATAAATTGCTCTAGAAAATGCCATAATATTAAGCTAACCATGGGGGAATATGTATTGAATAGTCCAGTACTTTCCATTCCAATGGAAGGTGTTGATGTGTACAAGGAGTAAAATGGTTACAATCTTTAGGGACGATAACTTTTAATTTTCAAGAACTTTTCTTGAATTTTTCGGCCGGAAGGAAAGAAAATCGAATTACGGGGTATCGCGGGGAAGTCGGGAAATATAATAAGCTCTAATGTCATGACAAAAGCACGAAGAAAGAACAACAAGGCATAATTGCACAATTATGCTCACTAGAAAGCTCCAACATCAAAATCATCTATTTCTCCAGATCTCCAAAAAGTCTTGGACAATCATTCCAAGGTGTTTGAAACTCCCAAAGGACTCCCACCTATTCATGATCATGATCATGGTATTCATTTGATTCCAGGAAGTGTTCCTCCAAACATCGGGCCTTACAGATATCCTTATGTCCAAAAGAGTGAAATTGAACATATGATTGCAGAAATGTTAGAAGTTGGTATAATTCAACCTATTCAAAGTTATTTCTCTGCTCCAGTAGTATTAGTGCACAAGAAGGATGGATCACGGCACATGTGTCCAGATTATAGGGAGCTCAATAAGCTCACTATTAAAGATAAATTTCCCAATCCTGTGATTGATGAATTATTGGATGAATTACATGGCGCAATTTATTTTACCAAGTTGGATATTCGTTTAGGATATCATAAAATTAGAATGAAGACTAAAGATATTCTGAAAACAACATTTCTAACTCGTGAGGGTTATTATGAATTTTTGGTCATGCCTTTTGGCCTTATCAATGCACCTCCTACATTTCAAGGGTTGATGAATTCCATTTTCAAACCCTTCCTTAGAAAATTTGTGCTAGTATTTTTTGATGACATACTAATCTACAGCAGGTCTTGGAAGGATCATGTTCAACATGTTGACAGGATGCTCAATGTGAAAATTTACAACCAGTTGCAGTGATAGATTTATTTCTCCTACTTATTACTTCAATAAGTTATTATTCAGAAATCTTCTGGCAAATATCGAAATAAATACTACTGCAACATTCACAATTATATATGTAGAGAAATAAACAGTACAGAACATAAGCACAATAATCAATCACATGTACACAGTTATTTTTGGACAATTGTCTTCGGAAAAACCCAATGTGGGAAAATCGGTGCAGCAGATGAGGGTTTTATTAATTCTTCAGCAAATGATATCTTTACAGGGAAAATATTCGGCAGATAAATTATGAACCCCCTAAGACTGAATACCCAGCTTTCTCGGACAAATTTCTGATACCCAGAACAACCCCTACAAGCCACTGCATCAGTCTGCGTGATTCTTTGCGTAGTCCCAAAGCTGGACAACGTGAATCTGTGTGGAGACTGCGTGGGGTCCCTGCGTTGTAGCCTCAAGCTACCTTCAGTGACCCACTGCTGCTCTCCGACCCTGATCTCGATCACCCCTAACCTCCTCCTGCTTCTGCAACTTCTCGCCCTGCAACTCTCCCACTGAGATTGAATTCTGCATCAGAATGGATCTCCTTCGGGTATTGAGTGTGTGCCTGGCTTATCTTCCAAGTGACCCTCAAGCCTTCTTTTATAATCTTCCTGTTGGAGAACCAACGGCCCAGATTAAAAGATTAATCAATGGCTAAGATTAAATCTTGACTTGATCCATGTTTTCTAGAAGATACACACTCTGACTTATTAATGCCCTTTAATTATTTCCTTTTCCTAAGTTTGGACTTAGGGTCTCCATTAAAATAATTAATTATTTTAATAAGCCTTGAACCGAGTGGAATTTCCACAAACTGTTTCTGGATTCTTTGGAATGCTGTTGTCCAAACCTCCCTGCAAATTTTGAGCCTTGGAACACTTCCAGATGCTACAAAAAATCAACACTCCCTCTTAGCGAGGAAAGTGTTCAAACAATATGCCTGTGGCATGCTGCTCTGATTCTGAAGCACCCTCTACGACGTTGCCCACTGTACTGCTGTCTTTGACACTGCCACTATCACTTGTTGCATCTGTACCATAGCTCCCTCTGAATACTGAATCCTTCATTCATGCTACTGGAAGGGATTCTTCATCATCCCCATCTTTTCTCTGAAGTAGACAAACTTTGTCTTTCCTAGTGCCTTGGTGAGGATGTCTGCCACCTGTTCTCCTATTGGAGTGTACTATAACTGAACAGCTCCACGTTGGACCCAGTCCCTAATGAAGTGACACCGAATGTCAATATGTTTCGACCTATCATGAAACACAGGATTTTCAGAGAGCTTTATACAACTCTGATTATCACATAAAATGTTGGTTGCTTCCATTTTCTCCTTGGGTAGATTTACTAACAGTTTCCTAAGCCATATGGCTTCGCACGAAGCTGTGCTAGCTGCCATATACTCTGCCTCTGCTGAACTTAGTGCCACGGACTTCTGTTTCCTATTGCACCAGGAAGTCATTCCTGATCCCAGACTGAAATGGTACCCATTGGTACTCTTCCGATCAACTGAAATTCCAGCCCAATTTGCATCAGTAAAACCACTCAACCTGACATCATTGTCACGGGTGTACTTCAATCCAAGCTCGACCGTTCCTCGAAGGTACCTGAGAAGATGTTTGGATGCTGCCCAATGTGCCCTCTTCAGTTCCACCATGAACTGACTTAGGGTATTAACAGCATAACAGATGTCTAGCCTTGTATTAACCAAATACATCAATGACCCTATGAGTTGTCTATACAGCGTAGGATCAACTTCATCATCATCGGACGTGTCGATTTTTCTCCAGTTGCTAATCATTGGAGTGGTCATGGACCTACAATCTTCCATCTGAAATCTCTTCAGAATTTCTGTAGTGTATCTTCCTTGACCGAGGAAGATCTCCCCATCCTACTGCCAAACTTCCAACCCCAGAAAATAGTGCATCCGCACCAGATCCTTCATGTCAAACTCTTCAGCTAAATTCTTCATGCAATCTATGATAAGCCTTGATGATCCTGTCAAGAACAAATCATCCACATACAATACTAGTATCAATGGCTCACTCCCTACTCTTAGATAGTACAGATTAGGATCTGCATCACTCTTGATGAATCCCATCTTCTGCAGATAGTTGTCAATCCGACCATACCAGGCTCGGGGAGCTTGCTTCAGTCCATATAATACTTTCTTCAACCTACACACATGAGTTTTATGATCATGTGTCTCAAAGCCCTCTGGTTGTTCTATATACACTTCTTCTTCTATCACACCATTCAAGAATGTCGTCTTGACATCCATCTAGTGAATCTCCCATACCATCTGCGCAGCAAGGGATATCACGGACCTGATAGACATGTATCTGGCTACCGGGGCAAAGGTTTCTTCATAGTTTATTCCTTCCTTCTGAGCATACCCCTTAGCCACGAACCTGGCTTTAAATTTCTCGATGTTGTCGTCTGCAAAATGCTTGATCTTGTGGATCCACCTGGATCCTACAACAGATCTCTCCTGTGGTCTGGGTACTACTTCCCAGACATCATTTGTCATGACAGAACTGTACTCTTCCACCATTGCATCAACCCATACCTAGTGCTGAGCAGCTTCCCGAAAACTAGAGCGTTCTCCGACATGAGCAACAAAGGCTTGATACCTCTCAGGCTGTTTATGTTGTCTCTTCTCATTCCTGGGATTTCCAACAAAATCCTCTGCATCCTTGAGAATCTGATGAAGTTCCCTGCTTGTTCTTCCACTAGTGGTGGGTGGATTTACCAGCTCTCCTTATTGCAAATCCTTAGGAGACCCATCCTTTGGATCATTATGCCTTAGAGAGGCAACTGAATTTTCTACTGCTGGTTGCTGGGGCTGGACCAGAGGCTCTTCCTCTGATTGCATAGCAAAAAGCAATTCTCGTGATCTTCTGAAGGCTTTCTCCTCCATAAATTTCACATCTCTTCACACGACTGCTTTCCTGCTCTCCGGAACGTAGATGCGATAAGCCTTTGCATTCTCGATGTATCCAACTAAATACCCCCTTTCAGCAGACATCTCCAACTTCTTCCTCTTCTCACTAAGTATATGACAGTAAACTGTACTGCCGAAGATCCTAAAGTGACTCACTTCAGGCTTGTTACCAGTGAAGACAATTCCTGGCATGATCTTTCCCAGTGCAGTGTGAGGAGTTCTATTCTAAATGTAGACAGTTGTATTACACGCTTCAACCCATAGGAATTTGGGCATGTCTTGGTCATACAACATAGCTCTGGTTGCTTCCACAATAGTCCGGTTCTTCCTTTCTGCCACTCCATTCTGTTATGGATTGTATGGAGTTGTCCATTCTCTTTTGATGCCTTCCCTTGCACAGAATCCGGTGAATTCTTTATTTATGTATTCACCTCCATTATCTGATCGCAATACCTTGATCCGCCTCCCTATCAGATTCTCCACAAGATCTTTGAACTCTTTAAATCGACTGAAGACTTCATCATTGGTCTTCAAGAAGTAGATCTAGGTTTTCCTAGAATGGTCATCAATAAAGGTGACGAAATATTCGGCACCACTAAGAGCTCTCGTGGACATCGGCCCGCAGATATCTGAGTGTATTAGATCCAACACACCCTTGGCCCTATTGTTGCTTCTCAGATATGCTGCCTTGGCATATTTCCCCAATACGCACCCCTTGCAGACATCATCCCGCATGGTGCTCAATTCTGGAACACCTGTGACAATCTTCTGGAGAGTTCTCAAGCCCCATGATGCAAATGCCCCATTCTTCTGTGCCATAGCTCATTCAGATCCGTTTCATCTGCGCTGCCAACAAGTGCCATTGGGGAATCAAGCTGCAGCTTGTACAGCTTCTTGCTTCTTACCCCGATTTGTGCCTTCTTCTTCCAACTAGGGTGTTTGACATAGACTCTATTGCCAATAAAGTAGACGTCATATCCTCGGTTTTGAAGATGTGACACTAAGAGTAGATTCATCCCCAAACCCAGCACATGCAGTACATTAATGGCCTGGATTCTATTCTCTGCCTCGACTGAAAAACTACGGTACCTTTCCCAATGGGACTGCACTTTGCTTTATTACCCATGGTTATTTTGAAATTCATTTGCTCTTCTTGGTAGTCGGAAAAACAGTCCTGTACTCCCGTCATATGAGCAGAGGCTCCACTATCAATATACCAGACATCTGAGGATGTAGTGCTTGATACAAAAGAAAAATCTTCCTCTAATCTGGATGCCAATACAGATACATCGCGATCCATCCGTTCTATCATGCTTCCCCCCCTCCTGGAGGACTGCGTGAACCCTTCTGTGTTGTTGCCCTGGAGAACTGCGTAGATCTTTGTTCATTGATAGATGCTCCCTCTCTGTTATTCATCTCTAGCTCTGATACCATGTGAAAATTTACAACCAGTTGCAATGATGGATTTATTTCTCCTACTTGTTACTTCAATAAGTTATTATTCAGAAATCTTCCGACAAATATCGAAATAAATACTACTGCAACATTCACAATTATATATACAGAGAAATAAACAGTAGAGAACATAAGCACAAGAATCAATCACATGTACATAGTTATTTTTGGACAGTTGTCCCCGGAAAAACACAATGTGGGAAAACCAGTGCAGCAAATGAGGGTTTTATTAATTCTTCATTAAATGATATCTTTACAGGGAAAATATTCGGCAGATAAATTCTGAACCACCTGAGACTGAATACCCAGCTTTCTCGGACAAATTTCTGATACCCAGAACAGCCCATGCAAGCCGCTGCGTCAGTCTACTTGATTCTCTAAGCAGTCCCAGAGCTGGATTGCGTGAATTTGCATGGAGACTGCATGGGGTCTCTGTGATGTAGCCTCAAGCTACCTTCAATGACCCACTGCTACTCTCTGACCCTGATCTCGATCACCCCTGACCTCCTCCTGCTTCTGCAACTTCTCGCCCTACAACTCTCCCACTGAGATCGAATTCTACATCAGAATGGATCTCCTTCGGGTACTGAGTGTGTGCTCGGCTTATCTTCCAAGTGACACTCAAGCCTTCTTTTATAATCTTCTTGTTGGAGAACCAACGGCCCAGATTAAAAGATTAATCAATGGCTAAGATTAAATCTTGACTTGATCCATGTTTTCTAGAAGATTCACACTCTGACTTATTAATGCCCTTTAATTATTTCATTTTCCTAAAGTTTGGACTTGGGGTCTGCATTAAAATAATTAATTATTTTAATAAGTCTTGAACCGAGTGGAATTTCCACAAACTATTTCTGGGTTCTTTGGAATGCTGCTGTCCAAGCCTCCCTACAAAGTTTGAGGCTTGGAACACTTCCGGATGCTACAAAAAATCAACACTCAAACTATTGGAGGAGAAACAATTATATGCAAAAACATCCAAATGTTTCTTTGGAGTACAAGAGGTGGAATATTTGGGTCATATTGTATCTCATGAGGGTGTTAAGGTAGACCCTAACAAAATTAAAGACATTAAGGAATGGAAATTCCCCACAACCATAAAGCAGTTGCGAGGATTTCTCGGGTTAACAGGGTATTATCGCAAGTTTTTTAAGAATTATGGGAGAATAGCAGCACCTCTAACAACATTATTGAAGAAAGATGCATTTTCATGGACTCCTGAAGCAACTAAGGCCTTTGAACATCTTAAAGAAGCAATGTGCCTAGCACCAGTCTTAGCTACGCCAGACTTCACAAAAACCTTTATTGTGGAATGTGATGCCTCAGGAAATGGAATTGGTGTTGTTTTAATGCAAGAAGAAAGACCCATTTCTTTTGAAAGTCGTCCAATCAAAGGAAAGTATTTACAGAAACCTATTTATGAGAAGGAAATGTTAGCAATACTGCATGCACTAAAGAAATGGCGAACTTACCTAATGGGAAGACACTTCAAGGTAAAAACTGATCATGATAGTCTTAAACACTTTTTGGAACAAAGACTGTCTTCAGAAGAGAAGCAAAAATGGGTCACAAAGATGTTGGGTTATGACTTTGAAATAATCTACAAAAAAGGAAAGCTTAATGTTGTTGCAGATGCACTCTCAAGAAAGGATGAAGAAGTGGAAGCATTGCTTTGTGCCATTTCTATTATCCAACCAGATTGGATAACTGAAGCAAGAGATGAATGGAAGAAGGACAAAGATGTATGGACACTCATTCAAAAGTTGCAGCAAGATCCTAGTACATCTGATACATTTAGTTGGAAAAATGATTCCTTATGGTGCAAAGATCGCTTATATCTTTGTAAGAATTCCCAACTAAAAAGAAAGATTCTTCTGGAATTGCACACTTCTCCTTTAGGAGGACACTCAGGATTTTTAAAAACTTACCACAGGGTGAAGAAAGAATTTTTTTGGGATGGCCTTAAATCTGATATTCAAAAGTTTGTGGCAAAATGTTTGGTTTTCCAGTAGAATAAAGTGGAAACAATTAAGACCCCAGGACTTCTACAACCTTTATCCATTCCAAGTCAACGTTGGGAGGAGATTTCAATGGATTTTATCACAGGTTTACCTAAGTCCGAAGGAAAGAGTGTCATCATGGTGGTAGTTGATAGTGTTAATTTCTGGTCATGTTCTATGCCATTTCAGATTAGGGCACCATATTGAAGAAGATAGAACATACTAATAGATCGATAGAAGACAAGCCAGAACAGAGATAGGAGATGGTGACGTTACGGCGATCAGCAGGATGCTTCTACCAGCAAAGTCTTCAATAGGTCATGCGGCCAAGCGTGTCACACATAACCCCAGAACAATCCAAACTAAGAATACGCAGCTCCAACGCTATCCAGAGAGAGAATTCCTCCACATCGATGTGTGTCAAATGAACTCCAAGTCTCTCCAATAAATAGGAATCTTTGGGGGTGTGTGACACGTCCTTTAAGACATTAAAGTCAATATTTTATTCTAGGCCGACCCAGCACATTCAAAGTACATGTTCTGCTCATCCGATCGAGATGATCTTTAGATCTTCTTACACTTCTCCGAAAGAGGAATCCAATCAGAATATTGGGATCGTCATCTGAGCATCACAACCCGGAGTTTGGACCTAGTTGTCCAATTTTTTAACACTCCCTCTCTCAACTAGGAAGAACTCGATTCCACTGGTGCAATCCGAACATCGTGCGTCATCCCGTAAGTAACTTGCTTTCTTGGCCTCTTTATTTCGGAGACGAAGTGGGTCAGTCACAAAGACATCATTCCCCGGCTGACAGATTCAGCCCAGAGGTCCAAAACCTCTATCAGACTCACAAAGAGTCTCATACCAACCCGAAGTTGGTTTACCTGACTCGAAGTCAGTTGGAGGTCCGAAACCTCACTATACTTGATCCTAGATCAAGTGGTTGGACCGTGCCATCCTAGATAGAGAGTACGACAATCTCTGATGCGTCCATCAGTCTTTGCTACTAGTCTCTAGCTTTTCCCATCTCATTGGCCAAATGAGAGGTGCTTCCCATGAGCCCTTAACTCAATGGGTAGGATGCATACGGGGCACAGATAAATGAGAGGCGAACCAACTCAATAATCACATCGGTGGGGCAGAAGCACCATAAGTGCTTATAGCTCCGAGAAGCTATCCCCAAAGCCCCCCGGAGCTCCCAGAGCTCATCGTCCAACGAGACCCACACCATAGGGTCGTTCCATGATTCCAAGATTCTCACGGAAGGTTAGGAACATGACCTTCCCCAAGGGCATTGTGAGAATATCCGCGACCTGCTCATCGGTTCCTATATGATCGAGCCTTATGGCGCCTCGCTGTACGATATCCCGGATGAAATGGTACCTGATATCAGTATGCTTGGATCGGTCGTGGAACACAGGATTCTCGGTCAAGCGAATCCCACTGCGGTTATCACGGAGTATCACGGTGTTATCCTGCTTTTGTATCCCAACGGCTCACTAAAGAGCTTTCGCAACCAAGCCCCCGCTACAACGAGGCCATCCTAGGCGCAATGTTCGGCCTCGGCGGTGCTCAAAGCCCTTGGAAAGCACGCTACTGTGCTCATCCATGAGATCGAGACGGAGACAAGATTGAAGCGACATCACGATGTGCTCTTGCAATCCACCACACTACCGGCGCCTGCCCGATCGGCATCGGTATATCCACGGGTGTCTTCTCCCCGGCCGAGTGTATCTCAGCCCATGGTCTATCGTACCTCAGAGATATCTCAAAAGTTTCTTGGCACCAACCCAGTGAATGGTGTGATCAACCATGTGTTGACTCAAAGTGTTCACTGCACAACATATGTTCGAACAAGTGTTCATTAAGAACATTAGGGTCCCTATGAGTTAACGATACTCAGTAGGATAGGCCCAGCAACGCTGCTACTCAATTTCTTAAAGTTGAGTTCCATGGACTTACAGTCCATCATACCAGAAAATTCATAATGTATTTTCCTTGAGAAAGGAAAATCTCGCCAGGTCTCTGCTAGACCTTTAGGCCTAGACATCAGTCCTAGGTCCTTCATCTCGAACTCAACAGCGAGCTCCCTCTTGCATTGATGAATGAGAGGGTCAGCACCTATTAGGAAGAGGTCATCCACATACAGCACCAGAGTGAGAGTTTTTCCCTTGACAACTTTGAAGTATGGGTTCGGATCAGCATTACTTCGAGTGAAGCCCATCTTCATCAAGTAGCTATCTATCCTCTTGTACCAATCTCAGGGTTCTTGTTTCAGCCCATAGAGGGCTTTCTTCAACCTGCAGACATGGGTGTCCCGATCCTGGACTTCCAACCCCAGAGGTTGCTCCACATATATCTCTTCCTTTATCACACCATGCAGAAAAATGCGGTCTTCACATCATCTGATGAAGACTCCATCCTTGCGCAGCAACAAGAGCTATAATAGATCGAATGGTGGTATCTTCAGCCACAGGTGCAAATATGTCATCATAGTCTATATCTTCTTCATAGGCAACGAATCTTGCCTTGAAATTTTCAGCACTTCCAACAGATCCATGCTTGATCTTGTAGAGCCATTTCGAGGTGATAACTGCTTTGTCCTATGGTCTTGGGACCACAGCATAACATCCTTCCAGACTTGATGCTTTTCGACTTCCTCAAAGGTATCCAACGTCAGATTGTACAAAAGTACTCATGGCTACTAGATATCCTGTTATTAATATGGCTTCTTGGTTTTCCTTCGGAATTTCCCCCTCTGAAGCCATATGTCCCTGAGCCATGACGATCTTCTTTCGTTGAACAAAGACATCCACTCAGGAGCATATACAGATATATCTCCCTCTTAATGTTAGCTTCTATCTCGAGAGAAGAAATCTGTTTTAAATGAGGGAATCCCAGACATCATCTTGGAATTGGGACCTGATCTCCCACAGTCAAAGCCATCCAACAGACTTTGCTGATCATGATTCAAGATTCCAACCATGTGACCAAAAATCTGCATAAACTTCTCAGTTCACATTTTAAGTTTACCATAACGCTCCAATGTAGGACTAATACAGTCACATGCTACTGCTACATAGGTGTCTATCTATGTCACAGACATACAGGGGGAACATATCAACAAGCCTCATCTTGTGTTAGGAGTCCTTTCAGCTACTACCTGTTATTCTGTGAGTAGCTCCTTCAAACAGCCTTCTAAGACTGCAGCATACAAAAAAAACAAGGGATTCAATCTACCTTGGTTTATCCTGCACTTGAGGCATTGCACCTTGAGTTGCTTCCAGATCTGCGCATTTCTGGTTATTTCAGCAGACTGCTCCTAGGGCTGTAAAAAAATTTTGACCACTACATAGAATCTCCCCAAGGACTTCAACAGTCAACCCTTAAAACTTCTAGCTTCAATATGGGTGTCTGTCTATGTCACTGTCATGATGACAGTGACATAGAATGACAGATTTAGAACTATCACATTCATCACTGCTTGCTGAATATGCACTTCACTTACATCTCTTGGACTCTTGTCCTTGACGTACCAGGCAGGGTTCTCTTCCTCGCCATCTTTCCATCCCTTCATGCCGCTCTTGGAAAAGATGAGCTTCGGCATGAACTTCAGGTTGCTTATAAAGCCCCAAAAGTTCAATCCATTATCAAAATTTCCGCACCTGCTATTGTAAGGTCTTTTACCAATGACATTGTCAGCAATCACAATTTTCCAAGCTCCAAATTCAGCACCTGCACTTTCACTTCTTTTATGCCCAGTTGCTCTTTCTAGAGAATCTCCACTTGTTCCCAACAGCTTGTGAGACATGTCCACAACAAATTCAGAATCCTTGTTGCTCGCTTCAGTTAGTACCCCATCAACAATATTATCTGTAAATTTTGACTTCCTCTTTTCTGATGCAGGAATCAAACACTAGTCGCCCAACTCCAAGGCAGAGGAAAAGATAGCCATGCCCCCAATTATGCTAAGCTTAGTAAGATATGCATTTTGTCCAGGTACATCACCCTAGATTGCAGTAACTCCATAATCCATAATGCAGAGATGGATAATAGTCAACACAATGCTCTGAACATACCGACCCTCAACGGCCAGTTGTACCGCAGCAGGCAAAGAAGAAACCCAAGATGGAAATATGGGCAACAGTGCTCTTGTAAGAGCAAGCACAGTGGACATGTACACAACGAGAAACATCTCCTTTGTGAGACCTTGTCACTTTAGCGACTGCCTTGAAATCTTCAACACCTTTTCGGCCAGCAAGTTACATAGCCAACACGAGATTATCCTTGTGCCTAATCCAAGCTCCTGTAGTGTCACCAAAAAAACATCTCTGAATTTTGAGTTCTGCAATCCGAACTTCTCACTGTAATGACATCGAAAGTTCCTTTGAGATTGCATCGAAACTTCCTGAGTTTCTCAAAATTCTCCACAGAGATCACTACAACTCTCTCTGAAATTCCCAAAATTCTTCACAGAGATCACCAAAACTGTCTCTCTGAAATGCGAGCTTCTGTTCTGAGGGTTACAGTTCCTACTTTTGCGCATCAGCTCCGCGTTGTATTCGAAATGGGCAACATATCCAACACATGATCCATCACCCCACCAGATTCCGATGTAATAAGATAGTACAGTAGCCAAAAGAAAGCCATACACTGAGAGAAAAAGTTCAAAAACTCCTGCTGCACCAGAAGCAATTGAAACCCCGATAGAAAACACCAAATTCGTGCTTCCTGTCAAAACCATGGTGCCGCTCGCATAAACCCTATTTTATAAGAAAAGAACAGAATTCCGGCCACGGATCCGTCGGGCGGCGTTAGAAAATGAAATCCGGAAATGAGAATATCGCAGGCGGCGTAGAAAATGAAATCCAGAAATGAGAATATCGCCCACGCGGAGGCCCCGAGGCGTTCGTAAGTCAACTTGAACAGCCCAAAAGAAACCTCAGCAGATTCGAAAATCCGACCAACGACCCCTGTATCTCCCGCAGCGGCATGGAACACAGAATTTGCCCATTGAATTTGCATCCAGTATTCCACGAGCAGCTTTCCCCCGTTGTATAGAGCAGCTAACGACAGAATCAGCCCCCCGTTATATACAGAGCCAGTCGCAGCTCTGGGTTCCATGTTAACTGTGACTGCCCGTAGCTGTTTTCACCTTCCGCTGCCCGTAACATGTCTTTCCATGCCAGGGATTCCGAGCTCAATGTTTTTCCATGCTTAATGGTTGCTTCTCCTGTCGCCATTGCCTTTGTCGTTTTCCACATCAGCGAAATTGGGAAGCCGAGTAGTATTTCACAGTCTTACCACAAAAAGGTGCAGTCTAAATACCTTTTAAACTGACGTCAACTCAGAATTTTTTTACGGCCTTTTAGTGCCAAGGCAAACAGGCCTGCAGCGATCAATTCTTAATCATGAAATAGACCCAAACAATTCGACTTCCAATTTTCTACAGTCGCAGCGGCCTGAGAATAATTTCCCAAGTTTGAAGGGAGAAGGCTCCTCTATACGCTGCCTTGGGTATTGTCTTCCCCTGACGCTCTAATACCATGTTAATTTATGGTCATGTTCTATGCCATTTCAGATTAGGGCACCATACTAAAGAAGATAGAACATACTAATAGATCGATAGAAGACAAGCCAGAACAGAGATAGGAGATGGTGACGTTACGGCGATCAGCAAGATGCTTCTACCAGCAAAGTCTTCAATAGGTCATTCAGCCAAGCGTGTCACACATAACTCCAGAACAATCCAAAAAAAGAATACGCAGCTCCAACGCTATCCAGAGAGAGAATTCCTCCACATCGATGTGTGTCAAATGAACTCCAAGTTTCTCCAATATATAGGAATCTTTGGGGGTGTGTGACACGTCCTTTAAGACATTAAAGTCAATATTTTATTACATGTTCTGCTCATCCGATCGAGATGATCTTTAGATCAATCTTACACCTCTCCGAAAGAGGAATCCAATAAAAATATTGGGATCGTCATCTGAGCATCACAACCCGGAGTTTGGACCTAGTTGTCCAATTTTAACAGATAGACTTACCAAGAATGCACACTTTTGTGCATTATCTCATCCATTTAAAGCAAGTACAGTTGCTACTACATTTATGGATAGAATTCAAAAGCTACATGGAAGCCCAAGGGTTATTGTGAGCGACAGAGATCCCATTTTTACTGGAAATTTTTGGACGGAGTTATTTTCTTGTTTGGGTACTCCATTAGCTCATAGCTCATCTTATCATCCTCAATCTGATGGTCAAACTGAGATAGTAAATAAATGTTTGGAAGGATATCTTCGTTGTTTTGTATCTGATAAACAAACACAATGGGTCAAGTGGTTACCTCTAGCTGAATGGTGGTATAGCACTTCCTTCCATACTGCAGCAAAAATGACCCCATTTATGGCACTTTATGGATATCATCCACCATCCATCACATCATATTTAAGAGAAAATTCGAAGGTTCAAGCAGTGGAAGATCACATCGAGCATCAGCAAGAAGTTCTCCAACTCTTAAAGGATAACCTCAATTTGGCACAAAATCGAATGAAACAACAGGCAGATCAACATCGCAGCGAGAGAAGTTTTGATGTAGGAGATTGGGTATTTTTACGGCTACAACCATACAAACAAATGTCCCTCAAGCAAGCTAAGAAGGATAATAAATTATCGCCAAAGTACTATGGTCTTTACAAGGTGTTGCAAAATATTGGTACTATGGCATACAAATTGGAGCTTCCTGCTTCTTCACGAGTGCATCCAATTTTCCATGTTTCATGCTTAAAGAAGGTTATAGGTGAAAATCTTCCAGTTCAAACAATATTGCCAGAACTTGATGAGGAAGGAAAATCATATTGGAACTTGAAGCGGTCATGGAAACAAGAACTCGACAGCTACGAAATCGATCAATTTCAGAGTATCTCATCAAGTGGAAGAACTTACCCACTGAAGATTCTACATGGGAGGATGAGAATTTTATACAGAAGCATCCAGAGCTACTCAAGCGTTGAGGACAACACTTTTTTGAAGGAGAGGAGCATGTTAGGTCCCCATATTACTAGTGTAGCCCCCTTATTGTTATTAGTGTAGCCCCCTTATTGTTATTGTTGTACCCCTCTAACCCCCATATTGTTATTATTGTTCCCTTACATTATTATTGTTAGGTCGGCTAGGATTATATTGTGACCCCATGGACCCCTATATATAGAAGGAGGTTTTGTCATTTGTATCATCCAAGAATTTTTCATTTATGTAATGTATTGGAGGTTGCCCCCTCGAAGAAGCTGATTTCTAAGGCGTTGATCTCTCTTCTCATCTATTTTTGGAGCTGGTTTCATAACATTTTATCTGGATGAATTTGTGCAGGTCTGCTAATCATGAGAAAGGATGTATGATCCTTGGAGATGATTCGAAGGAAAGCAGCATGGCATAATGGTGGACCAGATGAGAAAGACTAAAGAATCACTTTCTGATAGTGGACATGACTTGTGACTGAAAGTGATGGATGATCTGTGCCCTATGAAATCAAAAGTTGAAGATTCCTTAATATCGAAATCCATGACATCAAGGGGAGGAATTCTTCATGAGTAGCTGGATTGCTACTGCAGGACCCTGGTTGAGAGGGAGCATGGTGGTAAGTTTCTTACTTGGAAGAAACTTGAAGTATGTCCTTCCTGAGTTGAGAGGGAGTGACGTATGTGATTCTCTAATACATGTGTCATGCACTAGACCAGGACTAACAGCCATGAGTCTTAGTGAAGGCCATGTGGAGAGAATGGATAGACATATCATTCTGGTCTTCACCTAGAAGACAGAATGGAGGATTGGATAATCATCTGGCATTCGATACTCTTTGAGAATGAAATAGGGCATTCAAGATAATAGTAGTCGAGGACCGATATTCTTCGAGGGCTGGCTACCCAAGAGAAGAATAGTCCAAGAAGGTCATACTTTGGGAACACCTTGGTGGAGTATGTACCTTGGAGAGACAATGACTATGGTTTCTATAAGTCATGTGTCTCGCCAGCATTGTAGCCCATAGTCTCGTTGAGAGATGGGATTGTTAGTCAAGGCCTTGCACAAGGACAATGTTGGTTGATATGATGTTATACAGATGCGATTACCAATCTGATTCTTCTTATGAGATTCTTCAGTTTGAAAGTGACCATGTACCTATATGAATACCTCCCTAGTTAAGAGGGAGTGTTGAAAAGTGTAACTAGAATCGGTCTTCATATTGACTATGTAATTATGAAAAGAAGAAGACAAAGATAATAAAATGTATTTTGTACTTGCTTCATGTGTTTCATGAGCAAGATTTTATTATAGGTTAAATAGACTTATTCTTGATGTCTATCTAGGGTTTTGTCTTCTAAGTAATAAATGTAATTAAGTGTCACATATATATGAAGGATCTAGTCTCATGAAATGCTCCAAGACCTTGTCCTAGAAACCGTGGAATAATGGCTCTATCAGCCCTCACTCAAACGCTGAAAGATAATATTAAATGATGTATTAGAAGTCGGCCTCATAACAGTCATGTCAGCTCCCAAATAGTCAGGTCGGCTTATATACAGGGGCAAACAACTATATATACCCTTGTAGACTTCGCAGAAAACACAGAAGTTTTGGTCATCTCTGAAGTTCAATGCAAATGTTTGATGTGTTTTAGATCTAGTTAAGGTACACCCTCCATTGTGATATCTAAGTATTATATGTTCTACAATCATTGGAGGACAACATTCTCGGTCATTCCTGAAACAGAAGTGCGGAATTTTGGTCAAAGTTTCAGTGCGGATTGTTGACAAACTTCAAGACTGTTTAAGATACATCCTCGTGGTATCTTAGTGTAATAAATTGTTGCAATCTTACGGAACAGAAGTGCGGATTGTCTCTAGCTGTTCATCAAAGGTTGTGCATATAATCCTGAAGTGGTTATAGCATATAGGGTACATCCAGTAGTCAAGGGGCAACGTTCCTATGTTAAAGTGCGGATCAATTTGAGAAGGGTTTGCAGACTCTCCAAAAGTGAACAAGTTGATCAACGGCAACATTGGTATCCAATTCCAGTTCAAGAAAAGTTGGATCAGTGGTCTGGACAGTAAGAGAGGTGACAGAAAGTAGGAAAGTAACTACAACTTATATATATCTCAAGCAACTGAAGGTCCAAAGGAAGTACTGGTGCAAAACAGTGCGACTTGGTGAAGAGAAGAAGGATCAACATTGAAGGACATCAAAGAAGAAAGGTTAAGGTCTTGGATGCATATATAGGTCAAGGGTCTAAGTCTTGGTCATGGTACTTGTCATCTGAAATCTATAAGAAGAATTTCTCATGGGTTTTCCTCTCTGAGAGGGAGAGGTTTTGCCCTAGCTCTAGGAGCCTAATTCTTGTGTCTCGTGTCTTTTGATAATTGACTTGATGAAAGATTTAATAAGCTAACGACGGGAAGACATAAGTAACTCAGGTAACCTCACAAGTAATTATCAAGAAGAGAATTTCGAATTAATCACTAGCCCTCCAAATTCTCAACGGGAACAAGGCTACCAGAAGAGGGTTGTAGAAGTTCACATACAACTAGTACACATAGACTTGGATGGAAAACTCTGGAAGGAACATAACTTGGAGAGAGGTAGCAGTATGAAGGATAGCCAGAAGATGACAAAGGATTTCCAATGAAAAAGAAGATGACATGACTAGCATTAATTGGTTCAACACTATGTTTCATTGAAGGGAAGTGATGTAGAAGATGGTCGAAGCCCTACAAAGAAGTTATGGAAGAAGATGGCTCCATGATGAAGAAGTTGAAGTTCATCCATGACATTATGCAAAAAGGAGGAGCCCTACAAGTAGCCGATAGTACCATGATCTCCCCCAAAGAGCAAACAGTTGATATTGAAAGCAAGTCCCTAGTTATGAGGGAGCTTGGGTATATTCCTTTTATATGAATGAGTAGATCCTCCCTAATTGAGAGGAAGAGATAGACACATCATTCTTGTCTTCACATCATGAAGAAAGAAAGGAGGATTGGGCAAGCATCCGAGACTGATATTGATACTCTTTGAGGATGAGGTAGGCCATCCAATAGGTAAGAGTAGTTGAAGAGGAAATTCCTTGATGATGTGTAAATCCAAGATAGGAATGATCCTAAAAGGACATACCTTGTGAACATTCGGATAGGGTATGTTCCTTGAGAGACAATGATAAAGGTGTCCATAAATCATTATCTCCCTAGCATTGTGCTCTAATCTAGTGGAGAGATAGAGTTGTTAGTCAAGGCCTTGCTATATGACAATGTTGGTTGATATGATGACATGCACTGATCTAAGCTAAATAGATAGCTTATGAGATGGCTTACCAATCCGACTCTTCTTATGAGAATTCTTCAGTATGAGAATGTCCATGTACCTTCTATGTATTATGAATACCTCCCTAGTTAAGAGGAAGTGTTGAAATTTGTAACTAAGTTCGATCTTCATAATATTCTATGTACTATTGATTTTATGTATTTGATGTAAAAGAGAAAAAGAAAAATTATTATTATTATTTTTATGGCATGGGTTTCATGCTCAAGGACAATTTGTTTTAGATATAAAACACCCATTGTGTGCTTCGAGGATTTCTCATGAAGTCAAAGAGTCAAAGAGTCAATAAAGTCATAGTCATATGTAATAAACCCTACTGAGCATTTTGTAAACAAGTCAAAAGAATTTATTTGAATTAAAATGAGTCAAAGAGTCCCTCCAAGATCAAGTCAGCCTACAGAGATGAGTCGGCCTCATGAAGGGTAATTCAACCTCTGTAGAAGCCTATTTATAAGAACTCGATCTCATTTGAAGATCCATCCAAGCAAGTTCGATCTCAAGGAGAAGAGCAAGAAAGAGGAGCGAAGGACAAGACAAGGACTAGAAGACAACAAAATTTGAAGTTTTTAGGTTAATCTCTCTCACACATGCATAGGGGAAGCTAGGGTTTCTGTTGCATCAAGGTCGAAGTTGTTAAGTTGTTAGGTCGAAGTTGTGAAGCTGCTAGGTCGAAGTTGTGAAACTACTAGGACAAAACTATAAGTGAAGCTGCTAGGTTGAAGTTGTTGGAATCTCCTACGTCGAAGATGCTAGGTCGAAGTTGTGAAGTTGCAAGTGAAGCCGCCAGGTCGAATTTGTTGGAAGCTACTAGGTCGAAGTTGTTGGTGAAGTGGCTAGGTCGAAGTTGTTGAAGCTGCTAGGTCGAAGTTGCAGAAATTGTTTTTCGGAGTGATGTTGTTGAAAAAGTTGTTGGAAGGTCAGAGTTTGTTGCTAGAAGTTGTTCAAGGAAGGTTCATCAAGAAAGAGGTTGACTTGGTCTTCGAGGGGTCTCTATATTGGGTATAAAGGTCTTGGAATTCGTCATTTGAAGATTCTATAAGAAGAGAAGAATTACTTGTGGGTTTTCCCCTCTAGGAGAGGTTTTTGCCCTGGCTAGTAGCCTATATCCTGTGTCTATTTTTGTTATTGATCTTCATAGTTTGGTAGTTGTTTGATGATAAGAATACTATAATAATCAAGTGAAGAAGAAGCTAATTACAAGTACATCAAAAGAACATCACAAGTTGTTATCAAACTAAAGAGAAATCACCCTAATCTAGCTGCCATAGATTTCTCAACATAAAGATTTTTCGATCTAAGCCTTTGATGATGAGTTATGGCTCGTCAAAGCTAGTCAATAGACGTGCACATAGGTTTTCTAGGTATATTTATTGGAGCGTTCCATTGTTTTGGACATGCATTCCATCCAAAACGATCTACTCAACGATAGGAACAAAACGCATGTCTGAGACAAATTTTATCTTAAGCGGTTTTGAAGATCCTCATTTTGACCAAGTTTCCAATGGTTTGACCCTGTTGATGTGGCAGTCAAATGCACATTTTTTAGCAGAAGAAAAGTATGATGTGGTATTACAGGGCATGAAGAGGCAAAAAGTGTAGAATGTTAGGCTCAAAAATGCAACGCCTAGATTCAAGAGGAAAGGGCCAAATTGCAATACTATTTCTGAGAAAAGTAAAAAAGTCGAATAAAAACTAGTCGTTGCAAAGTAGCCCTCAGAAAATTCAAGTCAAATGGAATGTTGTAGCCTCATGGACCAAATATGAACGTAAAAGGAAGTCATTGCAAGATGATAAATACCAAAAGACCAAGTCGAGTGCCGAGAAAGCAATTTGCTCCACCAAAAAGGCCAAGTTGAATTCCAAGGAGGATTAAGGAGAGAGGACGTTGAGCAGAAAGTCATACTATTTTGACCACAGACCACCATGGATCGCTTTCATAGGGAATCCTATAATTTTTCATGGGAAACTAAGCCAAGTCGGCCCCATTGGGGAATTAAATAAATTATTTTGCAATAATTTTATGAATTAAAAGTTTCTAAGTCCCAAATTGTGGAAGACTAACAATATTTTAATTGAGAGAATCAAGCTAGCCGTTATAAATTTTTTATAGAAGGCTAGCCTCTCTCAATTGAAAAGTGTTGTTGTTCTCAATAAAGAAGTGATGTGATAATACAAGAGCTCATCCCTTTTTAAAACATTGTGCTTACAATGTGGAGTAGTTTTTTGTGATATTCCCACTTGGCAATATGGCTAAGGGAAATATCAATCTTGCCCAATTTTGTCTTATTTCATGTTTGCACTTAGGAGATGTGGGTTCAAGGGTCCCACATGAATTT
This sequence comes from Pinus albicaulis, assembly GCA_034641835.2. Classification (NCBI taxonomy): domain Eukaryota; kingdom Viridiplantae; phylum Streptophyta; class Pinopsida; order Pinales; family Pinaceae; genus Pinus; species Pinus albicaulis. Next base: position 566,549,661 of record CM076579.1, read on the forward strand.
TGGGATTAAGTGGGGGCCCAAAACATTAGGAAGGAAGGGAAATATTGCGGCTCTACTGAAGCGTGGGGGGCACCCCATGGAGAATTATGGCCCACATGTGGAATATGCTCATTGGAGCGAAGTTGGTGGGGGAAAGTCGAGTTGGGCCCACATGGGCATTTTGGAGAATCTTTGATAAAAAGAGCAAGAGGCACTCATTTGGGGCATTCATGATCATTTGAGAAAATTGTCTTCGACATAGCACACTTGAGATGAAGCCAAGTCTGCAAGTGTTGTTTAGCACACGAGTCTTTCCGCATGGAAATCTCAACCCTTGCTTCGGTGGACTTCGAGTGCCAACCCAAGGAGGGAGTCCTACCTATACCAATTCGTACCAGCAGCAGGAAGGGCGAGTTTGTGGAGAGGTTCAGCAGCAGCAACATAGGGATTATGCAGTTCTTGGAGAAGGCACACTGGGAGGTTAAGGAGTGAAGGGAGTTAGGGGCTGAAACTTGAGGTGGAGTCTGGGGAAGTGTTGTGGGAGCTTTTCCAACATTTTGGTGGAGCAACAAACGCAGCATTTGCTACAAGTTACACCTTCTGCTTGTGGAGGAGGTCCAAGCATTTGGGGGTCAGGTTTGGAGCTTCAAAACTAGGATAAACCCTTTCTGGGTTTTTTTGGGTTTATTGAGGAGGCCAATATTAATCTAGCAGAATTTTCTAGGCAAATTTGAGGGGTCAAACAGGGATCCCAACTCAGCCAACAGCTAGAGGAGCTAGGGGAAAATTGGGCCGAATTCCAAGGACAACATTTGGCCAATTCCTTCGTGGGTTTTTGTGGGTTATTGGTGGAGAGCCAGAGACTAATTTCCCATAATTTTCTGAGCATCCGAGGAGACCCTAGCAACAGTTCTTTGCAACCAGCATCATATTTTCTAGGCAAATCAGCGCAATGCCAGGAGAGAGCAGCAGCAAATCATAGAAGGATTTCATCCATTTAGGCTTTGCTAGCTTGCCTTGTGCAAGCCTAGGTGCACTCTTTCCAGCACCACATTATACCCTCTTATTTATTAATAAAATAGCTCAGATCAACGCAATTCATGGATATTTTTGGTTGTTAAATGTGTTGTATATTTTGGTATGTGTTTATGCTATGTTCGCTTTGTTTAGCATTATATATTTCCGTTAGGAATATTACAGTGGTATCAGAGCATGATTTTGGCCAACAGTGGATCTAAATCACGCAAATGCTCAAGTGTTATTGTGAAATAGAATTCTAGAGGCTAAAACACTAGTCCTACACTCTTCTCCAGATTGAACTTGTGCCCAAAAATGTCTCCACGAGAAAATTTGAAAATGTTACTAAGAGCCTCGAGAAACTGGAGGGGCTGCTCGAAGAGTGGATGTCAACAAGGGCTGCGAGAAGAGAGAGGAGTTTACGACTTGTAGATGACGAAAATAAGAAGAGCATGATTATTGAATGAAATGCTAGTATCAATACTGCAGAGAAAAATATGGGTGGAGGAGGTAGTGACGAGATGAGAGAGAACATACCCATTGAGGAGGGAGTTCATCCAGATACATTCTAGCCAATTGAGCATGATGCTAATGGCATGCAAGAGGAGCACAACGATACACCTATTGTGACGCAGGAGTCACCTTTGTTGGAGTTTCCTTTGGTAGCCCCAGTAGATAGATTGGAGGAGGCAGTTGAGTACACATCCTTTGATGAGGACCGAGGCATCCCAGTCTATGACAGAGCTCCAAAACGACAACCACCTACAGTTGACTGATGAGCATGTCTTGCATGTTGGGTTGTCTATGGAGGAGAAATTGAGGCTCATGTCGAACCCATGATGAAGGAGGATGTGCAACCATCCTTTGGGCTAACCATTGATGAGGGGCAGCATAGATACCAGACGTTGGGATTTTAGCACAAATCACTTCAAAGGTGCAATGACAGGATATACAGCGTTATCAGCCCACCCCTATGCATTAGATTGAGAGAGGCAGAGATTTATATACATACCAGAGGGGATGACCAGGTTAGCAGCACTATTGGGTCACCCTTTCTCATTAGAGAGAGGGAGACAGAGCTACCTAGTCAGATCTCATGTGTTGACCTGAATAGCAGGAAGAGACGATCAGAGTTGCATGAGGTGCAACATCCACATGTTGGGTTTGTTCTATGTGCGGGAGTCTGTGCATTCCCTCTCTTGGGGTTGGATGGCGATAGATTCTATGTTGGTACCTCGTAGAGTGGGCAATGGATATGGTGGTGGACCTGGGTGTGGCTCAGCATGAGTTTCTAGGCACTGGGGATACCGAAAGCCTAGACGGGCATTAGGATCCAGGCGGGACCACCTATCACTTCTCTAGTATGTTGGTTGACTACGACCTGGATGGTACAGTTGAGCATGCACATTCGCTAGGGGAGTTTCGGTCAGTACCAGTGGCCAACCATTTTATGGACAAACTTCTTGAGTTATGTTGGTATGAAGTTTGTACACGAGGTCACCGAGTGATCAACATACTCTGCCAGGAGTTTGTCGAAGGAGGTGGCATTCGCAGGCCACCAAATAGTGCCTTGTATGTGGTTGGGGATTCTTCACCTTTGTGTGGGGCACAGAGGTCGCGGGGGAGCAAAGTAGTGGTGGCTTCACTACTGACACATAGGGAGATTCACTTCTTGGATCCCTCAGGGAGGATTTGGAGTGAAGATCCATTCGTCGGCAGGTATAGTGATGCGACGGTGGAGGTGATGATACCGATCGAGGGTACGCCGACACGTAGAGACAGCTCTAGGCCATCACATCCAGGGACATGTGGGAGCATCTAGCGCTGAGCAGTGGACTACCGGTGGACATGGAGGTGCATGGTGGTGTAACATAGCGTGTTGGATTGCGTTGTGGAGTAGGAGAGTCTTACATCACATTGGGTACATGCAGTGAGTGATTGGTAACTTGATGCAGACAGGGCACGGGACGATACAGGGTGCTACAGTGGTAGCCAGGGATATCCTGTGGTGTACAGAGACAGGTCTTCGACTGGTTTATCAGCAAATCTGAGGCAGAGAGAGGGGCATCCATAGGGATATTCTTCAGTACCCCAACAGACTCTTAATCCTACCCTTCGAGGCCTACACAACCATCACTCTCCAGTTGGGACGTTTGGTGGAGGCACGGGCTGACAGACACAGGCTTAGGGACGGCTTGGTTTATTACCGAGGTAGCATAGGTTCCACTCCTGGGCTCACAAATGGGGATTCGATTGCAAAGGAACTGCATGACGCACTTCTGGCAAGGCAGCTTGAGGTGTCACAAGAGCCTAAGGGCCAGTGGATGGTAGACTTCGTCTACAGGAGGGCACCCAGACTCCGAGTAGTGTCCAGGTGTACCATCAAGAGTTGGGATAGCAAATTTCACTGTGTGGTTTGGCAAGAGCAGGGCAGGTTGGCTTGCATGGGACAAACTCCTGATACATGGGTCCACCCATGGGTTACATACAGGGGTCAGAGATGAGGGCCAGATCGGTTCTAGCAAGTAGCAGTGCTACGCAATGACATTCCGCGAGGAGTGGGAGTTATGAGCTCCTAGTATAGTTGGGGGATCCAAGGATTTGGTTAGGGGGTGAATCACCCCACTGTGTAATCAGTAGGGTCATGGCAGAGGGTGATCCAGTTCACCTTGGGTTTGATCCATGGGGGATCACTGAGACCACCACTGCATGGCGAGGCAGACTTATCCTGTTGTTGCTCAGGGTCGAGATTGGAAGTGGAGGGGTAGATATTGGCATCATGGAGATGCCTGACCAGGATGAGCTTGGCTCTCACAGATATTTCGCCACTAGGCCTAAGGAGAGGAGGATACAGTGCACACACGGTGGGGAGTATGTCATAATCAGAGTAGTGCAGTGTCAGCATGGTGGCACCACTCTGAGATTAGCAGGGGACCTGATCATCACCGCTCTTCACAGCTCAATAACCTTTAGGGATGAAGTACCTATTATAGGGGGAGATCATGCAGATCTTCCATTGGGCTTCCCCGATCACTCCCTCCTTAAAAAAATCGCTCCAGGAGCTAATTTTTTAAAAAGGGAGTGATCACTCTCGATCGCTCCTCCCTTTGAAATTTCGCTCCCGGCCCAATATTAGCCGCGCGGCCGTGGGCAGAGAAGGTCGGTTGGTGGAGGGGAAAAGGGAGGGAAAGACAGGGGGGGAGATAAAAAGCCCTCCCTCCCCCTCATTATCGTCACTTGTGACATTTTGAGCTAGAGAGATCTTGGAGCTTGGAGAGAGCAAGAGAGAGGTTGGAGCTTGGAGAGAGGGGGGAGATTGAGGAGCTTGCAAGGGATATTAGAGCTTGGGATTGAAGGCCAAAGAGGTAGGATCTACACTCTAATCTAGAATTTTTTTTTATATGTTGAATTTTTGAAAAGTGAAAATGTTTTATTCTCTCTTTCCCAATTCCCATTGGGCATTCCTCCATATTTTTGCAAGCTAAAAACTTGAAACATCATGGCTATATGGCTTGGCATTTTCTTGTTGTTGGTTCCTTATTTTTTTATTATGGTGTTGGAGAGTAGAAGAAGGTGGGTTGTTCAAGAAGAGGAGGATGAAGAAGTGGGTTATAGTGGATTTGATGAAAATCTTGGAGAGGAGTACCTTGATGAGGAGGAAAGGGAGAGTGGAGATGATGAGGCCACACCAACTAAAATTGACCAAACACCATTGTGGAAATATGTTACTAGGGCTGAATCAGGGAAAGGGGGTGGAACCACTAAATTTTTTTGCCACCATTGCAATAAACAATACATAGGTTCATACACCCGTGCCATAAGGCACCTTTGTGAGAAAAGGCCATGGGATGGAGATAAACAAATAGGAATCAAAACTTGTGTAAGTGTGTCAACAACAGATAGAGACAAATACATAAGGGAAGAGGAGGAAGCCCAATACAAATCTAAAATATCAAAGGGTTTCTTAGAACCTAATCCACCATCACATTATGCACAAAGAATTCCATCAACTTCCACCCATGTCATTGGATATGGAGCCACACCTGGCACAGGAACAAACATCTCTTTAAGGCATAGAACCATATCAAATTTCCTTGACTAAGGGTCTAGGAATGATGTCGATTCAACAAATTTCCGGTTTCTCTATGCATGTGGGGTACCATTCAATGTTCTTTGCTCACCTTATTGGCATGAAATGGTTTCTGCCATTAATGATGCTCCCAAAGGATACAAGAGCCCTGGGTATGGCAAGGCTAGAAGCATAGTACTTGATCATGAAAAAGAAAAAATAACTCATTCTTTGAGCAGAATGACAAATTCTTGGAATGAGCATAAGGTGTCGATTGTATTTGATGGATGGACAAATGTAAAAGGCAAGCCATTGAAAAGTGTTCTTGTTGTGTCTGTTAGTGGTGGAATCTTCCTTTCATCATATGATTACTAAGAAAAGTTCAAGACCGACATCAACATTGCAGAACCATTACTTGAAACAATTGAACGTATTGGGCCATACAATGTCGTCCAAGTCATCACAGATAATGCTGCTAATTGTAACGCAACGGGAGAAATTATTGAACATAAATACCCCAACATATTTTGGTCTGGGTGTTGGGTTCAGACAATGAACCTTTTAATACAAGATATAATTAAAAACAAACAACCTCAATACAAATGTATTGGTGATTTGTACAAGAGAGGCAAAAAAATGATAAGATTTATTACAAATCATAGCAATTCCCATGGGCTTTTCCGCAGTCACTCAAGATTGGAGCTCTTGAAGATTGCAAACACTAGATTTGCTAGCTATTACCTCCCCTTCAGGTGCCTTTTGAAGGTAAGAGAGTCATTGGCTAGCATGGTATCAAGTCCACGCTAGCAAGTATTAAAGGACAGGGCAGCAACAATAGTTGACAGGAAAGGTTTTGAACAGGTGGAGGAGACCCTGTGAAAATTCCTAGATCCAAATAGATCTAATGAATCCTACTGCAACCATCTGAATTACTTCTTCTATTATGCAAATTACTTTACACAATTATTTCTGAATACATTCATGAAATACTGAAGAAATCACTGAAGCAGCCTACATTACAATAATTATGATTCTGAAACAAGGAAATCATTCACACATATGACACCTTTATTTTGGACTAAGTCCCCGAAAAAACCCAATGAGAGAAAATCAGTGCAGCAAATCTGAGGGTTTTATTATTAAGCAGTAGCAATGTCTGAATACATCTCTGAATACCCCTAGGGTAATTCAGTTATAGAGAGAAATACTGGAAGAAGAATTTGTGAGGAGATACCTCACTCAATCACTGAGTTTCCAGCTGATCCAAATGAAGAAAAACCTGTCCTCGGGAGGCTCTACACAGTCGAAGCGCTGCAACTTGCAACCTTTGCGTCACGCCCTTCCAGGCTCAACGTTCAGCCCCAGCCAAGTCGTTTTTCCTCCTTGGACCCTGAGGAACAACCTCTCGATGCCACTTTCGGAATCCCTGCCTCTGAAACTGATCCACTAACAAAATTCCGAAAAACCCTTCATCTTCCTCTGCGTGAGCCTACACAGTCACTGCATCAGCCCTCTTCCTTCAACGTTGGCTTTGGCTAGATCTCTTTTGCCTCTCTCTAACTGATGCTCCACCAGCTGAGAAAAACTCTCTCCGGATGCTATCTCTGCCCCTCACTGCTCAGATATTTAATTTGAATTTCTCAGCAAACCCCGCCCCAGAAATTTTGATCTTAAATCAATTCAGTGTCTTGGTGTGTTTTCCAAATGACCCTCAAGCCTTCCTTTATAGTCTTCTCATTGACATATCAACAGCCCAGATTAGATGTCTAGTCAACGGCTAAGATTATAACATGACTTGATCCATGTCCTCTAGAAGCTTCACACTCTGTTTTATTTAATGCCCTTTAATTATTTAATTTCCCTAAGTTTAGACTTAGGGTCCCCATTAAAATAATTAATTTTTCAAATAAAACAAAATCTGAGTGGAATTTCCACAAACGCTTTTTGAGTTCTTTAGAATACTAGTATCTAAGCTCTACACCATCACTTTTTGATGCTACAAAAATCAACACTCCCTCCAAGCGAGGAAAGTGCTCTATCAACAATGCCTGTTGCATACTGCTCTGTCCCTAAAGCATCCTCCGCGTTGTTGAAGTCCATCAACCCCTGCGTTGTTGCTGCCACTGTATTGTTTCCCATGATACTGCCACTATCATTGTTGCATCTGTACTACAGCTCCCTCTCAAGTGTTGCATTTGTTATGTTGCTAACACTGCATCTGCACTACAACTCAGTTGTTGAGAGAAACAGCTGACACTCACCCAAAATTGAACAAGTGTTCAGCGGATGCACCTCGATGTTGAAGAATCTGACTGCTAATAGCTACTACGTTGTCCCTCTAATGCTCTGCATTGCTGCTGCTCTGCACTGCACTGCACCATTGTGCACTTCGTTGTTGTTGCCTCTACTCTACGTTGCTCCATAAATGAGCATTGCTACCCACTGCACTGTCATCTCCATCACTCCTCGGCTCCTCTGAAACTCCTCCATCCCGCTACTAAAAATATGGGCTCCCGTAGCAAGGTATGATCCATGAGGTGGGCTTCCGTAGCAAGGTATGATCCATGAGGTGGGTTCCTCAAGGATCCTGCCCAAACTGAAGTTCATAATGAACTACAGCTCAATATCACCCCACTTCTCACTAGGAGAAGCATGGGCACTCATGGCTACCTCATCCTCCTCAATTCTCGCGACTGCAACCTTCAAGCCATGCTTTTCATCTTTGTCCTTCTTCTTCAAATGACACTGAGATGCATAGTGGCCCATCTTGCCACATCTGAAGCACTTGACCTTAGAAGCATCACGCTTCGATCTCTGTTCTGCCTATTGTCCCTTCGATGCAAGGGATGCGTTCTCCTCTTCCTCCACAGATTTCGATCTGCTTCCACTGCTGCAATCAAGTTTGCACTTGATGAGATCTCTCCACAACGCTTCCTCTTGAAAATCTGCCCACAACTGCTCCCAACTAGGTAATGTTTCCCGGCCCAGTATGCTCTGGACAAACACCTGCCACTCCTCCATGACACCGTTAAGGGCCATCCGTACCATGGTTGCAGTTGTAGGTGTAGCACCTAACCTACTACTAACAGTTGGTCAAGAACCTCCTGAAACTGCATGAGGCATGAAGCCACGTGCTCCCTTTTCTGCATCTGGATTACATGGAGCTTCTGCTCCAAGTACAACTTTCATTGCTTGGAAGATCCCTCATATAGGTCATGTAAAGCTACCCACATGTCTCTGGCAGTATTCTTGCCAGCCAAATGTGAGATGATGCATTCCTTGACACCATCAAGGAGCAAACTCTTCGCCTTTGCCATAACAGCCTTGTACTTCTTATTTGGATCCGAATCTGTAGGTACAACTACCACATTCTCCACAAACGCCTTCAAATCATATTCATCTAGAAGAAACATAGCTCGTTTCTTCCAGATCATATAGTTGGAGGAGCCCTCCAACCGATCTTGATCACAAAGTTAGTGAGATGCCATCCCTGCCGAAAAACTGTCAAAACTGCTCCTCTTTCTCCCTATTGCATAGTCCCTAGCAGGCTTACACACTCCCTGATGGAGTTGTAAGTTCTGTTGCTCCTCTACTACTCAGCAACTAAGAAATGTTGATTTCCTCGGCTAGGAAATCACTGACGAAGAATTCCCCAAATATGTGCTCTGAGTCCTTCTGAAGCTTTTCTACCCAGCAACAGTTCCAGAAAAATGGCGTCCCTTTGTCTTCTGCGTGGAGGCTCCGGTTGCTCCCTCTACCACAGAAAGATCTCGATTCTGGAAGCCCTTTCACTCTGTCGACTCACTCAGAGAGAGACTGCCACGAAAATCTTAGCCCTCCTGGCCAAAACTACGTATTCCTTCAAAGGATTCACTCTACTACACTGCAACAAAAACAACCTTCACTTCAAAATTTAGATCTGTCCTTCCTGTTTCATATCAATGCTCTGATACCATGTGAAAATTCCTAGATCCAAATAGATCTAATGAATCCTACTGCAACCATCTGAATTACTTCTTCTATTATGTAATTTACTTTACACAATTATTTCTGAATACATTCATGAAATATTGAAGCAATCACTGAAGCAGCCTATGCTACAATAATTATGATTCTGAAACAAGGAAACTCGACAAGGAAATCATTCACACATATGACACCTTTATTTTGGACTAAGTCCACAGAAAAACCCAATGCGAGAAAACTGGTGCAGCAGATCTGAGGGTTTTATTATTAAGCAATAGCAATGTCTGAACACATCTCTTAATACCCCTAGGGTAATTCTAGAGAGAAATATTGGCAGAATAATTTGTGAGGATTTACCTCACTCGATCACTGAGTTTTCGGCTGATCCGAATGAAGAAAACCTTGCCCTCGAGAGGCTCTACGCAGTCCCAGCGCTGCAATTTGCATCCTCTGCGTCACCCCCTTCCAGGCTCAGCATTCAGCCCCAGCCAAGTCGTTTTTCCTCCTTGAACCCTGAGGAATAGCCTCCCGGTGCCACTTTCCGGATCCCAGCCTTTGAAACTGATCCACCAGCAAAATTCCAAAAACCCTTCCTCTGCCTCTACGTTGCCTTTGCGTGACCCTATGCAGTCACTACGTCATCCCTCTTCCTTCAGCGCTGGCTTTGGCTAGATCTCTTCTACCTCTCTCTGACTAATGCTCCACCGGCTCAGAAAATATTTCTCTCTGAATGCTATCTTTGCCCCTCACTGCTCAGATCTCTAGTTCGAATTTCTTGGCAAACCCTGCCCCAGAAATTTCGATCTTAGATCAATTCAGTGTCTCAGTGTGTTTTCCAAATGACCCTCAAGCCTTCCTTTATAGTCTTCTCATTGACATATCAACGACCTAGATTAGATGTCTAATCAACTGCTAAGATTATAACATGACTTGATCCATGTCCTCTAGAAGATTCACACTCTATTTTATTTAATACCCTTTAATTATTTAATTTCTCTGAGTTTAGACTTGGGGTCCCCATTAAAATAATTAATTTTTCAAATAAAACAAAATCCAAGTGGAATTTCCACAAACGCTTTATGGGTTCTTTGGAATACTAGTGTCTAAGCCTCTACATAAAATTTGAGACTTAGAGCACTTTCTGATGCTACAGAAATCAACATACCACTCTTGATGGTCTGTTTTGGGCACGTGTGAGGGAAATTTTAAATTTCACCAAGCCCATTTATAGCATCATTCGCTTTGCAGATATAGATAAACCAGTGATTGGGGAGGCGTATGAGCAAATGGATAACATGTTGGGGCAAATAAAAGATGTTGTTAAGGAAAATGATCCCAACTCGTATTCAATGATTCATAATCGTGTGTGTGCACGATGGAATAAACTTTATGTTCCACTACATGCCTTGGTGTATATCCTTATGCCAAAATACTACTCTCCATCTTGGTTTGGCCAACCTGCACCTTTGGGTGGGGTTAGGATCAAACCCCATACAGATCCAGAGGTACAAGAGGGATATATGAGAGCATTAGACAAGTTGGTCCCTGACAAGGAGGAGTGTGCTAATCTGCGTCTTGAATTAGGCAGATACTTCAATTGCACGGGTTTGTTTGATTATTTGCATGCAATGGAAGATAGAGACAGATTTGATGCTCTCGCATGGTGGGAAGCATATGGCGGCATGGGACTTTTTCTAAAATTGGCAAAAAATGTTCTCACAAGTTGTAAATACTTCTTCTACAGAGAGGTATTGGAGCACCTACAGCTTCATCCATAATGTGAGAAGAAACAGACTCAATGAAAACCGAGCAGAAAGCTTGGTTTATGTGCACTACAACTTGAGGTTGTTGATTCATTATTGTGATCGGGCTTATGAGGATCTCTCATATAAAATTTCGGACAACAACCCAGAGGACGATAATTTGGAGAATGGCACTATATATCTAGAAGAATTGGAAGCAGAACTTTTGAGAGATGAGGATGAAGCAACAGCAGCCATGCCACCGCCACACCCACCATCTAGTAGCAGTGACGGTGCCACTGTTCAAGTTCCAACTATTGTTCCTTTGTTGACGCCACCTCCACCTACATCCTCACGTGGAGGGCATGTGTCTTCTAGTTCTTGTCGTGCTACTATGCGGGAGGAGACTGCTAGAATACCACCATTACCACAATCTACTAAAAAATTAGACATTTCTCATGGGCATGGCAAGGGGCCAGCCGCCAAGCAATAGATAAAATAGAAACTTCTTATAATTGTTGAAACTTGACTCTTTCATATTTATTTTGATATTTTTTGTAAATAATATATGAAAATTTAAGTTTGAAGTTTGAAACTTTGAAGTTGGCAGTTATAAGTTTATAACTCATTATGAATTATGAATATGATGCTTCATAAAAGTTGTTTCATTTCGCTTCATTTTATAACATTTCATTTCATGTTAGATATTCTTTGTTGTAATGGTTACACTTAGCTTATAAGTACAACTTTGGTGATCAATGAATCAATGATGATAAATGTTATATATTGAATTTTGAAAGCTTGAAACTTTTAAGATTGATGAATCATGAGAATCAAAAGTCAATATGTTGTATGTTTCTAATTTGTGGATGTGGTTGATGAAGATTATAACTTCTAGATGATTGATGTTATATGGTTCAATCTATGTTTTTATGTTTTTTATATCTAATTCATCATTCTACATGTTTTTTTGACATATATGCATCAAAATATTATATATATATATATATATTCGCTCCCTGATTCGCTCATGAACCGAGACGTTTTGAAAATGTTGCTCCCGCTCCCCGTTTCTTCTCTCGCTCCCAAGTAACCTTGGTCATTCTACTTCCATCTTTGCAATGACACTGAACTTGTATCTTGAGATAACAATGAGCACTGAACCGTCCTTGATGTGATAACACCGAATTTACTCACTGAGAGAGCATTGAAAGTTGTCTACTGTGATAGCATCGAAGTTTATCCATTAGCACCAAAACCTTATTACTGTGATAGCACTAGCACCGAGACTTCATTGTTGTGATAGCACTAAAGAACTGAGACATCATCATTGTGATAACACCGAGACATTTCCACTGTAATAGCACCAAAACTATGTCCACTGTAATAACATCGAACCTATAGTAGCATATGACTTTTGTGGTAGCACTGAACTGCACATCATCATTCTGAAACTGACAAAATTGCACCAAAATCTTCACTCTGAAATCATCCGAACTCATCTTTTGTGGTCACCCGAAATCATCTTTGTGATTTGGTTCGAACTTCCTTTCTGAAATTCTTATCTGAACTGTCTTGTTATGCTTTGAGCAGAGTCCCTACACACATATATATAGTTGTTTGCCAGTCATAAATGAGCCAACATGAAAATATGAAGAGATGTGTCACTGTACGAGGCCAACATGAGTTCTTATGAGGGAAGTCGACTTAATGGAGACTTGATGAAGAGGTTGACTTGATGGAGGAGTCTTTGACCAAACAGTAATTGATTTTGTCAACACCCTAAAGCCTACAATGGAGGCTTGACCTAAGCATGAAACCCATGCTTTAACAAGTCAATTCAATAATAATAAAATTATTTTTTCTTTCTCTAGACAAATACATTTCATTTTGACTCAAGTACAATTATGAAGACCAAACCTAGTTACATTCTTAACCACTCCCTCTTAACTAGGGAGGTATTCATATCTACATATAATCAGAGATGTACATGGAAGATCTCAAAGCACATCATCTATAAATAAGTTTAGGCACCGTAATGCCATGGACTAGATTCCTGACCAGGGCAATCTATCCAAGGTATCTCAACAATTTAGGCACCGCAATGCCACAAACTAGGTTCCTGGCCAGGGCAATCTATCTGATTGGGACTAAGATGGACTAAAGCTTTCAGCCTCTCTAGGTACCATCAGGCTTACTTACCAACCATCAACCCAGGGATCCAGGTGCGCATCCAACCAATGCCACCTTCCCTACCAGACATCGATACAAAGTGTTGGCCCGATATCCCCCGAGCAATGCTTCACTCAAAAAGCCTCAACAACAAATCTCTCCCAATCAAACTAATCAGTAACCAACATGCTATCAAAACTTCGAGAGATTTTGGGTAGCATCGGATGTGCTCTAGCTCTAAAACTTTTTGGAGAGGCTAGAACACATGAGATCTCCAAGACCCAAAAATCGTTTGGAGAAATTCTACCTGGTGTGAAATTTATTCAATAAATTAATTATTTTAATGGAGACCCTAAGTCTAACTTAGGGAAATAAAATAATTAAAGGGAATTAATTTAAACATGTGGATGAGAATGTTCTAAGTAACATGCATCAAGTCTTTTCTAATCTTAGTCGTTGATTAGAGATTAGATCACGCCCCTTGATTTTTCAACGAGAAAAGTATTAAAGAAGGCTTGGGGTTAGTTGGAGAAGACACACAGAGCGGTAGCACTCAAGCTAAGTCGAAATTTTGGGGTGCGATTTGCTGAGAATTTTCGAGTGAGCTTGCAATGCTTGTGAGGGGCGAGGGATTATTCTGAACTGAGGCTGAGAATACTAAGGCAGAGAGGTAGATCCTTACCAGGCAATGCAGAGACTAGCAGGAGGGACACAACCCAGCCAGGCTCACGCAGAAGCAGCGCAGAGGCTGACACAGGGCCTCTAGGGTGATGCAGAGACAGCGTTGAGCCCAGAGGGGTGACGCAGGAGAAGCCTGTGCTGCACAGTGGCTACGTTGGGCAGGAGAAGTTGACGTAGAGGTGGAGGAGTTGTGCTAGGGTTCCAGTGGGCCAAAAAGGGCTCGTATTCAGTATTTTCAGAGGAGTGCTTCCTCGGCTAAATCAGCCATATTTTTTGTCTCCGAGTGATAGGTACATTTGTCGTGAATTTTATGTTGGGAAAACCATTACTGGTGCCCTTGATTGTATTCAGATATTCTACTTAATAAACAAAACCTCTAAGAGTTGCTGCACTGGTTTTCCTGCATTGGGTTTTTCCAAGGACATTGTCCAAAAAATACTGTGTCATTTGTCATGTGTGCGTTATGCTTCCGTAAATGATCTGTATGTATGTGTAGGCTGCAGTTGTGTTTACTTTGATATTTTACTGAATATTTCAGAAAATAACCTGTTAATTAAATCAAACAAGTAGGAGAAGTAAATCAAGATACTACAGTAGGGTTTCTTGGTATCAGAGCAATTGCAGAACAAGTTGGAGCCATCAGGATAGGGCTGAGAGTTTTTTTGTTGATAGGAGGGCAGCTGAAGCTGCACAGATTCAGGAAGAGGCAGCGCAGCACCAGAGGGACAGCGCAGAGGCCCTGCAGGGGTGATGCAGAGCCAGTCTACTCACGCAAATCTGACGCAAGCCCAGAAGGGTGACGCAGAGCCTGTCAAGCTCACACTGAGCTGACGCAGAGGTGATGCAAGGCCAAGAGGGTGCGCAGTCCAAGAGGGAGTGATGTTGTGCCGGTTTTCATGGCTGGAAGTGCAGTTTTATGATCTTTGAAGTTGTTGGTGGGGCATTGTTTCTACCAGTGCAGAACAATGCCTAGTAGGGTTGACAAAGTAAGGGGAAACAGTTCCTCAGCAGATTTTCTATCCAAGAAATCTAAGATTCGATCAAGTGGAGTGATCGTAGAGGGTTGATTCAAAAAAATTGGTGAAGGATTTCCGGGAGGGAAATCATTTGTCAAAGGGAGCATATTCTCTAAAGGGTTTCCATCGCCAAGAAACCTAGATCCAGTCTTTTGCTGAGTGTAGTAGCAGTAGAAGGGAGAAGAATACTTGCTTCGAGAGTTTGAGCAGAGATGGCCCCATATGGACTAAGAGATCAGGATAGATTAGACGGTGTGTCTAACTTTTCCACATGGAAAGTCAGACTCCTGATAGTCCTTGATGAATATCGCATCAGAGACCATGCCGAGAACGTTCTAGCCGTGTCGACTGGTGCTGATCTTTAATGAAAATCAGGCGCAGGCTAAACGCTTGATCATGGATGGATGAAAGATCACGTGCTTCCGCATATTGCCGAGAAGAAGACGGAAAATGAAGTGTGGACGACATTAACCACGTTGTATCAAGGTAGCTCCATCCATAGGAAGATGCTTCTCAAGAATCAGATGCGGTTGTTCCAAATGCACAAGGGAGAGGAGATCGATCCTTTCCTCTTTAGATTGCAAACTATCTGAGACCAGCTGATTGCCATGGGGGCAACTCCTGATGATGGACTCATGGTGAGAATTTCCTTGAATGCAGTCACCGATGATTGGGATACCTTTGTCCAAAGTATCTTGGGCAGACCACAACTTCCAAACTAGGGGGACATGTGGGCAATCCTTCGACAGGAGGAGATCAGGAGAATAACAAAGAGGGAATTCAGTAGCGGCAGAGTCAAGATTAAGAAAGAGGAGGAGGAAGATGCAGCCCTAATATCTAAGGGACAGAGGCAGCAAGGGAAGAAGAAGAAGGACCTATCCAAGGTCTGGTGCTTCAGATGTGGTGAATTGGGACATTTTGCCAATACTTGTCCTAAGAAGAAGGGTAGGGAAGATTCAGATTCCAAGGCAGCAGTAGCAAAAGGGGATGACGGCAGTGATGATGATGTGGCCTGAGGCTCATGTACCTCGAGAAAAGAGGTGGGGCGACATAGATCTGTAGATTGAGCTACAGATGGTGACAGAAAGATCCTTGACTTTCCCAAACTCTTGGATCACATACAAGCTACGAGAGTCGTTAAAGACAGTAGCAGGATGACTGGAGTCAGTGGATGCAGAGGATCATGGGGAGGCACAGGGCAGTGCTAGAACATTAAAGATTGGAGCAGCGCAGTGCAATGGCAACAGCAGCGTTGAAGCAGCAATGCAGAGGCAGATGGGACTTCAGCAGCGCAAAGGGGCACTGCTTATGCAGTGCAAAGCAGCAGCAGCGCAGAGGCTCTAGAGAAACAGCGCAGAGCAGCAACAGAGGGTGCTTCAGTGATGAGATGCAACCAAACTGACTTGTCTGTCAGTTGTTGGGTGATGTCCTTCAGTTGCTTACTTCTCAGCAACTGAGTTGCAGTGCAGCAGTTAGCAGTGGCAGTGCTATAGGCAACATGAAGCAACAATTTGAGACGGAGTTGCAGTACAAATGTGGCAGTGACTGTGGCAGAGTCATGGGCAGCAATACAGAAAGCGGCAGCACAATGGATAGAGGGCAGCAAGCCAAGCATCAGCAACGCGAAGGACCGATGCCAGAGATCAGAGTAACGCTTCTGGAGTGAAGTATTGCTAGAGCACATTCCTCGCTAAGAGGGAGTGTTGAGATTTTGGGTAGCATCGGATCTGCTCTAGCTCCAAAACTTTGTGGAGGGGCTAGAACACATGAGATCTCCAAGACCTAGAAATCATTTGGAGAAATTCCACTTGGTGTGAAAGTTATTCAATAAACTAATTATTGTAATGGAGACCCTAAGTCTAACTTAGGGAAATAAAATAATTAAAGGGAATTAATTTAAACATGTGGGTGAGAATGTTCTAAGTAACATGGATCAAGTCTTTTCTAACCTTAGCCGTTGATTAGAGATTAGATCACGGTCATTGATTTTTCAATGAGAAAAGTATTAAAGGAAGACTTGGGGTAAGTTGGAGAAGACACACAGAGCGGTAGCACTTGAGCTAAGTCGAAATTCTGGGGCGTGGTTTGCTGAGATTTTTTGAGTGAGCTTGCAGTCCTTGTGAGGGGTAGATCGACGAGGGATTATTCTAATCCGAGGCCAAGAATTCTAAGGCAGAGAGGTAGATCTGGACCAGCGCAAAGGCTAACGCAGGGCCTTCAGAGTGAGGAAGAGGCAACGCTAAGCCAAGAGGGGTGACGCAGGGGTAGCCTATGCTGCGCAGTGGCTATGCTGGGCAGGAGAAGTTGATGCAGAGGCTGGAGGAGTAGTGTTGGGGTTCCAATGGGCCAGAGAGGGCTCGTATTCAGTATTTTCAAAGGAGTGCTTCCTTGGCTGAATCAGACATATTTTTTGTCTCTGAGTGATAGGTACATCTGCCGTGAATTCTTTGTTGGGCAAACCATTACTGGTGCCCTTGATTGTATTTAGATATTATGCTTAATATACAAACCCTCTACGTATTGCTGCATTGGTTTTCCTGCATTGGGTTTTTCCGGGGACATTGTCCAAAAAATATTGTGTCCTTTGTCATGTGTGCGTTATGCTTCAATAAATGATCTATATGTATGTGTAGGCTGCAGTTGTGTTTACTTTGATATTCTACTGAATATTTCAGAAAATAACTTGTTAATTAAATCAAACAAGTAGCAGAAGTAAATCAAGATACTGCAGTAGGGTTTCTATATTCAGAAATTTTCACATTTTGCGCAAAGGAAGGCATCAAAAGAGAATGGACAGCTCCATATAACCCTCAGCAGAATGGAGTAGTAAAGCGAAAGAACCGAACAATAGTTGGGGTTGCAAAGGCTATGTTGTATCATCAGGATTTGCCTAGATTTTTATGGGCGGAGGCATGTAACACAACGATGTACATTCAAAACTAAATGCCTCATAGAGCATTGGGGAAGAAAACACCAGAGGGAGTCTTCACAAGAAAGAAGCCTAAAGTGAGTCACTCAAGGATTTTTGGGAGTGTGGCTTACTGCCATGTACCAAATGAAAAGCACAGTAAATTGGATCAGACTGCAGAGAAGGGGTTCCTCGTGGGGTATAGCGAGACCTCAAAGGCATACAAGATCTACATTCCTAGCGGTAGGAAGATTGTAGTGAGGCGAAATGTAAAGTTCATGGAAGACAGAGCTTTCAAAAGATCTCGAGAGATGCCTGCAGTTGATTAGTCAACAGAAGTTTCATTAGTCTAGCAGCAGGGGCAGCAAGTGGAACTAGCAGGAGAACAGTCACAGGGATCGAGTACAGTGACCAGTACCAGTATCTCCTCAAGGGTAGGAGATCTAGGGAGTTCTCAGCAAACGAAGCAAGAGGAACCGATTGAACCTCCCACCACCAGTGGTAGAGCCAATAGGGAAGTGCGTCAGACCTTGAGGGATGCAGAGGAGTTTGTCGAAGCTCCTAGGATGGACAAGAGACAACACAGGTAGCCTGACAGATATCAAGCTTTTGTAGCCCAGGTTGCAAAATCCTCCATCTTTTAGGAAGCCGCACAACATCAAGTGTGGGTGGATGCCATGGTAGAAGAATATAGTTCTATCATGACAAATGATGTTTGGGAGGTAGTGCTAAGGCCAGAAGACAGATCGATTGTAGGTTCCAGATGGATCGACAAGATCAATTACACTGCAGATGGCAGTGTCGAGAAGTACAAGGCTAGATTCATGGCAAAGGGGTATGCAAGTAATGAAGGGATAGACTATGAGGAGACCTTCGCCCTAGTTTCCAGATATGCCTTGATCGGATCTGTTATATCACTAGCAACGTAGAGGGGATGGGAGATTCACAAGATGGACATTAAGAGAGCATTCTTGAACGGGGTGATAGAAGAAGAGGTGTATATAAAGCAGCCTGAAGGCTTTGAAACTCATGAGAAGCGCACTCATGTATGCGGATTGAAGAAATCCCTATACGAGCTCAAGCAGGCACCCAGGGCATGGTATGGTCAGATTGACAGTTACTTGCAGCAATTCGGATTCATCAAGAGTGATGCAAATCCCAATCTCTACGATTTGATGGTGGGGAATGAGCCTCTCATTCTAGTTTTGTATGTGGATGATCTATTTTGGACGGATCATCAGGGCTCACAAAGGACTGCAAAAGGAATCCTGAAGCAGAATTCGACATGAAGGATATGGGGTTGATGCACTATATTCTAAGATTGGAAGTATGGCAGAAGAATGGGGAGATATTCTTTGGGCAAGGGAGATAAGCTACAGATATTCTGAAGAGGTTCAGAGTGTGTAATATCCCGTTTCGGGGATATCTCTAAAACACGGCAAACTCCAACCAGAGATGGACTGAGAGGGTGTTTACCAAATATGTCGCCTCTGAAAGAGGACGAAATCTGGAGGCTACCTGGCCCTTTCCAGACTCTGTCTAAGAGTATAAAATAAACACACCAAGTGGTATAGAACTAGGATGCTCAAATATATATAAAAATAACAATGCAGCAGACATATAATAACATAGAAAGAATGTATGGCAACTCATCCAGAAATATAGAGAGGAAATGCTAAGCCATTTTATTAAACTAAGAAATATAATGAAGTACAATAGGTGATCAGAGTGATGGCACCTAAACTTGCTCAAGGCAAGTGAAGAAATACTCTCAGAATACACCAGAAATGGCTGCTCTCTGAACTGCGTCCCAACTACTGGAAAACTGCCATGTAGCTGCTACCACTGAAATGAACTGATAACTAGGGGTTGCTCCCCTTGCCGGAATGAGCTGAAAATCTGGAAACCTCCTCTACTCACCAATCCCGACAAAACCCAGAAACCATATCAGAAATGGCCGACCTCCGAAAAACACCCCCTTGGGGAATTACGCTGGCCTCCAAGGCTCTGCACAAAGGCTAAATAGGAATGGCTGAAATACAGCCTCAAACTCCACCAAAATCCTCCCAAAGGCAAAGGTTGATCCTTTGCTCAAAATCTCGGGTCAAATCTCCTGCAAAAACCCCGATCCGGAACACCTCCTAGATGAACTGCGTCCTCCCTCTCAATGACTGCGCAGTCTCTATGAATGCACGGCTCCGCAACAAAACCAAACACCAAAATCTCCCACAAAATGCTGAAGAAATAACCTTGCCCGGGCAAGCACTCGAAATCCCCCGGGGCTAAGGGCGAGATCTCCAACCGGAGACACTCAATGCACTAAACAGTGCTGCAGACAGGCTAAACAGCCAGCGTGCTCAAGAAGTCGAAATGACCAGCTCAATATCATCAACAACGAATGAATGAAATGAGAAGGCTCCTCCCTCTTTTATAACGTTGGCCTTCCTCCAAAACCGTAAGGCCTATCTCCTCAACATAGCCTCTCTCTCTTGCCACGTGCTCATCCTCATCTGCGCAGTAGCTTCTAGAGCATACATGGGCCCCCTCTCTACGTGGTGCTTGGCCCCCCCTTGGTTCCCCTTTAAGTCACAACGTTGTGCTACTAGGGAGGGTGTTTTATTCCACTAAGTGAGTTAGACCCTCTTCACTCACTTTTATTTATTAATAAACTATAGACGGCAAAATTGAACAAAATCGAATATTCCAATTAGCTGTCGCTAATTAGGAATATTACAGAATGTAGGATTGTCCACCCATGACGACGTCCATGATTACTAATTGGAAGAAGATAGATGCATCAGGGGACAAGGAAGTTGACCCCACCTTGTACAGGCAGCTCATTGGGTCGCTCATGTATCTGGTTAACACTAGGCCAGACATTTGTTTCACTATCAATACCCTTAGTTAGTTCATGGTGCAACCAAAAAGGGTACAGACATATTCTTAAATATGTGTGCGGAACAGTTGGGTATGAGTTAAAATATACTCGAGGAGATGAAGTCAGATTATGCAGATTCACAGATGCAGATTGGGCAGGCAGTTCAGTGGACAGGAAAAGTACCTCTGGGTGCCGCTTCATTGTTGGATCAGGGATGGTCTCTTGGTGCAACAGGAAGCAAAAGTCAGTAGCACTGAGCTCAATAGAAAGAGAATATATGGTAGCCAATGTTAGGATCCGGTGATTTAGAAGATTGGCAAAACCAAATGCACAGGGTAACATCAGAACAGTCTTTGGAGTCCTAGGACCTAGCCTTCCTGGACTCAGAGAGGGCTCTCTCTATTTTGTGCAAAGGATGTGAACTTGTTTGCTTTTAGGGTTTGATTTTAGGTTAGCTGTTAATTTTAGGGTTTGTTTGTTTATTTTGGTTGGGTAGATGATCAAATAGAATAGATGGAGTGAGAGATCTTCAAGTCATTGGGCTATGCAATCTACAAAAGGTCATGGATATTTCAACAATGAATCAAGGTGCATCACAGGGAAAATCTAACATGGTCAAATAGATCTTCAAGGTTGGTGTGAGATGAAATGAACATCAAGTTTGTGAACATAGTAGGGCAAAGGGCAGTTAAGAATCCTTTGTCAAATACCTTTAAAACAAGAAGGGTCTTTAATACTACTCAGCACAAAAAAGTAATCATAAGACAGGGCAAACCAATAACTCTTTGATTAAACTCAAGCAAATAAGCATTTAAGACAAACAATCCAGTGAACTATAAAAGGCAAGAAACTTCTTTAACTTCTAGTGATTTCACCTTCAAGGTTAGAAAACATTTAAGATAGACATAAAACATAGATCAAAGAAGAGGGAACTCCTAACATCATTGATCAAGCTATAAAGACCTTCAAGGCAACCTTTCAAGAATGGACAAAGGGCATGATCAAAACATGAACCTCTTTGGCTAAACCTGATCAATGATACTTCAAAGAAAGATCTTAAGAACAATGTTTTAGTGACATCAGACAAGCAGGGCTAACCATCAAACATCTTTGATATCTACTATATTGAATCATTCATAAGATAAACAAGTTTGAGTGGGTCTAGAGAGCAACTAAGAATTCTCTAAACTGACCTAGCAGAGGAAAACATAGAGTCAGTAAGGAAAAATAGAGCTAAGGTACCTCTGAACAGCATTTTTTAGTCTAAAACTTTTGTCCTACTACAACATAGAAATATGAAACATAATGATAACAGAGGAAAACATAAACTAAATAGGAACACATAACCATTAACTATGCTCAGGGATCCTGCAAGGAAGCCTTCTCCAATGTCAAGCAAGCCAAGCCATCCACAAACACCAAGAACCAATTTCTCTTCAATCTCCAAAACTATGTATTACTCACAAGAGTCATCAAATGCCAACCTTTTACAATACGGCCCTCATGCTCTATTTATCTAGCAAATGAGAGAAAAAACCCTAACTAGGGTTTGAAAATGTCAAAAACACCCATAAATGTCATTTATGTTTAAGAAACCATGCAAGGCCCAAGACACAAAATATCTCATCAAATAAATGCAAAAATAACTCCTAGCACCTAACGTTGGAGTGATTTGCCCCAAAAAACACTAAAATATCGTTTTGCTATAAACGAGTGTCTTTTGTTGACTTTTGCATATTAAAGGCGCAACAGTGAGGTCTGAACGCATAGCGCATGCATAGGAAAACTGGGTCCACTTGCAGCGAAGTTTTGATGGCCTTCCCGATGTCGGAATTAGCTCTGTGATGGCTCGTTGGAAAGCCTGTTGACTCTACTTTCCAAAACTGCCCTTGGTTTTCTGATTGGGCTCCATTTACCTGTCCAAAAATTGAATCTCCCAAGGCTGCTCAAGGCACAGTGTCAATCCTAAAAACTAGGCAGAAAGGTGAAAAATCAGGTGTTTTTTAGCCTTTTGAGGGACTAAAAATGCTCCAAATGCTCTAAAATTTGGTGAGCATGTTGTACTTGAGCTGAGGATTCCAAAAATGCAATTTTTTTCTCCTGAGGATACCTAAGGTGAAAGCGTAGCGCCAGGGGTGGTGCGCCTTCAGGCCTTAAAATTAGCAAAAAACCAAAAATTGTCAAAAAGTTCCCAAAATTGATAGATATCTTCCTTATGGGGTTTGGGAGGCCTATAGAGAAGCTTCAACAAGAATTCCAAGGTTTTCTTGGTCTTTTGCCTCCTTGAGTGATTTTATTTCAGCAAGGGCTCCTTTGAGCTTGGCCCTTGCAATTTGATTTTGCAATGCATAGTGGTTGGTCATCTTCTTTTGGAGGTCAAGGTCCCTTTCTGTCTTCTTCAACTGCTTGTTTTCATTCTTATAATACTCAATGTTATACATTGCCATGCCAAGGCTTCTTTCTAGATCCCTGATCTCTGCATCTTTGCTATGGAGCAGTATGCTAGTGACGCTCTCCTTATCCTCTTTCTCACTGTCAAGGTCAATGATGTCAAATTCTTGTTCAAGCTCATGCTGATCTTCTTCTTCTTCCTTCACCTTTTCTTTGCCTTTATCCAGTGGCTTAGTGGATGTGCAAGGCATGGCCCCTTGCCTTTTAGAGGTAGCAAACACATGCCTTTCTCCTCTTTGATATGTCAATGGAAGAGGTTTGATTGTGATCATTTTGGTGTCTTCGTCATAGCTGCCATCTTGATTGTCATTATCATTACCTTGGCTCTTTCTTTCTCATTTGCTTCAATATCAGCCTCACTGTGTGCCTCTTCACTGATTTCTGCACTATCATCATTACCACTGTCAGGAGCTTCATCAAACTCTTCATTTTTTTCACTGTTGTCATCAACTTCACTGATATTTTGGTCCTTGGTGTCACTGCTGTCATTAGCATCATTATTGTTATCAGTCACCATGTTCTCTGCTTCATCATTGTCCTCTTTGTTTCCAACATCATCACTGCCCCTATCACTACTAGGAACCTCACTGTTTTTTACTGTCATTGTGGCTTTGAGTTTCATTATTGTCCCTAGCATCATAATTTGTTTCTTTGTCACTTGCTTCATTTGTGTTCATGTTGTCTTCAACCTCTTCATCTTCAACATCATTATTGCTCTTATCACCATTTGTTTCTTGTTTTCTGCTTCATTGCTGACCTCTGCCCCTTCACTTTCCTCATTACTGCTTGTTTCATCTTTATTGCTTGATTGATCAATACTTTCTCCTTCATGGTCACTTTGTTTCCAGTGTATGGAGCAGAGCCTTTAAGCTTTGATGGAGGACCAGCTTCAAATCACTGCAACCACACTACTTCATACCCTACTTGACTGATATATTCTTGTTTGTAGATGATGGAAGTTAAAACAGGGTTTTCAGCATGAAGGTTAGGGTTTTCACTCCTTTAGGGTTTGGTCAATTCCTTTTAACATCAAATCATCAAATTCACTGGAGGATAAGGAAAAACATCCACCTACCAAATTTCAATGCCTTTGAGAGTCTTTTGATGCAGCTTGGAGGAGTCATCTTGTTGTTTTTTAGCATTTTCAGGGGAAGGAGGAGCTTCTGGCGAAGGCGCAGCGCCTACACGTAGATTCGGGCTTCCCTGCCCAACGCGTAGCGCCTGTACGCAGATTCGGGCTTCTCTGCCTAACGCGTAGCGCCTGTTTCTGAAGGCGCATCCCCTGTTTTTGAAAGTGCAACACCTTTTTGCAGAGGAAATTTGGAGGCCTTCCCGGTGTCCAAATTGGGCCCATGATAGCTCATTGGAAAGCTTATATTGTCTGCTTTCCAAATATACCTTTTTTTCCCTGATTGGAGTTGATTTGACTGGTCAAAAGTTGATTCTCCCAAGACTAGTCAAAAAGTGTTGAATGATAGTGCAGAAATGCAGAGTTCTGGTGCAGACAACTTTTGGATGCCTTCCTCAACTCCAAATTGAGCTCATGATAGCTCATTGGAAAGCTCTTCCAGTCTAGTTGTCATTTGACTTATCAAGCAAGTCATTTGGACACTCAAGCTATGAGAAAAAATGATTTTCCCAAGGTCACTCCAGAAGTGCAGCAAGTCTCCCGTAACACCTGTATTTTTGACATTGCTCCCAAACCATGATACTTGTGTAAAATCTAAAGGAGGTTTTTCTTCTTGGACCTATGATGGACAAAAAACTCTCTCACTTTTGTCAAATTCATCTATGTTTTGTCAAAAACATAGTTTGAAGAAAAATTGGCCCCATGAGTGACAAATGGCTTGACTCTTGAAATGAATTCTTGGAAAATGATGGAGGCATGATGTTTATGAGTTGGTATGACTTTATGCTTGCTGATATGACTTATCATATGGATCCTTTGCTCCCATGCCTCTTTTCCATAGCAAACCCTAGCTTAGTTGGAAGAGGAAATTAGGGTTTGGTGTAGGCAAAACAGGGGATTTAGGACTACCTTGTAGAGGGAGGGGAATGAAGGGGTTAAGGGTTGTTTAAATTCTTGGGGAAATTTTGGGGGATAGGGATAGATGTTAGAGAGTAGGGGAAAGTGGAATTGTAAGGATTGAGTGAGGGGAAAGGGTCCAAAAGGACAAAACACAAGCCTAGTCTCGAAAAGTGTCAAATTGTAGCGATAGGCTAGGTTTTGTAGAAAAATGATGAGTTTGAGGGATAGGAGTGATGGGAAGTGTTTATGAAGGTATATTAAGAATAGAGAAAGGTGTAAGAGCATCAGGATACAAGCCTTGTTGATGATTTAACCATGGAAGTCATGAAACCAAGAAAAATGCCCTCAAAAACCCTAGTCATCTACAAGAACAAAGGTAGGTAAGAGCACATAAGAAGTCTTTTAAGAGCAGTAGGGTGACCATGGAATGGCAAGCTGGTGGAATGGTGAAAATTTTTCTATAAGGATAATAAAGGTAGTGAGATTTCTGAAACTCACAATATTCTAGGAATGTTGTTTTTAGAAATCTATGATAAATATTTAGTCATCTACAAATAGCAAAAATTACTGATGACTAACAGCTAGTACAGCTACGTGTGAAGCTATATGGCTGAGAAAGTTGCGCGAGTTTGTTTAGGAAGAAAATGGGAGCGACCGGTTTTACTGTGATAATCAGAGTTGCATAAAACTCTTTGAGAATCCAGTATTTAATGATAGGTCGAAGCACATTAATATCAAATGTCATTTCATCAGACACTGTGTTCAGCATGGGGCAATCCAATTGCAGTACGTTCCCACGGGAGATCAAGTAGCAGACATACTCACAAAAGCTCTAGGGAGAGCTAAGTTCATCCAATTTAGGAAAGAGATGGGTATGGTGGAGAACCCGTTTTAGTAGCAGAAACAAATATTTCTGAGTCGTAGCAGCAGCGGATGAGAGGGAGTTGCAGTGCAGATGTAGTGTTGGTAGCAGTTCAACAGGGTCAGCAGCAGCACAGATGCAGCTCATATCAGAATTGCACAGTGATTGGTAGGCAGTATGGTCAGACATCAACAGCATGACAGGAGATGGTACAGAAACAGTGTGTTGTGGTAGTAGTTGCAGCACTAGAACACTTTCCTTGCTAAGAGGGGTTGTTAGTTTTTGTAGCATCGGATGTCTTATAGCCACGAGATTTGGTGGAGAGGCTAGAATACATGTGTTCTCCAATACCCAGAAATCGTTTCTGAAAATTCCACCTAGAGACGACTTAATTAGATGTATTAATTAGTTTTTAATATTTCTTAAGTCTGAACTTAGGAAATATGATTAATTAATCAGAATTAATTAATTCATGGTGTGAATGTTCTAGAAACTCACATGGATCGACAGGAAAATAATATGGGCCACCGATTATGTTTTAATATTGGTCATTAGTGCTCCAACAGAAGATTATAAGAAGAAGTTGATGGGTAGATGGGGAACACACCAGTGTAGTTACTCAGTGTCCCAGGTAGATCGATTTTCTCAATGGTTGAAGTTCAGCAGAGGAGATAGAGCCAGAGGGTGAGTAGCAGGTGAGACAGAGAGGGCATTAGCAGGAGTCCGAGAATTACAGATCGAATTTAGGAGGAAGAAGCATGAGGAAAGACGAACTCCACTGGAGCTCTGCGCAGTCACTGCACAGAGAGTGACGTAGACGCACCAGCGTATGGGCAGAGGGTCCATTCCGGGGCAAGGGAGTCACTATGGAGAGAGAAATTTATCATAAAATTTCTCACAGTATTTTTCCTCTGGTTCGCTTGTCAGAATTCTTGTATTCAGATTGTTGTTGAAGATTATGCGACAGCATCTCTAAAATGTGCCATGATCTGGACGTATGTCTTGGGAAGAACAAAGGTAGGACATTTAATACTCTGCTTTGATGAAGCTCCAAAGCTTGATGATGATGGCCAAAGACAGCAAGAGTTCGAGTTTCAGTCTTTTATGGAAGTCAAATTATGCAACAACACATTTGATGAGTCCCTAATTATTGGTGAACCATGTTGGGATGATAAACCATTGGTTTAGATCATCCACCCAAGTAGAGAGGAAAATTGAGATTGTGCAGATTGATGATAAATCTATTCCCTTGAAGAAAGGTCTGTACCCAAAGTTTGTAAAGGATCTAGTGTTGAACGAAGAGATTGAAGGGCACAAAATTTTATGCAGAGGAATACAAGGCCATATATTGTGGGCTTTAGGGATAATCCAGTCTATGATCATTGTGAAGGATTTATACACCTATGTTCAAGCAATGATAATATCCATGAGAACCAATCCAAGGGAGATTTTGAGCAAGACAGCATTGCCACCAAAAAGGAATATGTTATCATGAATGTGTTGAGAAATCTGGGGCATCAAGTATAATGTGATTTCTCTTCTTATGATAACTGCTTGTGAATGCTTTTTACTTTCTTAAATTATGATCTTTTCTTTCTTAGATTATTAGTTTTCTTCTTCATCAAATGGCCACCAATGCATAAACCATAAGGAGACAAGAGACCGAATATAGGCGATCAGCCAGGGCCAAAACCTCTCCCACTTGAGAGGAAAACCCGAACAAATTATTCTTCTTATAGAGACTTTAATTGACGAATACCAAGACCAAGACACAAGATCCCTTGATGAGTTCCTTCTTCCTGGTGTCAACGATAGGCACACTTCACAATTCTTCCTCCTCCTCAGCTATCTCTCTGAGTTTTTCTTCCTAGGGGCAGACCTGCAACTTTTGGCCCTAGATTAGAAACCCTAGCTTATGAAGATGGACCAACTTAGATCCTTGTTTTCCCTTGGTCTATAAGGAGACTTCTTCTCCTTGAACTCAGCTTGAGTATCACCTTGACTTTCTCCAACTATGACTATGATACTTTGGCACCTTTCTACAGTTTGGACAGCAAAGATTCCTCGCATGTGTGGATAATATCAGCCCTTAAAAACAAACCCAAAACAATGCTAAGGACTTCGCTCTTCCTTCCCTTCCTTTTGTTGATTATAAGGCTCCCTTTCGATGACCTTCACACCACTTACTAACTTCAGACCTTGACCAAAATTGTTGTTCTGAAAAGAGGCTGAGCTGCCCTATTTATAGTGGTTGGAACCTATAATAAGCCGACTTGAAGAGAGTGAACCATCATGTTGCTTTGTGTAGATTTACTTACGTGAAAATTCTACTGAAGTATCATGGTTTATTTCTCCTACTTCATTTAAATTATTAAAAGTTATTTTCAGAAATTAGATTCAGAAAATACCGAAATAAACACAACTATAGTCTACACATGCAGATCATTTACTGAATAATACGGTCATCCAACAAAGTGACACATGGAATTTTGGACATAAATCCCCGGAAAAACCCAAAGCGGGAAAACTAGTGCAACAGATATGAGGGTTTATTTTATTAAGTAGATTCTCAGTACAGTAAATCTGGGTTCCAGATCTAGAAATCCCGACAGAGAATAAAAGAAATCTAATCTGCAGCTAACCTGTAGATCTAGGACCAAATATCTGACTAATCCACACCCTGAAACAGCATTAACAAGACACAGCGCGGATCTGGCCCTAGAAACCCCAGCACTGCCTTTGAAGCCCTAACGCCAGCCCTGCTAGCCTCAGAATGCCACTGCGAGGGACTGTGTGACCCCTAAGAGGGTGACGCATGCCTTATGTTGGCCCTAGAGACCCTCTGAGTAATTTCTGAAGCTCTCTGGAGCCTCTGCGTAGCACCTGCGTAGTTGTTGCTCTGCTTCTCTGTGTTGTCCTTGTTGCTGCTCCTCTCCTCTTACTGACTCTTGGCTCTGGGATCAGATCATCCCCTTAGCCAATACTACCCCTCGCTATAGAAAATTCCTCCAGAAATTCTTAGCAAACTCTGCCCTAGAATTCCAGATCTATTTCTTAGCTCTGCAATTGTGTATGTCGCTCCAACTAACCCTCAAGACTTTCCCATATACTTTTTCATTCATCTCATCAACGACCGAGATTAAAACATTCATCAACAGCTAAGATTAAAATACTGCTTGATCTGTGTCTTTTAGAATATTTCAGCACATGTATGAATTAATTCACTTTAATTATTTAATTTTCCTAAGTTTAGACTTAGGAAATCCATTAAAATAATTAATTATTTGAATAACTTGAACACCAACTGAAATTTCACAAAACACTTTATGGGTTTTGGAGTTCAAGTGTATCCTAGCCCTTCCACAAAATTTCAGGGCTAGAGCACACTCGATGCTACACCAACTATACAAAATCTCAACACTCCCTCTTAGCACGGAGTGTGCTCTAGCAATGCATTCACACCATACACTGCAAGATCTTGTTGTTGGTTTTGTGCTATTGATGCTTGGCCTGCTGCCCTTCATCCACTGCACTGCTGCTTTCTGTACCGTTGTCCATGCCACTACCACTGACACTACCACATCTGTACTGCAGCTCCCTCTCAAATTGTTGCATCATGCTGCCTATAGCACTACCACTGCTAACTGTTGCACTGCAACTCAGTTGCCGAGAAGTAAGCAACTGAAGGACTCTTGCCCAACTGTTTGATAGATAAGTCGGGCTACCTTCCATCACTGAAGCTCCCTGGATGTTGATTTACACTGTCCTCCTGGAGGTATTGTTATGCTGCAACACTGCACTTCATGAGCACAGCCTCTCTGCACTGTTGAAGTCCCATCAGCCCCTCTATGATGTTTCCTCCATGCTGATGTTGCCTCTGCATCACGCTACTCCCTCTTCAGCTCTTCATCTCTCCCTTATGTTTCATTGTGTCCTTCTGCAACCATCTCCCGACTCATCTCGCTACCGTCTTAAGGCTCCCGTAGCTCATATGTGATCTAAGAGTAGGGTTGACTCAAGGATCTCGCCACTTTTTGTAGATGCTCTACAGATCCATGTCACCCCACCTCTTCTCTCGAGGCATATGAGCACTCATGGCTGCATCATCATCAGAGCCATCATCCTTTGCTGCTGCAACCTTGGAATCAGAACATCCTTTGTCCTTCTTCTTAGGAAAAGTGTTGGCAAAGTGTCCAAGATCGCCATAGTTAAAGCATCGGACCTTGGAAAGGTCCTTCTTCTGCTTCCCTTGCTGCTTCCTTTCCTTTCATGCAAGGGCTGCATCATCCTCCTCCTCTTTGACCTTGGCTTTTCCATTTCCACCACTGATATTCTGCCTCTTGGTGATCCTCCTGATTTCTTCTTGGCAGAGGATTGCCCACATGTCTGCCCATGATGGTAACGCTGCCCTTCCCAGAATTCTCTGGACAAACGTTTCCCATTCTTCGAAGACTGCATTCGAGAATGACCTCACTAAGAGCCCCTCATCTAGAGTAGCACCTATGCTAATCAGTTGATCTCTGATAGCTTGAAGCCTGAAGAGGAATGGATCTATCTCTTCACCCTTCATCATTTGGAACAACCGCATCTGGTTCTCCAGAAGCGTTCTTCGTTGGGCAGAGCCTCCTTGGTACATCGTGTCCAAGGCTACCCACATGTCATTTGCTGTGGTTTTTCCAGCAATATGAGGTATAACTTGGTCCTTGACTCCATTATTGACCAAATGCTTAGTCTGCGCTTGATTTTCTTCATACTTCTTTAGAGGATCTGCATCGGTTGGTACAGTAATAACCTTATCTGCATGATCTTTGAGACCATACTCATCCAAAACTGACAGGATTCTGGCCTTCCAGATAACATAGTTGGACATGTCGTCCAATCTATCCTGATCCCTCAGTCCATATCGCGCCATCTTGCTCAGATCTGACAGAACTAGTACTTCTTCTCCCTCTGGATCTGGATTTCTTGGTGACTAGAAACCCTTTAGTAACTACTTCTGCTAAAAACTAATTTCCCTCCTAGAAATCTTTCACCCAAACACAATCGAACAGCACTTTTTGATCCTCCTAATCGAATCTCAGATTTGTTTGGCTCAGATTTGCTAAGTAACTGTCTTCCTCCCACCTTTGTTGACTTAGCTAGGCACAATTCTGCACCTACAGAATCTCCAACACACCAACACTGCTGAAGATCTAAAGCACGGCTTCCGGATCTTAGCAAAACTTTTCTGCATCTGAAGAAATGATTGGACTGCGTCTCACTGGCTGGCCCAGCATAGCCACAGTGCTGCTCAGAAGTGGACTGCGTAACCCCAGACTGGGTGACATAGTCCTTAGACTGACCTGGGAAGCCTCAGTGTAAGCCTGATGGCCTTCTACAGCTTCAGCGTTGTCCTTTCCTAGATCTGCGTTCTTCTGTTGTCAAGTTTCCCTTTTCAGATCTGTTGCTTCTTCTACCACCCTGCAAAAAAAATATTTCTTCAGCTGAATGCTGGAGATTCAGCTTGATCTGCTATCTCTCTGATACCATGTGAAAATTCTACTGAAGTATCATGGTTTATTTCTACTACTTTATTTAAATTATTACAAGTTATTTTCAGAAATTAGATTCAGAAAATACCAAAATAAACACAACTACAGTCTACACATGCAAATCATTTACTGAATAATACGCTCATCCAACAAAGTGACACATGGATTTTTGGACATAAGTCCCCTAAAAAACCCAAAACGGGAAAACCAGTGCAATAGATATGAGGGTTTATTTTATTAAGTAGATTTTGAGTACAGTAAATCTGGGTTCCAGATCTGGAAATCCCGACAGAGAATAAAAGAAATCAAATCTGCTGCTAACCTGTAGATCTAGGACCAAATATCTAACTGATCCACACCCTCAAATAGGATTTACAAGACTCAGCCCGGATCTGGCCCTAGAAACCCCAACGTGGTCTTTCAAGCCCCAGCGTCAGCTCTGCTAGCCTCAAAATGCCACTGCAGTGCCCAGAGAGGGACTGCATAACCCTTGAGAGGGTGACGCAGGCCTTACGCTGGCCCTGGAGACCCTCTGCGAAATTTCTGAAGCTCTCTGGAGCCTCTGCGTTGTCCTACGTAGTTGTTGCTCTACTTCTCTACGTTGTCCTTGTTGCTGCTCCTTTGCCTCTTACTGACTCTTGGCTCCGGAATCAGATCATCCCCTTAGCCAATACTACCCCTCGCTGCAAAAAATTCCTTCGGAAATTCTTAGCAAACCATGCCCTAGAACTACAGATCTATTTCTCAACTCTGCAATTGTGTGTATCGCTCCAACTGACCTTTAAGCCTTTCTCTTATACTTTTTCATTCATCTCATCAATAGCCGAGATTAAAACATTCCTCAACGGTTGAGATTAAAAGACTGCTTGATCTGTGTCTTTTAGAACATTTCAGCATGTGTTAATTAATTCACTTTGATTATTTAATTTTCCTAAGTTTAGACTTAGGAAATCCATTAAAATAATCAATTATTTGAATAACTTGAACACCAACTGAAATTTCACAAAACACTTTCTGGGTTTTGGAGTTCAAGTGTGTCCTAGCCCCTCCACAAAATTTGAAGGCTAGAGCACACCCGATGCTACACCAACTATACAAAATCTCAACAATTTACTCCATCTTGTAGCCGATTTGAAGGAGAGGTCTTGGATGGATTTCGTACTTATTTAATGACTCATACAAAAATGTAACATGCCCAAGAAGGGTCCTTCATACATGACATTGACTCAATTTGACTTTATGACCAATCCTAAGGACTCACAATGGGAGTCATACTAAAAATAAAATTCCTTGCTCATGAAACACATGAGACAAGCATTACAATAATAATTTTATTTCTCTTCTTTGCATCAATTACATAAAATCACAATTACACGTCCTTATGAAGACAGAACCTAGTTACACTTTTCAACAGAATGAACAGTCTACTCCAGACCTTATTAGCAGATCACCTGTGATAAATGTGTATTTTTGTAAAGTTTTCGGATTAAAATTTAATGTTTCTTATCTGCCCCAAGCTACAAGTAAGCACAATGAAGATGTCAATGGAAAACTGTCCTCAGTCCAGTCTTGGATACTGGCAGCCAGCTCAAAGCTTTATTCCTTATGTAGCGAATAAGCCAAATCAAGAATCCCAAGTAAAAGGTGTATTGGAGTTTCAAGCTTACATTGTTCTTCATGGTGGAAACATTGATGAGGTTATTGAAGCTGAAAGCCTGCTTTTAAACTGCTGCCATCTATCTGGAGCATTCATTGAATCACATGTTCCTGTTTTGCAACAATTCTAACAGTTGGTAGAATTTCAAAAATCAACCAAGCCCCTTATGGTTGGGAATTATAACAACCAATGTATTGAGGTGACTATACCTGCAGGGATTCATAGAGACCATATGGACCTTAGGATTGTTTACAAAACAAAAGATCATCAGGCTGGATGGATTTCTTGGTAAGGAGCCTTATGACTACAACAGTGAGACTCGGGAATCCACTGATCACAGCTTATATTTTCTTCGATATGGGCTTCACAAATGGCAGCAAAATCCTGATCCTCGATATTGTAAGGGGCCAGAAAGAAGCTTCAAGCTACAAATGTCGATTCACTGTGACACTATTTTACCTGATGGTCAAACACAGAGGCAAAGGGCACTGCACAGAGGAAATTTTGATGTCGCTGCACTGGATCACAGATTTCAATTTAGCAGCTCCATCTTTCACATATGGAACTAAGCAGACGATTATTACATGGGTGTGGCCGTCAATTATGTTCATCCTGCTGGTTTTATGTGCTGGAATCTTCTACCAAACCTAGTTCAAAATAGACTTCATAATAGGTCAGCTATGTCATTGAAGAAGGAGAGTGAATGAGATGCTATCTATTCATCTTCATATTGTTTCTATCTTCAAGTTCGAAGCATTGATGTTACATTGTTGGTTGAAAGATTGCCTGGTTTATTTAAAATTGAAACAAATTCTCTCCTTATTGTATTAGAATGTGCATAAGTAGAGCACCTAGTAAGGGCCTACAAATCTGTTAATTTCCATCCATCTAATCTCACATTCATACGTAAACTATTACATTCCTAATTTCCAGCTTCCTTAGAAACCCTAACGACTCCATATGACCAATTGGATTTCTGGCACTAGTCGGTCACCCCTAACCACCCTAAAAATAAACCTAATAAAACATTTTATTTTCTGTTTTACTAAGGCAAATCTTTATTAAATCTTTCAGCCAATAAGCCGTAGTGATCCTAACTCCAGGGATAAACCCCTTCTGCTGGAGGAGAGCCAGCCTTAAGTCAGAAGAAGTGTTATTGCGGTGACGGTGATAGCCCTCTAGAGTTACCCTTCAGTTTGCACCTGCCATTGAGACTTTGTAGCTTAGGTGCACGATAAATTGATAACACACCTAATTTTAGAACATTCCCAACATAGACCACGAAATTCTTAGTTGTGCCTTAGCAATCCCAGTGCTTACACAACAGAAATGTATGAGACAGCAAATCCTCACAATATCTTATGCAGTGTTGTTTTAGACAAGCATTGCATCCATCAATAATTAAACACAAGATGATTTATAATCAAGGCATGAAATATGGCACATATGCTAAAATTAGACTATCAGCAGACCTGTATAATTGCTCAATCAGCACAATGAGCGCAATCTGATGATTTAAAACCATGGAGGAAAGCCTGATAGTGACATCAGCACGCATCCTCAGTTGCTGGCCATGACCATAAGGACCTCCTATGCAAAACACAATAGCTGAAGCTCCCTGTAAACAAATTAATTTCCTAACCTGAGATGGTAAAACATAAGGGAATAATATATCACTGCAATCATCAGTGTCAATCTCAAATAAAAATTATTTAAAAATATCATAGAATTAATATATTAAATTCAATGAAAAAACGAGATATAAAAGGAGAAACCATACTGTTGTGCCTGTGTCCCCTATTAAAGTAGCCAGCTGCTCGGAGGTAATATCTTTCCCATTTTCATCTAAAAGAACAACCTGGGGTGATTTAAATTTAAAATTCAGTGAATATTGTTTAAAGTCAAGATGTCCCAACCTCAACCTCCCATACCAAGTCCATAACATACTGCATTGCAAGATTAAAAAAACCTTGTGAATCATAATAATGGAGAATCATCTGTGAACCCCTAATCAGTGGCAGTGTAGATAAGTGTATTTGAACAGAATAATCTGGCAGGTAAAACAATGGTGCTTGGTTGAATTTCAAAATTCAAAACGATGTATGAACTTTTTCACCTCAACAGCTTAGAAGCTCTACAACTGTACCCAATCTTTTGGCATAATATGCTGCATAGCTTTGATATCTTCTCCTTTAATTTGTGCTTTCACATCACTGTTCCAACAACCAAAGTAAATAAATCTGAATCTAGCATATTCTGGAATTCAAGAAAAATATATGCTAACATGCAAATGCCCTGAGACAGATAATGTCATAATCTCTTCAGCATGTGAATTTGAGCATACCCAGTTTTCTTTGGATTTGATCTAACTTGTATATCTTCAACACTACAGTATCGTCGAAGCTTTTCAACATACTCTTGAACCACCATTTGCACACCAGTGGATCTGTTTTTCCCAACTGTTAGCAATTTGAAAGGAAGCACCCTCTGCATCATAAAAGAACCATATAGTCAAAATTTTGCAGTTCAAAGTTCATTTGTGAAAGACGCATGAGTAGCCTATGGTGTTATTGATGATAGTTCGAAACTTTGCACAAACCAAATATTTAACGAAAGCTGATTCACTCTTACCCGGTCCAGTTAAATCCTTACTATAGGCATTTCCCTGTAATTAAATTCCATAATATTTCATCTTCAACAAGACTATTAAATAATTCCATGGGGCGTAGAATAGACAGAGATGGGGTGTATTGTTAAGTCACTCCGTGATGTGAAAGTCGCCAGTTTGAAACTCCATGGGCTAAAATCCAACCATGTTAAGGGCTGGTGTGGCCCAGGCCGAGTGCAATCCCTGGGTGATTTTGACGGCTTAGATGCCCCTAGGTCAAGGTATCTCAAGCCACGGTTAAAGCCTGATGTAATCTTTGGAGAACACAGACAAGTTGACAAACAAAAAAAACAAGACTATTAAATAGATCTCATTATACGGAAAGTTCAGGACCAAAAATATGCCACTAAGTTCACATAAATCGTTACTAGAATATCTATGGTGTGCAGCCATTCAGATCTGCATTTTCAGGGTTTTATAAAATGGAGCCATTCACATCTGTATTTTCAGTGTTTTTATAAAATTGGATTTCACTCGCAAAAAAATATTCAATACTGTGTCCACTATGAGTTTTCTCTAAGGTTGATAGCCCAGAACTAAAGAACTTCAACAAATTAGCAAGACTTGTTGCATGCAAAAAATGATCACCATCTTCTCACTCCACCTTCCCCAAGGGATCAAAATCACAAAACACCAGTTAGGAGAAAGCATTCCAAACGGGCAAATGTAGATGACACAACTGGTTAAAACTCAAAGATGATACACAAAAGTTACTAAAATCACTCATCTTCATTATGGTTTACTATAAGCGCTTTTGTCTTTCTTAGCATTGAAGCTCATTAAGATAAAGTCCCCAATATCCAAAGTACCATATTAGTGCCACTATACTTTAACTTCACTAATCTTAGAGGTTCACTCCTTAGCTTGCTAGCTTATCCATTTCCCCATTTTAGGTCCACCATACATGAAATAATTCTTGGTTAAAAGAGAATTCTAGTGTCCGACACGGGCACGTTGACCCCCCGGAACAGGACACTTTATATATTATTTTATTAAAATATATATAGAAATTAGATATTTCTTACACAAATTTTCATTCATGATACAAATTCATTGATTCAAGCATAGATCTTCATCTAGATGTAAGTTTTATAAAGTAACATTATGCACACAAATACAATTGTGACAAATTCATCAATGGTCCAATAGGAGAAAGACAAGAAATTGCAATATTCTCATTAAGTCATCAAAATCAAAATGTGTTACATAGGTAGTAGCAATGCCAATAGCAAATACAAAACAACCAAAAGCCTCAAGGCAGTATGTACCTCATGGGTCATCAATCATCATCATCAAAATCAGCATCACTGTCATCATCATGGTCACAACTGCTCTCCTGTTGCATCCTCCTCCTCTGTATCCAATGTCATCTCTGCATTTTTTGGTGTGGAGGATGACCCCTCAACAGTATCACCATCATCAAAAGTGACAGGCTCTAGCACTAGCTCATTAAGATCCAAGTTGGTCAATGCCAACTCAACACTGTTGTCCAAACCCATATCATCAGAAAAGATATCCCACATCTTTGTCTTTCTCTTCAACCACTCATGCCTCTGCCTGTAAATAAGACGAAGGTTGGTGTGCACATACACCATTGTCTTTGCCCTGGACTGCTCAAGCCTACTCTTCTTGACACTATACAAATTCCCATATGTGCTCCAATTCCTCTCGCAACAAGAGGATAAAGTCACCTGAGAGATGAGCCTCATGGCTAACTGTTGTCAAGGAGGGCTTGTTGCCCCATGAGTTGGCCACCAAGCATTGGGCTTCTTAGCTCCC
Organism: Pinus albicaulis; assembly: GCA_034641835.2. Lineage (NCBI taxonomy): Eukaryota > Viridiplantae > Streptophyta > Pinopsida > Pinales > Pinaceae > Pinus > Pinus albicaulis. The sequence goes on from CM076579.1 coordinate 566,587,066, forward strand.
CTGTCTCTAAACACATCATATCTTGCAAATCGACCAGTGCCAATGGAAAACTCTGCAAAGGCATCCTCCACCTCATCAAGGGATGCTCTATCCTGAAAAACCCGCCTCAATGCATCCTTCCTCCCCTGTGAAATTTCACCATCCATGTGAGGAGGGAATCTGCGGGAAGGTCCACCATTCAGCCACTCATTGTTGTAGTATTTTGGGTTCAATGAGTGAGCCAAACAATGCAAAGGTGTGCAATTCTTGTCCCATCTGCTGACAAGGATATCTTGTATAGTGGTGAAGAAGGCCCCTGATGATGTCTCATACTCGGGGCACTCACTTTGTAAAATAATGTTCCTCACGGACTCAATCATGGAATCCCATTCCTCATAAACCTCTCCTAGGATAGGTTGGTTTGAATCTGCAAATCATATCAAAACAATGATAGGGTCCATGATCTTAATAAGTAGATCTACCCTCTCCCACCAAGCATCATCTAACATTGTGTCTGTCACTCTTTTTGAGTTGCTTGATCTATCTTCCTCCAAAAAGACCAAAACTCTGAAATAACCATGGCTCCAAGAGTAGTCTTGACCTCCCTCAAGCTCTTCAACATGATGAATGAAGAGGCAAACCGTGTATCTGCAATCTTCAACAATGATAGATTGGTGTATTCCTTGTAGATTGTGAGGGCATTTGTATGATTTTGTATAAATTTGTGAATATATCGTGCATATTCAATAATACTTCCAATCCAAAGCACATCAAAAGCAATAGATTTAAGTGCTAAATTCAAGGAATGGACAATGCAAGGTGTCCAAAATACTTGTGAATATTTAGCTTCCACAATTATGTCAGCAACCTTGCAAACAAGTGCATTATCTATAATGATTTGCACACAAGAATCAACACCTACATCTTCAATAAATTTAATGAACAACTCACCCATATATTGTGCATCCTTGTATTGTCCAAGTGCATCCACTGATTTCAATAAAACTGCACCATTCAAGGAAGACACCACAAAGTTGAAGAATGGGTGGTGTGCTGGATCTGTCCATCCATCAGAAACTATACTTAACCCAGATGTTGGCCATGCTGATTTAATAGGCTCAGGCATTTTGTCCACCTCTTTCTTTGCCTTAGTCAACAATGTGGTTCTAAGCTTCTCTAACCCAGGAGGCACATACCCAGATGGAGCCCCTTGAGTTAGAGCTCCGCACATCTCAATAATTAAAGGTGAGCATGCAACATTAAAGGATATGAAGTTCTGACAGAAAAAGAATGCAATGGTCAGATCAAGTTCTTCTTGTTTCTCTTTCTGAAAAATCTTGTCCATTGGACCAAGTGCCACTACCTTTCATTTTGCTGCTTGTCTTCCACCAAAACTCTCAAATGGAAATTTGTTGTTGTTTTTCCTCAAGAATGGAAGGAGATCATCATTCTTGTTTTTTTTAGATGTTGCAGCCACCTTTGCCATACCAACATTGTAAGTTTTTGAAGATGTTCTATGCTTGATGCAAATTTACTTCAAACTCGATACCAAATAGCAATCACATAAACATGAAAGTAAAATGTTGATAGAACATACCTAAGTTGTACGAAACGGGGAAACAAAAATGAGTTGTTGAAACGGGAAGCGAAGCGAAATGCGACCTCCGCAAATTTTGGAAATGGGGAAACGCGGTATATATATATATATATATATATATATATATATATAATTAATTTAAATTTATATTAGAATTTAGGACATTTAAGAAATGTTATGCAAAATTATAAAAGTTTAAAACATACATGATACATGATAAATTCAAAGCATAAACTATTACAAGTTACAACACATTTACTCATGAATGATAACAGACACAATGAAAATAGCAATATCGGAATATCAGATTGGTGCTCTTGATTAAATACGAGTTCCATACCCTAATACATGACAAAATATGATGGAAACATTGCAATCACCCAATCTTGAAATCCTGAAAAACTGATAAGTCTGCTAGATTTTGAATGAGATCTAAAATTCTACTATCTCCATATGAAATCCAATGAAGTCGGAACCACTCTCAAACATCCTAAGACATTTCATGGTAATGTTAAAAATTTAAGTAAAAGGATAAAAATGAAGATTAAGGAGATTGTGACTTTTACTTTAAGAATTTAACATTACCATGAATCGCATATAAATACTAGGGCCATAGGCTTTAAAAAGCTATCTAGAAGCATCCATAAGCGATTAGAATAATATTAAAAAACACGAAAACTGAAAAATAAAAAAATAAAAAAATAAAAATAAAAAACCAAGTTAGATTGCTTTAAAGAGAAGGAAATGCGGCCGTACGGCCTGGAAACGCATTTATGGCCATATTAGCAACGTTTCCCATACGGGAAACGTGCCAGTACGGCCGGAAACGTGTTTCCAGGACATACGGTACGCGTCTCCGCGTTTCCGTTTCATTTTTTGCCAGAAATGGGGGTGGGGAAGATGTTTCCTGCAACATAGGAACATACCAATAGATCGACGGAAGACAAGCCAAAAATATACTTAACTTGATCAGCAAAATATGTGTTGTGGTGCATTATGGCGGTCAACAGGGTGCTTCAACCAACAAAGTCTCCTCACGGTCAGCCAACCAGAAGTGTCACACAACCCTCAAGATAGCTCCACAAAAGTCAACCCAAAGTCAACGAAAATCAACGATGTCCAGTTAACACGGAACAACAGCAAAAAGTCAATGCAACAGGTCAAAGGTCAACGTCTAGCCTTAGTATATGTGCCAATGAATGCAGCCTTCATAAATCGGAAATTTGGTGAAGGTTTGAGGTCAAAAGGACCAAGTGTTGACCAAAGTCAACACTGGTCAAACCTACGCTGAAACCCTAGACAGATCCGTACGAAAACCCTAGCTGTTGTTCCACACGTGTGAGAAGAAAAGCCTCCAAAAGGTGATCGAACCAATTAGACACAAGAGAGAAGTGTGTGATGAGTGGATGATGAAATGACCTCCAAGTTTGTCCAATTTATATCCATCTGTGAGGGTATGTGACTCATATATTGGGGCTCCAAGCCTACATTACAATTCTAGCCGACCTTGCACATAAGTGGAATAAATTCAAAATAAATGTTCTGCTCATCCAATCAAGAGGAATCCAATAAAAATCTTGCACCTCTCCAAAAGAGGAATGCAATAAAAATATTGGCATCATCATCTGAGCAGTAGAACATGGAGTTTGGACCTAGTTGCCCAAAATTAACACTCCCTCTCAACTAGGGAGAACTCCATCCACTAGTGCCATCCAAACACCGTGTGTCATCCCGCTATAACTTCGTTTGTTGGCTTTTTTATTTCAAATGGTGAGTCACAGAGACATCACTCCCGGCTGACCCAAAATCAGCTCAGAGGTCCGAAACCTCTATAGGACTCAAAGGAGTCTCATACTAACCCGAAGTCAGTTGGAGGTCCGAAACCTCACTAGACTTGATCCCAGATCAAGTAGTTGAACATGTGCCATCCTAGACATAGAGAGTACGGCAATCTCCGATGCATCCATCAGTCTTGCTATTGGTCTCTAACGACATTTCCCACCTCATTGGCCAAGATGAGAGGTACTTCCCATGAGTCCGGGACTCCATGGGTAGGATGCATACTGGGCACATATCAAAGAAAGGCGAACCAACTCAATATCATCATGGTGGGGTGGAAGCACACCAACAAGGTTCGTCCAGCCTAGCCCTGTGGTTGCTTATAGATCCAAGAAGTTATCCCCAAAGCCCCCTGGAGCTCCTAGAGCTCATCATCCAACAGGACCCTCAGAATAGGGTCGTTCCACGATTCCAAGATTCTCACGGAAGGTTAAGAACTTGACCTTTCCCAACGGCTTTGTGAGAATATCCGCGACCTGCTCATCAGTTCCTATATGATCGAGCCTTACGGCACCTCGTTGTACCATATCCCGGATCAAATGGTCCTGATATCAATATGCTTGGATCGATCCTGGATCACGGGATTCTCTGACAAACGAATCCCACTCTGGTTATCACAAACGATAACGGTGGTATCTAGCACATGCTCGAACAACTCACTGAAGAGCTTTCGCAACCAATAGCTTCACAACAAGCCATACTCGCTGTAATGTATTCAGCCTCAGCGGTGCTCAAAGCTACCGACTTCTGCTTCCTGCTCATCCAATATATCGAAGCAGACCCAAGTGTGAAGCAGCATCCAGATGTGCTCTTGCGATCCACCACACTGTTGGCCCAATCGGCATCAGTATATCCATGGAGTCTCAAACTCCCGGCAGTGTATCTCAGCCCATGGTCTATCATGCCCCGAAAATATCTCAAGAGATTCTTGGCACTAACCCAGTGAATGAGATGAGGATCAACCATGTGTTGACTCAAAGTGTTCACTGCAAAACATATGTCAGGACATGAGTTCACTAAGAACATCAATGCACCTACGAGTTGACGATGGTAGGATTTCCCAATGCGGGCCCAGCAGCATTTCCACACAACTTCTTGAAGTTGAGCTCCATCGGTGTCGACACGGACTTACAGTCCACCATACCAAATCTCTCTAGCAACTTCACAATGTATTTTCATTGAGAGAGGAAAATCTCGTTAGGTCTTTGCCAGACCTCCAAGCCTAGGAAGTAATGCATCAGTCCTAGGTCCTTCATCTCGAACCCGGAAGCGCACTCCCTCTTACACTGATGAATGAGAGGGTCAGCACTTGTCAGGGAGAGATCGTCCACATAGAGAACCAGAATGAGAGGCTTTTCTTTATCAACCTTGAAGTAAAGGTTCGGATTAGCATTACTTCAAGTGAAGCCCATCTTCATCAAGTAGCTATATATCCTCTCGTACCAAGCCCTGAGGGCTTGCTTCAACCCATAGAGGGCTTTCTTCAACCTGCATACATGAGAGTCTCTATCCTGGATTTTGAACCACAAAAGTTGCTCCACATACACCTTTTCCTTTATCGAACCATGCAGAAAAGCGGTCTTCACATCCATCTGATGGAGACTCCATCCTTGCGTGGCAGCAAGGGCAATAATGGATCGGATGGTGGTATAGCGGGCCATAGGTGCAAATATATCATCATAGTCCATACCTTCTTTTTGAGAGGAGCCTCGGGCAACGAATCTTGCCTTGAACTTTTCAACACTACCATCAGATCCATGCTTGATCTTATAGAGCCATTTCGAGGTGACAACAGCTTTTGTCCTCCAGTCTCAGGACCACATCCCAGACATCATTCTTCATAATGGACTTGTAATCTTCGTGCATAGCATCCTTCCAGACTTGATGCTTTACGACTTCTTCAAATGATCCAGGCTCAGATTGTACGATTGTACTCATGGGTGCTAGATACCCTTGGTATCTATTCGGCTTCTTACTTTCACGGAATGTCCCCCTTGGGGCCATATTCTCTCGGCATCTTCAAGAGTATCCTGAAGCCATGAGGGTCTTATTTTCATTGAAGGAGGTGGATCAATAGGGTCCATTGGTCCTTCAACGTCGGGCATCAACTCATCCTTCGGCTCTTCCTGCTTCCCTGATCTTACATCATGGTCTTCCTCAGAGCTAGGAAGATTTATCACTTTCCTGAGGGAAGCATCTTCATCAAAGGTAACATCATGGCATATCTCCACTGCTCTTTGACCAAGCACGTAGACTCTATAAGCCTTTGAAGTTTCACTATAGCCTACAAACATCCACTTCTTTCCAGAAGCATCTAGCTTCTTCTCTTCTCTTTTGGCACATGAAAGTAAACGAGACAACCAAAAACTCTAAAATGAGAAACATCAGGTTTCTTACCAGAGAAGACTTCTTTGGGAGTTTTGGAGTCAAGAGCGAAGTGTGGGCATCGATTTTGTATATACACAGTAGTGTTTGCAACTTCTCCCCATAGAAACTTCGAAAGACCTTGGTTACATAGCATGGCGCGAGCAGCTTCCACAATGGTCCTATTCTTTCTTTCAGCAACGCCATTTTGCTCAGGAGTATACACGGTTGTGGTCTCCCTCTTAATGCCAGCTTCTCTGCAAAATTCATTGAACATGTTTGACTCATATTCGATGCCATTATCGGTCCCCAAAATCTTGATCTTCTTTCCTATTTGATTTTCCACCAAGGCCTTAAAGGTACGGAACCACATGAATGCTTCGTCCTTCTTCTTCAAGAAATATATCTAGGTCTTGCGAGAGAAGTCATCTATAAACGTCATGTAATAAGAACATCCTCCCAAGGATGTCACAGGTAGCATACCAGATAAATCGGAATGTATCAATTGCAAGAAATCAAATGTCATTGTGACACTTGAGGGGAATGGTCCCCTTGTATGCTTTCCTTCAGCACAACCCTAACATACACCTTCATGATCATTTTTTAATTCGGGCATCCTTGTTACCACCTTCCTTGCTTCGGGAAGGGCTTTGTAATGAAGGTGTCCAAACCTCTGGTGCCATAATTCGGTTTGACGAATTGTATCACATGACATAGCCCCCAATGGACTTCCTCCAACATGGTAGAGTGTATCAACTCTAAAGCCAATAGTGAGAGCTTCCTTGAAACTCTTCTTCCAGATGCGTACCTTTCCATCGACGAATACCACCTTGAAACCTTTGTCTTCCATGGTCGAAATAGACACAAGGTTCTTCTTCAAATCAGGTACATACAATACATCTTGCAAATGGAGGACTTGACCTTGAGATAAATGGAGGTTTACAGTCCCTACCCCTTTCACGGGATAGGTGGCATTATCTCCAAGGATAATTTGCAGATTAGTATCATTCTCAATCAAATCAGAGAGGGCTTCTTTAAAACCAGTGAGGTGCCTTGCAGCACCACTATCAATCAACCAGACATCCAAGGTGTCGTGTGGAGATGCAACAAAGAGGGAAGATACAAGAATGAATTCATTTCTTTTATTGTCAACAACATTAGATTCTTCATACTTGGAATTTCTTGACCTTTTGAAAAGTTGCCCATTTCAATTACGACCAGAGGGAGCCTTCCTCTTTCCTTTGAACCTGTTGTTCCTTTGATTGCCATTTCCCTTGTTTTTTTTGTTATCATCATCCCCAGGAGAATCCCTTCTATTAGGGCATTCTCTAGCATAGTAGCCAGACTTGTTACATGTGTAACATCTTCCTTTCTTTCCTTTGGCCCCTGCTCTTCCATGGTTCCTCAGACCACCATTGTTCTTCTTCTTAGCACGAGCGATGAAGGCGGCATTACCTTCATTTTCATATTCCATCATTCTTGTCTCCTCTTGAGTGCATCTCGACAATACTTCATCAAAATCAGGAATCACATTATTATTGAGAATGGTTGTAATGAATACAGGTCATTCAGAGGGGAGACCTCCAAGTGCAATGAGAACCATTTCTCGATCAGCTATTGTTTCCCCAATGGCAAGAAGGTTATTCCTGATTTCGGTCAACTTCATAAAATAGGATTGAATGGATTCATCCTTGCCTTTCTTGAGATTCTTCAAATGGTTCTTAAAGAAAAGAACTTGATTTGCATTGTTATCCCTGAACATATTGACCAACTTATCATACATCTCCTTAGATGTGCCCAGCTCAAAGATGTAAGCAACCAGGGTTTTGTGGATGGAATCCCAGATAATCAACTCAGCTTTGATTTCCCCTTTTCCATACTTCGATTTTGTGTCAACAGGTGTAGATGATGCAGGCTTTTGGATTTTTCCATGCACATAGTCCATCACCCCTTGCTCTTCCAAGACCAAGTCCAAAGACATCTTCCAAGCATGATACTCAGACTTGCCAGTCAACTTATCATAAGCTTTGAAGCCATTATAATTTGAGGTACCCATGGGTCCTTGACAAATGCTACTTCTTTGATGATTGCTTTCAACACAAACTTGGGCTTTGTCTTCACCTTAGCTTTGATACCATGTAAATTTTTGAAGATGTTCTATGCTTGATACAAATTTACTTCAAACTCGATACCAAATAGCAATCACATAAACATGAAAATAAAATGTTGATAGAACATACCAATAGATCGACGAAAGACAAGCCAAAAATATACTTAACTTGATCAGCAAAATATATGTGTTGCGGTGTGTTACGGCGGTCAACAGGGTGATTCAACCAGCGAAGTCTCCTCACGGTCAACCAACCAGAAGTGTCACACAACCCTCAAGATAGCTCCACAAAGTCAACGAAAGTCAACGATGTCCAGTCAACACGGAACAGTAGCAAAAAGTCAACACAGCAGGTCAAAGGTCAACGTCTAGCCTTGGTATATGTGCCAATGAATGTGGCCTTCAGAAATCAAAAGTTTGGTGAAGGTTTGAGGTCAAAAGGACCAAGCGTTGACCAAAGTCAACGCTGGTCAAACCTGTGCTAAAACCCTAGACAAATACATACAGAAACCCTAGTTGTTGTTCCACACATGTGAGAAGAAAAGCCTCCAAAAGGTGATCGAACCAATCAGACACAAGAGAGAAGTGTGTGATGAGTGGATGATGAAATGACCTCCAAGTTTGTCCAATTTGTATCCATCTATGAGGGTGTGTGACACATCTGTTGGGGCTCCAAGCCTACATTACAATTCTGGTCGACCTTGCACATAAGTGGAATAAATTCAAAATAAATGTTTTGTTGATCTGATCAAGATGATCTTTAGACCAATCTTGCACCTCTCCGAAAGAGGAATTGAATAAAAATATTGGCATCATCATCTGAGCAGTGCAACATGGATTTTGGACCTAGTTTCCCAAAATTAACAAACATTGGCCTCTTTTTCCATTTCTTTCCTCTTAGCTAAAGACACTTGTGTACATGTTGCAATTCCACAACCTGGTAAAACCAACAAATGAGATTTAACACGGTAATAAGAGTTCATGAAATGATTGTTGCAATAGTTGCATTTCCAAGCAACATTGCCTCCTCCCTTCAACTTGTTGCCTAGCCCTTGCTCTCTTAAGACATACTTCCACAAGGGATATTTGTTTTCTTGAGCCTTTTGTCTTTCTAAACTAATTCTTCCCTCAACATTTCAAGCTGTTGTTGCAGCCCCATTTCCAATAGAGGGAACACTTACAAACCCTAATGAAATTGGAACAGGAGGGGCATCTCCAATGGGGACATTCTTCCCCTTCCTTTGCCCCTACCCTGTTTCCCTTGATTGAGCCATGCATGTTGTAAAAAAATAAAGAAAAAATGCACAAACTTGTAAAAAAATGCACATGCAAACTGCTGTAATAAAAATGCAAATAAAATAGAAACAAAATGCACTTACATGTTGTTTGAATCGCCTCCAAAATGCTCCCAAACCCTTTGTTATTCACTCCCACACACCCACAACAAAAGAGATAGTAAAAAGTGAGGGTGAAATGGCCCAAAACTGACCTTAATGCTCCGCATGGCATGCTAATCAAGGGGACACGTGTCCCGGAATCAGAACACAATGGACTCGGTCCCGCCCAATTCAGGACACGCAGAGGGTTTAGGACGAATCTGGTTTCTTAGCTAGTCACATAGTCATAAATTTAGCATAAGTGTCTTCAGACATATAATTTTATTGATCAAAGAAAACACTTGCATAAATGGTGAGAGACATAGCATATGTATAACCTCTCTAGCTTCATCTCAACATGCCATGTGTCCTTGATCAACAACTCAAGGACAATCATTATGACAAGGATGTGACAAGAACTATCTATCTTCTAGGGAATACAACACTTTAAAATAGATTTGTCTAGGAAATATACATATCTAGAATAACTTTATTGTTCTAGGAAAACTACATGGCTAATAAAATTTAGGATTATGAGGTTAACATTCCCCAATTTAATCCTAAAGTTTGTTTCTACAAATGCCAAGCTCTTCTCTAAACTGTGTTTATTTTAGATAACAATGGTATTAGATCTAAGACTTTTGTGATCCATAATGTAGATAAAATGTCTTTCGGAATAATCACATCATTAGGATTAGGTCGACGTTTCGAACCAACTAATGTGGTTCATCCTCAGGACAAGGTGGAGAAACTAAAAGATCTTGATGAATAAATAGAGATGCATTATTGCCCGGAAATAGCCGTTAGGAACTAGTTGTTAAAAACTAGCCGTTGAGACTAGTTGTTAAAAACTAGCCATTAGAAAGTTAATTAAGAATTCAATTTAATTTTTTTTCTTTTTTCTTTTTTTTCTTTTTTTTTTTTTTTTATGAAAAAGGGGGTTTATATTTAGTTAAGAATTCAATTTAAATGATAAAATTAATTTAATTTATTTAAATTATTAACTAAATATAATAGGGAGGGTTAAAGGTTTAACCAAAAAGATAAAATAAATAAATAAATAAGAATCAGTTAATTATATAATCAATAAATTAAATAATTAATTAAATTTTAAAAAAAAAAATAATTATAATTATAATTAAAAAGGGTTAATAATTCCAATAAATAATAAATCAATTAAATTAAATTGAGTTAAGAAATTAAAAAGGCTAATTCAATTAAATATAGTAGGGAGGGTTAATTTATTTAATAAATAAAAACATAACAATAAAATGACGATAAATATATAAATAAATAAAAATAAGAAAATAAATAAATCAATTAATTAATTAACCACTTAATAAAATTAATTAATTAATTAAAAACTAATTTAATGTATAAATACAAATATATAAATAAAAATAAAACAAAATTACCTAGCGAGATCTGGGGTCCAACTTTTACTTAATTTCCAACCATCATCACGATTGAGATTCTTAGAATGCTGCTCAATTTCGATTCTTCTCCTTCAGCTTCGATGGGTCCCTTGAGCTGCGTAGAGAGTTTGTTTCCGGCTTCATCTTCAGCTTCTGTTAATTCCTTCTCGGATTTTGGCTCGGGCGCACAGCAGTCTTGTGTTCCTTCAGCACTTCGTTCCGGTTCCTCTTCCTTAAGACCGTCCATTTCATCGAACCATGATGATAGGGCATATGACGGTTTGGGCTCGACAGAATCTCCTTCCTTCGCTGGTAAGTTTGGATCCTCAGTGATCGTTAACAATTTCCTTAATGGTAATTCCCCTATCTTCTTTAATAATTCTAATATCCAATTAAATAATAATACATCATCCGTTAACGGTTACAATTTGCTTAAATCTAATAACCAATTGAACATTTATTCTTTTAACAACATAAATCCCATCAATAACCAATTTAACAAAAATTATTCTATTGAAATTCCTTTTGATAACTTTAATAAAAATAACGATATTAGTATTAACAATGAAAATAAGGTTAACAACAATTTAAAATCTAACTCTAACATTAACGTAAATATCATTAAAAGCAAAATTAAGGATTATGATAACAATAACATTACTTACAATAAGGATAGTAAGGATTATAATAATATTAATGTGAATTTTAACCAAGGAATTTCTATCAATTATAACAATATTAAGAATGGTGTTTTTATTAATCATTCTAATACCAATGGCCATAATAAAAATGTTATTAACCTTTCGAGTTTATCCTTTGATCCTTTTGTATTCAGTCTCCTCAATAAAGGGCTTAATTTTGCTCTTGCCCCTAAGAAGATCCCTAGTGATGACATTATTTGTAACATCGAATATGGGATCAGGGATCTTCTTGAAAATATTAAGGAGACCATTAGGCAGGATTGCTCCATTATTCTTAGGAAGGCTAAGCCCCCCAAAAGAAACTTAAGTAAGCCTGAGTTTCTTGCCCTCAAAACCCTAAGGGACAACCCTAACATTGTCATCCTTAAGGCGGATAAGGGTGGGGCCATAGTCATTATGGATAAGTTAGATTATGTCAGCAAGATGGTTGACCATCTATCCAATAGCAGTAGTTTTGTTAAACTTAAAAAGAATCCCCTTAAATCGGTTTGTAAGGATGTTTCCTTTGCCATTAAGTCGGATTCTTCTCTCAATCCTCTCTCTAGGAAGCTTATTGAGAGTAATCCCCTTACCCCCCGAATCTATGGTCTCCCAAAGATTCATAAGCCGAGGGCCCCTTTAAGACCTATTGTTAACACAATAGGTGGTCCCTCTTATCATCTCGCTAAATTCCTAGCCCAAAAGCTTAAACCCCTTGTAGGTCAAACCGATTCCTTTGTTAAAGACTCGGCTTCCTTTATCAAGGAGTGGAAGAACATCAACTTGCAGCCTGGTGAGCTTTTAGTTAGCTTCGATGTTGTGTCCTTGTTCACCAAAATCCCCATCCAGGAAGTCGTTGATGTCATTAAACGGATCTCTGATGAGGGCACCTCTAAATTAGTTAGCCTCTGCCTCACCTCGACTTTCTTCAATTTTCAAGGTGAGTTTTATGAGCAAACCTGTGGTGTTGCGATGGGCTCCCCTCTTTCCCCCATTGTTGCTAACTTATTTATGGAGGATTTTGAATCAAAGGCCTTGGCCTCTGCCAAATTCCGCCCTAGGAAGTGGAATAGGTTCATGGATGATACCTGTGTCAACTGGCCCCATGGTCGCGAGAAATTAGATCTGTTCCTTGGACTCTTGAACTCGCTTTATGATTCCATCAAATTCACGATGGAAGTGGAGGTTGATGGTTGCCTCCCTTTCCTTGATATCCTTCTCTCAAGGAATGAAGATGGTTCCATTTCTCACCGGGTTTTCGCAAGAAGACTCACACGGAACAATACCTCCATGCTGAGTCCCATCATTTTCCTGCTTAGAAATTTGGGGTCCTTTGTACTCTGGCGACTCATGCTCTGAGAATCTCTGACGACAACTCCTTGGAATCAAAGAAGACCCATCTTCTTGACGTTTTTGTAAACAATGGTTACAGTAAATCTCTTGGTCTTAAAGCCTTTCGAAAGGCATATAGAGGGCTGAGTGGAAAATCTACTCGTGTGGATCCTATTTCTAAAGTCCATCTCCCGTTTATCCAGGGGACAACGGACAAAATTGCCCATGTCCTTAGAAGAAATAATGTCTCTGCTTCTTTCAAACCTCTCTGCACTATTAGAAATTCTCTTAGGTTTGTTAAGGACCCTATTGACCCTAAGGACATGAAGGGGGTTTATATGATTCCGTGTTCATGTGGAACTCCCTATATTGGAGAAACAGGTCGATCCATTAGGCAGAGGATCAGGGAGCATGCTGCAGATATTAGGCACCATACATCCCGTACCTCAGCCCTTACTGAGCATGTGGAGAAATCATGTCACCATGTTTGCATTGAAGATTCCAAAGTCATTGCCAAAGTAGATCATTTCCACCATAGAAAATTAAGGGAGGCGATCGAAATTGAACGGCATTCTAATAATCTCAATAGTGATGATGGTTGGAAATTAAGTAAAAGCTGGACCCCAGCTCTCGCTAGGTAATTTTATTTTATTTTTATTTATATCTTTGTATTTATACATTAAATTAGTTTTTAATTAATTAATTAATTTTATTAAGTGGTTAATTGATTAATTCATTTATTTTATTTATTTATTTTCTTATTTTTATTTATTTATTTATTTATCGTCATTTTATTGTTATGATTTTATTTATTAAATAAATTAACCCTCCCTACTATATTTAATTGAATTAGCCTTTTTAATTTCTTAACTCAATTTAATTTAACTGATTTATTATTTATTGGAATTATTAACCCTTTTTAATTAAATTTTTTTTTTAATTTAATTAATTATTTAATTTATTTATTGATTATATAATTAACTAATTATTATTTATTTATTTATTTTATCTTTTTGGTTAAACCTTTAACCCTCCCTATTATATTTAGTTAATAATTTAAATAAATTAAATTAATTTTATCATTTAAATTGAATTCTGAACTAAATATAAACCCCCTTTTTCATAAAAATAAAATAAAATAAAATTTAAATTGAATTCTTAATTAACTTTCTAATGGCTAGTTTTTAACAACTAGTTCCTAACGGCTATTTTCGGGCAATGATGCATCTCCTCTATTTATTCATCAAGATCGATTAGTTTCTCCACCTTGTCCTGAGGATGAACCACATTAGTTGGTTCGAAACGTCGACCTAATCCTAATGATGTGATTATTCCGAAAGACATTTTATCTATAACAATGGTATGTTCTATGCTTGCAATAATTAATTCAATGTCCTTTTATTAACCCAAAGATAGTCTTCACTTATTTTCCAATAGCAATCACATTAACCATTAATCACATTGACAGTAACTATAGATAGAACATGAATAATAAAAATGCAGAAGACAAGCGAAGACAAGAGAACACAAGAATTTGGCTCAAGCCAGGGAAAAACCCCAAGATGGGGAAAATCCTTTATCAATCTTCTTACTATAAATATCAAATGTTCAGTAGAGAGAGAGAGTACAATAATCCACAGTGAAAGTCAAAATTGACTTATCAATTGATGACCCAAATACTACTATCCAAAACAACACTGTCATATCTACAATTCTGACAGCAATCAAATCAGCCCTAACCAGAAAGTGAACAGCAGTCAAAGTCTGGTCAAATCCTTCCACAACACTTTGGTCAAATGAGAGAGAAAATAGGCCTCTCTTGCTAGTCAAATTCAACCCAAAATAGTCCTCCAAAGTCCAGTAAAAAGAGAATTTTTGTGGTCAAAATCTGCAATTTATCTCTACGGTCAGCCCAAGTCATACTGCCCATATCACCTTGGTTTTTGTGCCAAATAGTATGGTCTATCCAAACAGAAAGATGCCCAAAAGATCGAACTGAAATTTTGCCTAGAAAGTCAAAGTCAATGCTGGTCAAAGTTGCAAACAGCGTCAAATTTTCGGTCTCCTAAAATTTGTCCTCCTTTCTACCACACATGTGAAAAAAAAGTTGTCCAATGAGGTGTACGAACCAATCAGATGAGGAGAGAGAAGAATGTGTTGTGAGATGATGATGCCAAATGACGGTGGAGGTCTCTCTTATTTATAGAAATCCATGAGGGTCAAAAGACATGTTTGTTGGGCTTCATGAGCCTACATGATGATGTGGTCGACCTTGATAATTTGCACATGTGTGGGCTTCACTTTCAAAAACATATTTCTCCTTGTCCGCTTTTAGTGATCTTTAGGTCAATTTTGGTCCTCTCGAAAAGAAGAATTCAATGCAATAATTATCTCCATCAAATGACCTCTCCAAAGTGGAATTTTGGCCCTAGTTGCCGACTTTAACACTCCTAAACTAGGGAGAATTCCACCTACCAATATCTGACCATCGATCATCATGCCATCCTGTCATCATGTATAATCTTCGCATCTCGTCTCAACTCTATTGTACAGTGATATAGATAATAAAAAGAATCAATCGAGAGTGAGTCACAAGACCTTGCCACTCTCCACTAACAAAAGTCTGCCCTCATAACCAAGGGTAGAACCCTAATTAGACTTGATCCCAGATCAAGTTATTGAACATCATGCATCCTACACATAGGGAGTACGATAGTACATGATGCATCCATATGTCGTGCTATGGTCCCTACCTCTTTTCCCAACTCATTGGCCAGATGAGAGGTACTTCCCAAGAGTCCTAGACTACATGGGTAGTATGTATGTTGGGGCATCCGCAAGAGAAGATGAACCATTCATCCTGCGCATATGCCATAGGAGAAGGTGAACCACTCATCCTATGCATATATCATCAGCTATAGGGGAAGGTGAACCACTCAACCTATGCTCTCATATATCATCATGGGGTATCACGGGGGAAGGTGAACCACTCACCCTATACACAACGTACCTATAGGGGAAGGTGAACCACTCACCCTATGGTCGCACATAGCTCCAAGAAGTACCACAAGTCCCCAGGAGCTCCCAGAGCTCAATGTCCAACTCAAGCGAGACCCTCATGGGAGGGTCCCTTCCTCGATTTCTGTGCGCAGAAAATCTGCCTCGAAAACCGTGCCCTTAGCTACTGATTCTGCGCCTCGAAAACAACGTTGTCCTTTCCTCGAAATGCATGCAAACTATTGTATGGACTTTCTGCCTTGGTAACCGTGCCAATAAATGTTGTACGGATTTTCTGCCTTGGGAAGTGTGCCCTCCTGCTATACGGATTTGTTGTGTCTTTTGTTGCTCTCCCTCCGCTCAGAAATTTCTCTTCAGCTTTCTCTCCTCCTCTCTCAATCTGCTCATGAAAGAATTAATGACATTTTCCCTCCTTTTCCTCCTTTAACCTAACCCTAAGTGACTTTTGGGGAATCCCTAAATCCAATGGCTGAGATAGCTTTAGATCTAGGGTTGAGATTAAATGCTCATTTAAATCTCACTTTCTATTTTTTAATTCACCCGACTTTAATCAAGACCCTCTTAGTCATTTATTTCCAAAGTTACTTTTCACTTTCTAATTTCACATTGACTTTATTAAAGTCACTTTAAAATTAGACTTACTAACTTTATCACTTAAAGTCACTTTTAAATTAGATTTGACTTTATAACTTTATAAAGTCACTTTAGGAGAAAAAATTAAATTCTTTTGGACACTTTTCCCTAGGCCAAAGATCAAAGCCTTAGGGAACCACCTGTCCTCCGGTAACCAAATTTCAACACTCCCTCTTACCAAGGAAGGTGTTCCTCACCACACCCATCTTGTCTCTGAAGTAGACATGCTTGCCCCATGGTAAGGCTTTGGTAAGAATATCTGCAACCTGCTCATCAGTGGGAATATACTCAAGCTTCACAGCTCCCTTCTGAACATAGTCTCTGATGAAGTGATATCTAATGCCGATATGCTCTGACCTGTCATGAAATACTGGATTCTCCATGAGTTTAACGCAACTCTAATTATCACAGTATATCACTGAAGGTTTCAACGGCTGACCAAATAAGCCAAACAACATCTTGCGAAGCCAGATGGCCTCACAACTAGCTAGACTGGCTACCATGTACTCTGCTTTCAATGAACTCAATGCTACTGACCGCTGCTTTCAGCTAAACCACGACACCACTACCGAACCCAACCCAAAACAACACCCTGAAGTGCTCTTCCTATCAGAAGCACAACCTGCCCAATCAGAATCAGTGTAACCTGCCAGTCTCACTCCATCTCCCTGCCTACAATCCAGACCATAATCCACTGTCCCCTGCAAGTACCACAAAATGTGTTTTGCAACAACCCAGTGCACCCTCCTGGGCTCACACATGAACGGACTCATCGTGTTGACTGCAAAACATTTATCTGGTCTAGTGTTGACCAAATACATCAAGGAACCAATCAGCTGTCTATACAATGTCGGACCCAACAACTCGAAATCTGAAGCGTGAAGCTTCTTCCAGTTGGTGATCATCGATGTTGACATGGGTCTACAATCCTACATGTGGAATCTGCCAAGGATGTCCACAATATACTTCCCCTATCCTAGGAAGAAATGCCCCTCCTCCTGCCACACCTCCAAACCCAAAAAGTAATGCATCAAGCCAATGTCCTTCATCTCAAACTCTGAAACAAGATCTCTCTTGCAGTGCTCTATGAGTCTCTCTACACCTGTAATGACCAAGTCATCCACATACAGCACCAGAATGAGAGGCTCCTCACCTATCACAATAAACTAAAGGTTCGGATCTGCATTACTCTTTGTGAAACCCATCTCCTACAAGTATGTATCTATCGTGGAGTACCAAGCTCTAGGAGCTTGCTTTCGGCCATAAAGGGTCTTCTTCAGTCTGCACACATGGGACTCCTTCCCATGCACCTCAAAGCCCTGTGGTTGCTCAATGCACACCTCCTCCTGTATGAAGCCATTGAGAAATGCGGTCTTCACATCCATCTGGTGGATCTTCCAACCCATCTTTGCTGCTATCGAAATGATGGAGCGAATCGAAGTATATTGAGCCACGGGAGCGAAGGTCTCCTCATAATCGACTCCCTCTACCTGGGAGAACCCTCTAGCCACAAACCTTGCCTTGAATTTTTCAATGTTGCCATCTGCAGCATGCTTTACCTTGTAAAGCCATATGGAAGTAACCACGGATTTGCCCTCAGGCCTCGGCACCACCTCCCAAACATCATTCTTCATGATAGAAGAATACTCCTCCTGCATGGCCTCTCTCTAAACCTGTTGGCTAGCTGCCTCCTCATAGCTAGAAGGCTCAAAGTCAATGATGTTGGCAACCATTGCCATAGAGCTATAGAACCTCTCAGGTGGTCTGCTCTCTCTAACCGGCCTCTTTGGCCCAGCAACAGATGTGGCCTCTCTCAAGGTATCCTGAAGCCATTGGGAATCAGATTTGTTTGCTTGACGTAGTCTTTTCACTTTTTGCATCCTTTGCTGGTTGGAATCGATTCTTCTTTTATGATAGTATGCAGCAATATGTCCCAGATTGTGGCAGGCATAACAAGTGACCATTTTCATAGGGGGGAAGAATCTCCTTTGATAGCTTCCAAATTTTATATATTCAGGAGTATATGAGCCTTTTTCAGTTGACTGTTTATTTATTTCGTTCTTTGTCATTTGAGGTTCCTTCTTGTTTCTGTTTACTTAATTGCAGGATTCTACTTCTGTAGGAACCTTCTGGGCTGCTTCATTGTCCTTAACAGCTTTTACAAAAATGATATTTCTGTAATCTTCTTCCTTGGACTTACTTATTTCTCCTTCGTAGCCTATCCTAGTCTTTATCAAGGGAGATCTTTGAGCATTTAGAATTTTATTCAACTGTTCAGAGCTTGTCATTTGAGAAGAGTTCATTGACAATTTCCTTTGGGAGTTTTCTAATTTCCTTCTTAAGCATACTACTTCTTCTTCCAATTTCTCTTGCTTCTGAATTTTATCCTCAATTTGCTCAAGTAGAGTGTCTTCTACCTTCTTGGCTTCTTCAAGCTCTACTTTCAACTGAATGAGGTCTTCTGATTTTTGTTCTTCTCTTACATATTTGAGGAGAATGTCTTTCTGTTTTCTGCACTTTAGTTTAAGTCTGTCTATTTCCTCCAGGGCACTTCTTAGCTCCCCCTCAGGATCAACTTCACCTTCTTCCTCATCTTCTAGAAGGAATCCTTCAAGCTCTTCCTTGGCCATCAATACAAATTCAGAGGTTCCCTCTTCATTGGAGGATTCATCTGAGCTTTCAGATGCACTGCTGTCTTGCTGAGCATAAAAAGATTTTCTATTGAAACTCTTCCCTTTCTGCCAGTTATTTGTTTTGGTTTGCTCTGTTTCTTGAGTGTGATTCTTTGTTTTCTTATGAGGACACTTAGAAGCATAGTGCCCAACTCTTCCACATTTAAAGCATTTAAATGGAAGTTTACCTTTATATTTTCCTGAAACTCTATCCAATTTTCTGACAAATTTGGCCTCTTCTTCATTAGAGCAAGAACATATATCTTCTTTTTCTTCTTTGTTCTTTTCTATCTTAAAGGTTGCCTCCCTCACATTTGACTTCCTCTGTGGCAGTCTCATCTCATAGGCTGTTAGGTTTCCAAGTAATTGGTTCATGGTCAGAGTTTCTCAATCAGTTGTTTCTTCTATGGCAGAAACCTTGGGGTTAAAGCTGGATGGTAAAGATCTCAGAATCTTTTGAACAATTACACATTCTTTTATGGTTTCTCCTAGAGCTTTCATGTTATTCACAATTTTTGCAACCCTTAAGAAGAAGCTGGCAATGTCTTCATCATCATTCATTTTTATATTTTCAAATTGAGCTCTATAGACTTGTGTTTGGCTATCTTCACCTTTTTGTCTCCCTCATGGATGCTTTCTAATGTATCCCATATTTCTTTGGCAGTCTTGTTGTGCATTACTTTGATAAATTTCGCCTCACAGAGTCCACCTAAGAGAGCATTCATGGCTTTTGCATTAGCTACAAAATCTAGTTTGGCATCTTTCTCTGAGTCAAACTCCTTTGGGGCATATCCCAATTCCACAGCAACCCAAACTTCTATTCCTAGAGATATTATGTACGTCCTCATTCTTATTTTCCAGAAGGCATAATTTGTACCAGTGAACAAAGGGGCTTTATTTGTTGAGCATCCTTCTAGACTAGCCATCCTGGGGACCTAGGATCTCCTTCCAGTTGTTAAACTGATACAAAAGGAACCGGCTCTGATACCAATTGTTGAACCCTTGGTTAAACTGAGAGGGGGGGGGGGGGGTAAATCAGTTTAATGCAGTCATGTTCTTATTAAAATTTCTTTATAATCATTCACATCCTCATTTTGTGATCAACTTAATATACAATGGAATAGCAATCTTAATAAGTGAGCAGCAGGTATTAAGCAGAATAAATACAGAGTATCAACACATAGTCATCATGCATATAGACAACAGATATAAGTGGAAACTCATAAGGGAGAAAACCACATCTTATTATTGTTGTGATGCAAAGGCAAGCTCTAACTCCCTCTCACCACTGATTTTCTGTAGGCTCCTACCTATAGGAGGCTACAACCTCAATTCTGCAAGCTACAACTTGCAGGGAAGCTCCAACTCCCATCTACTTTCTGCAGGCTACAACCTACAGGAGGTTCCTACCTTAGCCAGCTACAACTAACATCTATCAAGCTACAACTTGATATGGAAGCACCCATTTCCTCACTCTTTCATAAAAACCACATGCTGATTTACCTGGATATTAGCTCTGTTATGTTCCTTCTTCACTGTTGTCCACCAGCCTTCATATCTGCCTTATATCATCTCTGAACCTTCACAACTTCTCTATCTTCTCCTCCTTCTTCTTACCCTCTCTGCCTCATTTCTCCATTCTCTAGCATCTCTATGCATATGTTGGTAACATTATTTATGGAGATCACCACATGACTGTTTGCATTCCACAGGGAATTCGAAATGAACAGGTATGACTCTTTGCCTTCCCCCCATTCGTTTCCTCATTTTTCAGTTCAAGTTATTCATGAGAGTTAATCATTACAACACTCATGGAGTTTTTCCTATGCCTATGGAGACTTGCCTTTGCATCGCAAACAATTTAAAATTAATTAAAACATTTACATTTACACTTGCAACAGATATATCTGATTCAACCCTTTTCAGTTTTTGGCTCACTGTATGTTTGTCTTTTTTGCTGATGTCATTGTCTTTTCAATTTCTGCTGTTAGACAATAGTTCTACTGCAAAACCCATGATCTGCATACCAATGCTCTTCAAATTACAAGCCCAAATATCCGATGGCTACAAATTCCGATTCTGATGCGATGACCGCCGATCGGACAGTTGCAATTAAATTTCACTGTCGCAATCGCAAACTTCAATGGCTTGTTCCATTGCTCTGCCTCCACGCCAATGCAATGGCCCCACACTGCATTGATATATATATTGGCTCATATATACTTACCGGCTCACCTTTATTCATTCGTCAACATTGGTCTAAGAACCTCGGTGCCAACATATATTAAACCCTATGTTAATATATCAAAATTTGTTTTAGGACTCAATGACGAAGATTCATTTGCGGAAGCTTTTCTTTACATGGAGCCCACACTACGGAGGCACTCCGCCTCATTTAACTTTCCAAATCCGACGATTGACATTCCATCGCACTATTGCTATTGCAATCACAACCTTCTGTTGTCCGATGTGCCTTTGGCCACTAATCTCTGCCGATGAGATGAGCGATGGGTCCCACCAGCTATCAACCAACTCAGCGCTCGATCCAACGGTTACAAATAACCACGATCTAACGGTTGCGATTGGATCACACCAAAGCAATCGCAAGGTTCAGTGGTTCGTTCCCTTACTCTTCCGTTGTGCCGATGCAATGAGATCTCCACCGTCGATCTTCTATCTTCGATAAAATCTCCGCCGTCGATCTTCAACACTTCCGCTTTAAGCCTTAACATTAAGACTCCGCCTTTCGCGTGATGTGACCACCGTTAGATCTTCACCGATCTTGATCCAACAGATATCGCATTCACAATATACCTGCTGTTTAACATTTCCAAACGTCCATGCACTTTTCCCATGCGATCATCGATGGATCTTCGCCGCATCACATCGGACGGCTATTGCGTTACTTTGACCCCTGACCTTTAATTCTCAAAAATTACGCGAAATAGGCAGTTTTAGTATTGTGACGTGTTGTAATATGATAAGATCGCGTTCCAAATGGAATAAACCACTCATGGCCCAAAAGCTGTGCGAAACCAGTGGTATCGTTTCCCAAAAACCACTTTCCTTGTAGGCCCCACTCTAATTACCTTTGTTTGTTTAACTAGACCTTAGGAATAGCGTTAACACCTTTGGAAATGTTTTGGCAATACATCGCTTTAATGAAACTCTTTTGTACCCAGGTGACAAACTTCGAAACATTATAATAAAGCACTCAAACCAAAGTTAATTATAATGCGAACTCATATCATCGCATCTCATCGCATCGCAAATACAAACACTTGCCTTGTGTTTTGTGATTTCGGTCTCTGTCAATGTGATTGTCACCGTTGATCTGCCCAGATCTACGGTCCTTGTTATTGTTGTTCCTCTTGAGCTTGTTCTGTATTAAAGTGCGCATTTCTCTCCTGAGCTTGTTCTGTATAATCTCTGGCCCTTGCTGTGTCTTGCAACTCCGCTGCCTCTGCTTCATCTACTGCTTCTGTTTCAATTCGCTACCTTTGCTTCATCTGCTGCCTGAGTTTCAATTCGCTGCCTTTGCTTCATCTACTGCCTGAGCTGCCTCTTTTTGCTGCCCTTGTTGCCTCTGCTCCTTGTCTGTCTCCTTTGTCTTATTGTTGGTTCTTCTTTGTTCTTTTGCCTTAGTGATAGTTCAGGTGCTACTCCTTTCTTCTCCTTTACCATCAATGACAATATTTCCAACAATCTCCCCCTTTTGCATTGATGGCAATACTTTAATATTCTTCTTTTGCTTGTTTTTCCTCCCCCTTTGACATCAATGGAAAAGAGTTGCACATTTCCTAGTGTGGTTTCCAAATCTTTTCCATAATACTCTGATCTTTGAGGACCTGTTCCATGCACTGCTCACTTGCTCTGGCTCTTTTGTGACAATATTTGTTGACTGATCTCCCCCTGGAATGATGCTTTCTTTTCTGATCAGAGAGTAACATCTGCAGACACTACCCCTAGTTTGTCTTTTAGATATTCGAATGGTTCTTTAGCAAGAGGTTTTGTGAATATGTCTGTTGTTTGTTCCTTTGTTGGTACATATTCCAATTTCACTACTTTCTGTGCTACTTGTTCTCTAAGGAAATGGTACTTAATTGGGATGTGCTTTGTTTTTGAATGAAATACAGGATTTTTTGATATACTTATTGCACTTGTATTGTCACATTTGATTGAAATGGGATCATCCATGCTTACCTTCATGTCTTGGAGAGTTTGTTTCATCCACATTACTTGTGTGCAACATGCTGCTGCTGCTATGTATTCCGCTTTTGTTGTAGATAGAGAGATAGAAGTTTGCTTCTTGCTTAGCCATGCCACTAGACTTTTTCCCAAATAAAATGCACCTCCACTTGTGCTTTTCCTGTCATCTATGCAGCTGGCCCAATCTGCATCTGTATATGCTGTCAAAGTGAAGCTTTTGCTTGTTGGATACCATAGCCCATAATGTGCAGTTCCTTGTAGATATCTGAATATTCTCTTGATTGCTAGCAAGTGATTTTGTTTTGGTGTTGCTTGATATCTTGCCACAAGTCCTACTGCCAACATAATGTCTGGTCTAGAGGCAGTTAGATATAGTAGACTTCCTATCATGGATCTGTACAGTCTTTGGTCTATATCTGCAGATCCATCATTTGCACATTGTTTGCATCCAGTGATCATGGGAGTTGACACAAGTTTGCAGTCTTCCATTTGGAACATTTTCAACATCTCTCTTAAGTATTTTTCTTGTGAGATGAATGTTCATGTGTTCTTTTGTTGAATTTGAAGTCCTAAATAGAAAGTGAGCTCTCCAATCATAGACATCTCAAATTCTAATTTCATTTCTTCAGCAAATTCTTTTGTTATCTTCTCTTTGTTGCTACTAAACATGATGTCATCTACATATACTACGACAATTAGGAGTTCATTTTCATTAGCCTTTATGTACAAATTGTTGTCTACTCCTCCTTTCTTAAAACCTTGTTTTTGCAAGTATTTGTCTAGCCTTGAATACCATGCACGAGGAGCTTGTTTCAACCCATATAAGGCTTTCTTTAATCTACACACAGTCTTGTTTATCTGTTAAGGAGAATCCTTCAGGTTGTTCCATGTAGACTTCTTCCTCTAGATCTCCATTCAGGAAGGCAGACATCACATCCATTTGATATACCTTGAAATCATGATAACATGCAAAGGCCAAAAACATTCTAATTGCTTCCATTCTGGCTACAAGGGCAAAGGTTTCATCATAATCAAGACCTTCAATTTGTGAATATCCCTTGCATACAAGTCTGGCTTTATTTCTGATTACCTGCCCTTGTTCATTCATCTTATTCTTGAATATCCATTTTGTGCCAATGATATTTTTCCCAGTGGGTCTTGGAATTAATTCCCAGGTATTGTTCTTCTCAATTTGGTCCAGTTCTTCATTCGTAGCATTTACCCAGTTTTTGTCTTTGCTGGCTTCTTCGAACTTCTTTGGCTCTATTTGAGATAGCATGGCTAGGTATACTTCTTCTGTCTGTTCAGCAAGCTGTCTTCTTGTCTGGACTCCCACACTCTTGTCCGCAATGATTTGATCTTCTGGATGATTCTTTTGAGTGTGTCTTGAGGGACCTTTTGAGTTTAATTCAGTATCTTTTGTTGTCTTGCTCAGTTCATCATTATCTTGGTTCTCTTCTTCATGATCATTTGGAGGATTGCTGCATCTTGTGCTTCTTGTTCTGTTTGGTAGATCTTTATCAAATCTTACATCAATGCTTTCCACAATTTTGTGTAGTGTTTTTTTGTAGCACCTGTAACCCTTGCTCTTGGATGCATATCCTAAAAATATTCCTTCATCAGCTCTTGCATCAAACTTCCCCAGTTTTTCATCATTAATTTTTATGAAACACTTGCTTCCAAAGACTCTAAAGTGCTTGATTGATGTTGATTTACCATGCCATAATTCGTAAGGATTCTTGTCATAGTTTGGTCTTAAATGAGCTTTGTTAAGAATGTGAACAGTTGTGTGTACTGCTTCTGCCCAGAAGGTTTGGGGAATGTTACTTTCTTGCATCATTGCTCTGGCAATCTGTTGTACTGGCCTGTTTTGTCTCTCTGCCACTCCATTCTGTTGAGGTGTACCTACAATTGTAAATTGTTGTTTTATCCCATGCTCATTGCATAGGTCTGCAAAATCATAATCTGTGAATTCACCTCCTCTGTCTGATCTGATGCACTTTAGCTTGCATCCTGTTTGATTTTCTGCCAATGCCTTGAATATCTTGAATTTCTGAAGTGCTTCAAATTTATATTTGAGAAATGCTACCCACATCATTCTGGAAAAATCATCTATTATCAGCATGAAATAAGATTCTCCACTTGGTGCTTTAGTTCTTGAAGGTCCACACAGGTCCATGTGAACAAGCTAAAGAGGTCTACTTGTAGATAGTTTCTCTTTGGTCTTGAAAGATGTGCGGGTCTGCTTGCCTAGTTCGCAGGATTTACATATGGTATTTGAAGGCTTCTTTATGACTAGCATATCTCTGACTGCATTCTTCTTGCTCAGACTTATGATGTGGTCAAAGTTTAGGTGTCCCAATCTTCTATGCCATAACCATCATTCATCAAGTTTGCTTAGGTGACATGCTTCATCCTCTTCTTTCACTATATAGACATTGCTTTCTGTTCGAACACCTTTGATCAAGGACTTTCCTGTGGTGCTTGATCTTACTTCACAATCTTGGGCTCTTAAAATGACTTCACAGCCTTTATCACACATTTGACTGACACTTAGCAGATTTGCTTTCAGCCCATCCACAAATAGTACATCTTGGGCCTTTCCTCTTCCATTATCCAGACTGACTAAGCCTTTTCCTTTGATTTTCCCTGCTTTATCATTGTCGAATGTTACATTGCCAAATTTCTTTTAATCAAAGGTTACAAACTTGCTTCGATCTCCAGTCATGTGCTTTGAGCATCCACTGTCCAAATACCATTGGTTTTTCTGATCTTGAGCTATTAGAGCCATGTCACACTTATTCAACTTCTTTTTCCACTGCATGCATCCTTTTGTTTGGTACCTTTCCTGAGAGGATGGACCACATTCTCTGAGAGGACATTTGTGACACTTGGGCCCGATTTGATGGCAGTCAGAGCATTTGATTATGTTTCTGAATGAATTATGTACACGAGTGAATTCTCCATTGTTCATCCATCTCCTTGAGTTTCCATACATCAGACTTTTTCCATTCGTTCTGCACTCCTTGGCTTTATGGCCGAACTCCTTACAATAAAAACAATACCCATAAAAACAATTAGCGTACCTGATGAAGGGTTGTCTTCTCCATTTGTTTGCTTGAGGTAGTATTTTCACTTTTTGCATCCTTCGCTGGTTGGAATCGATTCTCCTTTTATGACAGTATGCAGCAATATGTCCCAGATTGTGGCAGGCATAACAAGTGACTATTTTCATAGGGGGGAAGAATCTCCTTTGATAGCTTCCAAATTTTATATATTCAGGAGTATATGAGCCTTTTTAAGTTGACTGTTTATTTATTTCGTTCTTTGTCATTTGAGGTTTCTTCTTGTTTCTGTTTACTTCATTGCAAACTTCTACTTCTGTAGGAACCTTATGGGCTGCTTCATTGTCCTTAACAGCTTTTACAAAAATGATATTTATGTAATCTTCTTCCTTGGACTTACTTGTTTCTCCTTCGTAGCCTATACCAGTCTTTATCAAGGGAGATCTTTGAGCATTTAGAATTTTATTCAACTGTTCAAAGCTTGTCATTTGAGAAGAGTTCATTGACAATTTCCTTTGGGGGTTTTCTAATTTCCTTCTTAAGCATACTACTTCTTCTTCCAATTTCTCTTGCTTCTGAATTTTATCCTCAATTTGCTTAAGTAGAGTGTCTTCTACCTTCTTGGCTTCTTCAAGCTCTACTTTCAACTGAATGAGGTCTTCTGAATTTTGTTCTTCTCTTACATATTTGAGGAGAATGTCTTTCTATTTTCTGCACTTTAGTTTAAGTCTGTCTATTTCCTCCAGGGCACTTCTTAGCTCCCCCTCAGGATCAACTTCACCTTCTTCCTCATCTTCTAGAAGGAATCCTTCAAGCTCTTCTTTGGCCATCAATACAAATTCAGAGGTTCCCTCTTCATTGGAAGATTCATATGAGCTTTCAGATGCACTGCTGTCTTACTGAGCATAAAAAGATTTTCTATTGAATCTCTTCCCTTTCTGCCAATTATTTGTTTTGGTTTGCTCTGTTTCTTGAGTGTGATTTTTCGTTTTCTTATGAGGACACTTAGAAGCATAGTGCCCAACTCTTCCACAGTTAAAGCATTTAAATGGAAGTTTACCTTTATATTTGCTTGAGACTCTATCCAATTTTCTGACAAATTTGGCCTCTTCTTCATTAGAGCAAGAGCATATATCTTGCTTTTCTTCTTTGTTATTTTATGTCTTAAAGGCTGCCTCCCTCACATTTGACTTCCTCTGTGGCAGTCTCATCTCATAGGCTATTAGGTTTCCAAGTAATTGGTTCATGGTCAGAGTTTCCCAATCAGATGTTTCTTCTATGGCAAAAACCTTGGGGTTAAAGCTGGATGGTAAAGATCTTAGAATCTTTTGAACAATTACACATTCTTTTATGGTTTCTCCTAGAACTTTCATGTTATTCACAATTTCTGCAACCCTTAAGAAGAAGCTGGCAATGTCTTCATCATCATTCATTTTTATATTTTCAAACTGAGCTCTATAGACTTGTAGTTTGGCTATCTTCACCTTTTTGTCTCCCTCATGGATGCTTTCTAATGTATCCCATATTTCTTTGGCAGTCTTGTTGTGCATTACTTTGATAAATTCTGCCTCACACAGTCCACTTAAGAGAGCATTCATGGCCTTTGCATTAGCTACAAAATCTAGTTTGGCATCTTTCTCTGAGTCAGACTCCTTTGGGGCATATCCCAATTCCACAGCAGCCCAAACTTCTATTCCTAGAGACATTATGTACGTCCTCATTCTTATTTTCCAGAAGGCATAATTTGGACCGGTGAACAAAGGGGCTTTATTTGTTGAGTGTAATATTCCTAATTAGCAGTGGTTGATCGGAATATTCGATTTTGCTCAATTTTGCCGTCTATAGTTTATTAATAAATAAAAAGGTGAGTGGAGAGGGTCTAACTCACTTAGTGGAATAAAACACACTCCCTAGTAGCACAACGTTGTGACTTAAAGGGAGCCAAGGGGGGCCAAGCACCACGTAGAGAGGGGGCCCACATATTGTCTAGAAGAGACTGCGCAAATGAGGATAAGGGCGTGGCAAGAGGGAGGCTACGTTGAGGAGATAGGCCTTAGGATTTTGGAGGAAGGCCAACATTATAAAAGAGGGAGGAGCCTCCTCATTTCATTCATTCGTTGTTGATGATATTGAGCTGGTCGTTTTGAATTCTTGAGCACGCTGGCTGTTTAGCCTGTCTGCGGCACTGTTTAGTGCGTTGAGTGCTTCCAGTCGAAGATCTCGCCCTTAGCCCCGGGGGACTTCGAGTGCCTACTCGGGCAAGGTATTTTCTTCAGCATTTTGTGGGAGGTTTTGGTGTTTGGTTTTGTTGCGGAGCTGAGCATTCAGAGAGACTGCGCAGTCACTGAGAGGGAGGACACAGTCCATCTAGGAGGAGCTCTGGTTTGGGATTTTTGCAGGGGTTTGTGTCGGGAGATTGAGCAAAGTGTCAGCCTTTGCCTTTGGGAGGATTTTGGTGGAGTTTGAGGCGGAATTTCATTCATTCCTATTCAGCCTCTGCGCAGAGCCTGGGAGGCCAGCGTAATTCCCCAAGGGGGTGTTTTTCGGGGGTCGGCTATTTCTGATATGGTTTCTGGGTTTTGCCGAGATTGGTGAGTAGAGGAGGATTCCAGATTTTCAACTCATTCCGGCAAGGGGAATAGCCCCTAGTCTTCAGTTCATTCCAGCAGTAGCAGTTACACGGCAGTTTTCCAGCAGCTGGGACGCAGTTCAGAGAGCAACCATTTCCTATTGAGAGTATTTCTTCACTTGCCTTGAGCAAGTTTAGGTGCCATCACTCTAATCACCTATTGTACTCCATTATATTTCTCAGTTTAATAAAATGGCTTAGCATTCTCTCTCTATATTTCTGGATGATTTGTCGTATATTCTTTCTATGTTATTGTATGTCTGCTGCACTGTTATCTTTATATATTTCTGGGCATTCTATTTCTATACCACTTGGTGTGTTTATCTCCCACTCTTA
This sequence comes from Pinus albicaulis, assembly GCA_034641835.2. Classification (NCBI taxonomy): domain Eukaryota; kingdom Viridiplantae; phylum Streptophyta; class Pinopsida; order Pinales; family Pinaceae; genus Pinus; species Pinus albicaulis. The sequence continues at coordinate 566,616,320 of CM076579.1, forward strand.
GACAGAGTCTGGAAAGGGCCAAGTAGCCTCTGGATTTCGTCCTCTTTTCAGAGGCGGCATATCCGGTAAATGCCCTCCCAGTCCATCTCTGGTTGGAGTTTGCCCTGTTTTAGTGATATCCCCGAAACGGGTTATTACAGTGGTATCAAAGCATAGTTCTGGCTCAGCCTGTGGAGCTAGTTGTCTGACATCGGGGAAGAGGCCATATATTTGTTACAAAGGCAGGAAGTACAGAGATCGTGAGCGTAGGTTGGAGAACACCTATGGAAAGGGAGACTGTGTTCGGGTGGTGGACACAGAGCAGGAGGAGCCTGTGACAGACGCAGAGCAGGAGGAGCCTGTGTTAGATTCAGAGTAGAGAGAGCCGATGGCAAATGACACTGAGGCCAAATAGTTTGGGGAGGCACTCCTCAAATCGGTGCAGGATTTAGCGAGGCAAATTGAGGTGATGGGTCAGAGGTTCACTGCTGTAGAGGCTAGACAGCGTGAGACCCCACGGGTATTCCAGGTAGGTGAGGGATCAGGTACATCCCACCATTTGCCGGAGCATGGCGCTGCTCAGCGTGATACTGCTCAGCCGATGGCTTCATGTGCACCTACACGCTCTATCATGCCCACTTTCTTGGGAGCAGACACAGGGGCAGGAGCCCAGCAGGAGGCAAAGCACAGACACATGGGCGAATATTTTGCAGAGTATCAGGCCTATGGGCAGGAGTTCAGGGATGCTCTCTCGTTTCGACATTTTTTTCAGCTCCAGCGGGATAGTAAACCCCGCGACCATCATAGAGGGCACCAACATTATCATGATGGAGACACCCACCGCACATCTAGCAGATTCCATTTGCCCACGTTTGATGGCTCATCAAACAGTTCGGCAAAGTCTTGGGTGGAGAAGTTGGACATCTATTTCCAGCTTAACCAAATGTCGGAGACAGAGGCCATCAAGGTGGCGACATTACATTTGGATGGTGAGGCCCAGGATTGGTGGTTCCATGGGATGGTTACACTTGGACATTCTACAGTGACGACATATGTCGAGTTTACCAGGAGGTTAATGGAGTGATTTTGACCGGAGGGGTCCGGAACAGCACTTTGTTGAGCTGACAAGGCTCAAGCAGACTGGGAGCCCAGAGACATACATTGTAGATTTCTTGAGGGTTTCAGTGATGGTGCCAGATCTATCCACGGCATGGATGATCTATATGTTTGTGGAGGGGTTAGCAGAGCCACTTCGGGGTCTAGTCAGATCTACTAGACCAGCTACACTCCAGGATGCTATTAGCAGGACCAGGGATTTACAGGATGCATTGCCCAGGACTCGGACACCTTACCCCTAGAGACAGGGCTTCTACCCCAAAGGGAAGGATGTGAGGATTCCGCCTCCCAAGGGGAATCCAGGACGGGCCCAAACAGATGAGGATGCCAGGAGGGAGTTGAAGAAGAAGCGGTTGTGCTTTACTTGTCAGGAGCCGTGGGCACCAAGACATAGGTGTGCTGCTGGCAAAGCACACTTCATTGAGGTCTTCTCCGAGGATAGCGAGGAAGAGGATGAGGAGGATGACGAGGAGGCAGGAGATAGTCAGACAGCCTAGGATCAGTTGCCACCTCCACCTCCAGGTACAGGAGGTGCAGCTTTTGCACCCACAGGAAGGACCCTTGCAGCATTGCGAGGAGTTCCCAAGTACTTGACGATGCGCGTACAAGGAACAGTACATGGCCAGCGAGTGTCAGTTTTGGTTGACAGTGGGGCAACCCACAACTTCATTGATGCACAGATGGTCGAGTGGAGAGGTATACCGACCGAGAGCTTTGACGGATTTTCAGTTTTGGTCCCAGGAGCCCAAACGATGCAGTGTGCCCGGTATGTTCCAGAGTTGGCAGTGATGATGGGTACCTACACCGTGACCAATCACTTTTTCATGGTCAACATACCGGATACCAATGTGGTATTGGGTGTTCAGTGGTTGATTACTCTGGGGAAGGTCACCACAGATTGGGAGGCCTTAGAGATGGAGTGGGATGATAAGAAGACTGGGAAGCACGAGAAGATCCGCGGGATGCACAATTACCCACCTCAGACAGTTTCGGCACACCGGATGGAGGCAGATTTCCGGAAGGGAGACATAGAGTGGGCGGTTGAGTTGCGGGCATCAGAGGTAGGGACCACTGGTCAGGCAGTTCATCCTGATATATAGGCCATCCTTGACAGGTATGATGCAGTGTTTGGGGATATACCACCAGGTCAGCCACCGGATCGAGAATTCAAGCACACCATTGAGCTTGAGCAGGGCATTCAAGCAGTGATTACTACCCCCTATAGGCATCCCAAAGCCTATCGGGATGAGATTGAGCAGGCCATCCAAGAGTTGCTGGCTCTTGGGCACATCAGACTGAGCACGAGTCCGTTTGCTTCTTCCGTGGTGTTGGTGAAGAAGAAGGACAGCACCTTGAGGATGTGTATTGACTACAAGGCCCTGAACAAGAAGACCCTGAAGAACAGGTATCCTATACCCAGGATCGATGAGTTGATGGATGAGCTGAGAGGAGCTAAGTTCTTCTCAAATATTGATTTGAGATCAGGGTACGATCAGATTCACGTGAGGGAACAGGACATTCCCAAGACCGCCTTCAGGTGTCATTATGGGCATTTCGAGTTTCTGGTTATGCCTTTCGAGCTAACCAATGCCCTAGATACTTTTCAGTCTTGCATGAACCATATCTTCCACAGTCATCTGAGGAAGTTTGTATTGGTCTTTTTCGATGACATACTCATATATAGCAGGACTTGGGAGGAGCATCTCCAGCATATAGAGGCAGTATTACATATCTTGGAAGAACAACAGTTCTATGCTAAGCTCTCCAAGTGTGAGTTTGGGATGACGGAGATGTTGTATTTGGGTCACATTATTGGAGTGAACGGAGTCAGAGTCCATGACGAGAAGATCAGGGCCATCAGAGATTGGCCAGAGCCGAGGAATGTGACGGAACTTCGAGGATTCATTGGCATATGTACTTATTACAGGAAGTTCGTCAAGAGTTTCTCACAGCTTGCTGCACCCCTTACAGATTTGACGAAGAAGGGGGCATTCAGTTGGTCGGATACAACGCAGCGAGCCTTTGACAGGCTCAAGGAGGTGATGAGTCGCTACCCAGTGCTTGCATTGCCGGATTTTACGCAGCCATTTGTTTTGGAGTGTCATGCGCCGGGAGAGGGCATCGGCGCTGTATTAATGCAAGGAGGACACCCTATAGCCTTTGAGAGCCGGAAGCTCCTTTCGCATGAGAGGTTGTATTCTATATACGACAAGGAGATGTTGGCCATTATGCATGCATTGGCCAAATTCCGGCAGTATTTGGTAGGGAACAGGTTCAGGGTGAGGACTGATCACAACAGCCTCAAGTTCTTTTTGGAGCAGAAGCAGCTACAGGAGAGACAGCAGAAGTGGATCAGTAAGATCCAAGCATATGACTTTGACATTGAGTATGTCAAGGGTAAGAATAACATGGTAGCAGATGCCCTCTCACGTAGACCAGCCATGTTATCTCTTATGAGCTTGGATATAGATTGGAGGGCTCGACTTTTAGTGGAGTACTCCAAGGACAGATTTGCATGTGAGGTTCTGGATGGACAGGTGGCGGATGACAGGTACAGGGTGGTCGATGAGATCATCTACTACAGGGACAGAATCTTCTTGACTAAGGGATCTCAGCTCAAGAAGAAGATACTCCAGGCATCACATGATTCACCATTGGCGGGCCATCAGGGGTTTACCAAAACCTATAGGGCCATCAGAGAGAGGTTCTCATGGAAGGGCCTCAAGGAGGACGTACTCCAACATATCAGGGAGTGCGATGTTTGCCAGAGAAACAAAGGGGAGATGAGCCATCCCGCAGGATTATTGCAGCCTCTTCCCATTCTGGAGGGGAAATGGGAGAGTATCTCGATGGACTTCATCACAAGGTTGCCCATGGTGCAGGGCAAGGATTGTATCTTTGTCGTCGTTGATCGACTGACAAAGTATGCGCATTTTTTCGCCATATCCGCACACTACACAGCAGCACAGGTGGCCGAGCTGTTCTTCAGGGAGGTTTTAAGGCTACATGGTCTTCCTAAGACCATCATCAGTGACAGGGGCAGCCGCTTCATGGGCAGATTTTGGCAGGAGCGTTTCCGGTTAGTGGGGACGGAGTTGACACCGAGTACCAGTTATCAACCACAGACGGATGGACAGACGGAGATAGTTAACAAGTGGCTGGAGGGCTACTTGCGTAACTATATCAGTGGGCAGCAGCGAGCATGGCTGAAGTGTTTGCATCTGGGGGAGTACTGCTATAACAAGACACATCACATGTCCATTGGTATGTCACCATTTTATGCTTTGTATGGGTATCATTCTTTATCTTTTGCTGATGTGATGTTCGGTGCTAGCAAGGCTCCTAGAGCCAAGATTTGGATCCAAGAGAGTCAGGACATTCTCTGAGCTCTCAAGGATAATATGGCTACAACTCAAAACCAGCAGAAGTTGTATGCTGATAGAGGTCGGGTGGAGAGACAGTTTGAGGTAGGGGACTTGGTCTACCTACGATTACAGCCATACCGACAGTCGTCACTGAAGCAGAAGGGAGCTGAAAAGCTCAAGCCCTGCTTTTACAGGCCATACAGGGTGATACGCAGGATTGGTCAGGTTGCGTATGAGTTGGAGCTGCCCCAAGGCAGCAAGATCCATAACGTTTTTCATGTATCATGCCTGAAAAAGGCACTGGGGCAGCAGGTGACAGTGACAGATGAGCTACCACCCACGGATGATGAGGGGCATTTGGTGTTGCAGCCAGAGGCTATTATTGATACCAGGGAGAGGCAGCTACGGAGCAGGACAGTCCGGGAATTCTTGGTGAGGTGGAAGAATTTGCCGAATGAGGATGCCACTTGGGAGAGTGAGAAGATTTTGCAGCATCCATCACTTCAGTTGCTTGAGGACAAGCAACATTTTGCCAGGGGAGACTGTAATATTCCTAATTAGCAGTTGCTAATTGGAATATTCGATTTTGCTCATTTTTGTCGTCTATAGTTTATTAATAAATAAAAAGGTGAGTGGAGAGGGTCTAACTCACTTAGTGGAATAAAACACACTCCCTAGTAGCACAACGTTGTGACTTAAAGGGAGCCAAGGGGGGCCAAGCACCACGTAGAGAGGGGGCCCACGTATGCTCTAGAAGAGACTGCGCAGATGAAGATAAGGATGTGGCAAGAGGGAGGCTACGTTGAGGAGATAGGCCTTAGGGTTTTGGAGGAAGGCCAACGTTATAAAAGAGGGAGGAGCCTCCTCATTTCATTCATTCATTGTTGATGATATTGAGCTGGTCATTTTGACTTCTTGAGCACGCTGGTTGTTTAGCCTGTCTGCAGCACTGTTTAGTGCGTTGAGTGTCTCCGGTCGAAGATCTCGCCCTTAGCCCCGGGGGACTTCGAGTGCCTACTCGGGCAAGGTATTTTCTTCAACATTTTGCGGGAGGTTTTGGTGTTTGGTTTTGTTGCGGAGTTGAGCATTCAGAGAGACTGCGCAGTCACTGAGAGGGAGGACGCAATCCATCTAGGAGGAGCTCCGGTTTGGGATTTTTGCAGGGGTTTGTGTCAGGAGATTGAGCAGAGGGTCAGTCTTTGCCTTTGGGAGGATTTTGGTGGAGTTTGAGGCGGCATTTCATTCATTCCTATTCAGCCTCTGCGCAGAGCCTGGGAGGCCAGCGTAATTCCCCAAGGGGGTGTTTTTCGGGGGTCGACTATTTCTGATATGGTTTCTGGGTTTTCCCGAGATTGGTGAGTAGAGGAGGATTCCAGATTTTCAGCTCATTCCGCCAAGGGGAACAGCCCCTTGTCTTCAGTTCATTCCAGCAATAGCAGCTACACGACAGTTTTCCAGCAGTTAGGACGCAGTTCAGAGAGCAACCATTTCCTGTGTATTCTGAGAGTATTTCTTCACTTGCCTTGAGCAAGTTTAGGTGCCATCACTCTGATCACCTATTGTACTCCATTATATTTCTCAGTTTAATAAAATGGCTTAGCATTCTCTCTCTATATTCCTGGATGATTTGTCATATATTATTTCTATGCTATTGTATGTTTGCTGCACTGTTATCTTTATATATTTCTGGGCATTCTATTTCTATACCACTTGGTGTGTTTATCTCCCACTCTTAGACAGAGTCTGGAAAGGGCCAGGTAGCCTCCGTATTTCGTCCTCTTTTCAGAGGCGGCATATCCGATAAATGCCCTCCCAGTCCATCTCTAGTTGGAGTTTGCCGTGTTTTAGTGATATCCCCGAAACGGGATATTACATTGAGCATCATTCTAGACTAGCCATCCTGGGGACCTAGGATCTTCTTCCAGTTGTTAAACTGATACAGAAGCAACCGGCTCTGATACCAATTGTTGAACCCTTGGTTAAACTGAGAGGGGGGGGGGGTGAATCAGTTTAATGCAGTCATGTTCTTATTAAACTTTCTTTTATACTCATTCACGTCCTCATTTTGTGATCAACTTAATATACAATGGAACAGCAATCTTAATAAGTGAGCAGCAGGTATTAAGCAGAATAAATACAAAGTATCAACATATAGTCATCATGCATATAGACAACAGATATAAGTGGAAACCCATAAGGGAGAAAACCACATCTTATTGGAGGAGATATATCAGCACCTGTCCTCTTGAGATATATCAGCGCCTGTCCATATGAGATATATCTGAACAATATCTCATATCCTCTATCCTTCAATGCTGAGACGGATACGAGGTTCTTCCTCATCCCTGGGACATATAGAACATCTGACACCTTGAAGGGAGGTTTGGGTTCCCTATCAAATGTCAATGTCCCCACACCGACTACTCTAACAATGTTGTCATCTCCGAGTACTACCTCTATATTAGTGCCACTCTCTGAAAGCTCTAAGAAGTACTCATGGACTCCTGTCATATGATGTGAAGCCCCACTGTCAACATACCAGATACCTGAAGATGCTCCGCTAGTGGAGGGAAATGCACACTACCTCTCAACCTCCATGGCAAGTGATCCTACACTAGTGGACTCACAAGCAATGAACCCAAACTCTCGGTCAAAGCTATCCGAAAAGTCCTCTATCTTCGTTGATGCTGCCATGTTCTGGTTCTTCCCCTTCTTCTTCTTCTCTGGACAACAACTGCATAGTGTCCCATCCTCTGACAATTCCAACACTTCGCCTTCGAATAGCCCTTCTGTGTGTTTCCTTGTTTACCTTTACCTTTGCCTTTGCCCCCACCAACACTTGTGGAAGCTTTCTTCTTTCCCTTGCCTTTCTTGCCTCCTTCTAACAGTGCTACATCCTCATCCTGCTCAACAGGTTTGGCTGCCCCAAGCTGGCTTTTTCTGATTTCCGTCTATATGCAATCATCCCATAACCTCTCCCAAGTCAGAAGGGTCTCACGTGCACAAACCTCATCAGCAAATTTCAACCATAAACTGGGAAGGCCATTCACTACAATCCGCACCAACTCAGTGGGTGGAATGACCTCTCCAACTGCTACCAACTCATCTCTCACATTAGTGATCTTTGTGAGATATCCAGTAGCACTATCAGTCTTAGTCATCTTAATTAGCTTCAGCTTCTTCCTTAGGACCATTTTCCTGTTCTCATTGGTACTCTGGTAGACACTGGTCAAGGTTGTCCACATCTCATGAGCAAATCTCTTTCCTCTCACATCAGGAATGACATGGTCTTTAGTTCCATCCAGAATCAGTCTCTTGCCCTTGTTATTTTTCTTATTAAAGTCTGCTAGCTGAACAGGGTCAGCAGGCACATTAACAGGGCATTGTTGGGTATGCACCATTATACCCCAGACTTCTGCCTCCTCAAAGATGCTCTGCATTATTTCCTTCCATACGCTATAGTTGCTATGCCCATCCAACCTATTCTCTACCCTCAAGCCCAAAGAGATGCTTGCTTTCCTAAATAAACTGAAAATAACACTGCTATAGTAAAGGTATTGTTTTCTGTGTGAAAAATCAGTGTGCTGTAATTTTTCTTCTTGCTGTCCCAAACTGCACTTTTCAGCAAACAGGCTCTGATACTATGTAAAAATTTGATAACCCAACCCCGGTTTTTAGTTTCTCTTTATTTCTCCCATATAGTTAAATGCCCATTCCCATAGCCATTAATTCAACAAGCTGGAAAAATAAATATTTTCTGAAAACACAAATTCTGGAAATTTCACAGTGCTGAAATGCAGAAATAAAACTCAGAAAAAATAAATCAGCCACACAGAAATTAGACACGCTGATTTTTGGTCAACTTGACCTTAGAAAAACCCCCTACAACTCTTGGGGAAAACCAGTTCGAAAGCTTCTTATTTCTGATAAATGCTTTTACAGTGAACAGGAATACACAGTAAAAATTACAGCAAACACTAAAAACCACTTATCTCGATTTTCATGCCACCTTCCACCTTGAAAATTGTGCCAAACAATAAACAGAAAATTACAGGAAAAATTACAGCAATAAATGTTGTACTTGTTGTCTCGAAAAACGTGCAAGAAACTACCTGTATGAAACTGTACAGACAAGACAGCAGTCCCTTCAATTTTCGTGCCCAGAAAATCTTTCTCGAAAACTGTGCCCTTAATTGTTGATTTTGCTCCTCGAAAATAGTGTTGTCCTTTCCTTGAAATGTGTACAAACTACTGTATGGACTTTCTGCCTTGGTAACCATGCCAATAAATGTTGTACGGATTTTCTGCCTTGGGAAGTGTACCCTCCTGCTGTATGGATTTGTTGTGTCTTTGCTGCTCTCCCTCCGCTCAGAAATTTCTCTTTAGGTTTCTCTCCTCCTCTCTCAACCTGCTCATGAAAGAATTAATGACCTTTTCCCTCATTTTCCTCCTTTAACCTAACCCTAAGTGACTTTTGGAGAATCCCTAAATCCAATGGCTGAAATAGCTTTAGATCTAGGGTTGAGATTAAATACTCATTTAAATCTCACTTTCTATTTTTTAATTCGCCCCACTTTAATAAAGACCCTCTTAGTCATTTATTTCCAGAGTTACTTTTCACTTTCTAATTTCACATTGACTTTATTAAAGTCACTTTAAAATTAGACTTAGTAACTTTATCACTTAAAGTCACTTTTAAATTAGATTTGACTTTATAACTTTATAAAGTCACTTTAGGAGAAAAAATTAAATTCTTTTGGACACTTTTCCCTAGGCCAAAGATCAAAGCCTTAAGAAACCACCTGTCCTCCGGTAACCAAATTTCAACAATACCTTCTAATAAGATAATTGTCAATCCTTTCGTACCAAGCCCTAGGGGCTTCCTTCAACCCATAGAGTGCTTTCTTCAACCGGCAAACATGTGTCCTATCTTGTAATTCAAATCATTGAGGATGTTCCAAGTAGACTTCCTCCTTAAGGGAGCCATGCAAGAAAGCAGTCTTGACGTCCATTTGATGTAGGCTCTGTTACCGCTCAAACTAACAGGTGTCCTAGGAGGGGATCTTATAGGACAACTACTAGGTCAAGGGAAACAATGGAGCGATAGCCCACTGTCACCTCAGCTAAAGCTCTCTACTCTTTACGAATTTTCACCGATGGGAGGAAACCCAATATAATAGGGATCATGATAATGAATAGATCAATGATACGTTAAAGGTGATCTTAAAAGCCTATTCACAGGAGAGGCTCAAATATATGGATTGTTTGCTTGGAAAGCAAGATGAAAGGCTCTCTAGGAAGGGCTAGGAGAATTTCAAGGGTTAGGGTTTGAGTATATGACTTGCCAAGGAGATTTCTAGACCTTAAAATCCTTGTGGGAACTTGTTTTCTAGATGGTCTTTGAAGGATTAGCTTTGATAAGAATCGGGACCACACGAGACCAAGTGGACTCAAAATTAGGTCAAGGGGATGGTATTGATCAACCAAGGGTGTGATTGACCTGATTGAGGAGGAGAAAGGGATCAGAGGAGAAATTTTCTTTGAACTTGATGCAATGATCCTAATGAGGTCACTAGCCAAAGGAAACCAAGGGCAAGAATCAATCTCAAAGCTAGGGCTTCAAATATCTCAAAATCCCACTGTCGAAATTGCTTCAAATTTGGAGAGCACCTAGAAGACACACTAGCGCAATAGAGGGCAAGAGATCGAACCTTTTGGATGGGTGAACCGTGAGAAAATTGATGCCCTAGGTCACCTATAGATGCTAGGCCTAGAAAGAAAGAGACAAAGGTGAAGAAAGTGTAGGATCTCTGTTCTATGTTTACAATAAAACACTTATCTAATCTTTTATTTAAACAGAAAACTAATTGCAAGAGGATTTCAACTTAAACGTTAATGACAAATTCACAGTTTTAGGAATGATTCACGGTTTTAAAAGTATTCCTAAGTTCACAAACACAATAATCAGCTAACGCTGAAACATAATAATTAACTGATGCTCAGAGAAATACCTGGAAACGTTGAGCTGCAAACCAGAGTTTTAATCGGGGATTGCTGGATGAACTGAACAAGGTGATAACTGCTAGAACCGTGATCCTCCTTTCCAGCTGATCGGACAGATTACAGAACCAAAATGTTCCTCCCAGCCAATTTAGGATTTAATCCCAAATCCAGAGGACGCCTCCTCTACCCCCGTGCCCAGAATCCCGAGAACAGTAAGTCTCCTTTCCACAATTGATAAATTTCCCACAACAGCCTTCTCAATTTCATGCCAAAACAAAAAGCCCCTTCCTCCTTCATGTCTTCTTGTTTAAATAACAAACTGCCCCACCGCCACAACTCCATCAAGTTAAGATCCCACCGCCACAACTCCCTCAAGATTTGACGTCCATAAATGTAGAAATGAATATTTTCCAAAGAGATGTCCTTCGAATGTAAGAGGATATGGTTGTATTAATGAGAGGTCATTCGAATGTAAGATGATAAGGTTGAATTAATGAGAGGTCATTTGAATGTAAGATGATAAGGTTTGTATTAATTCGAATATATTTAATCATGGTGCTTTGAATGTTTAATGAATTATTCTAATTATTCTTTAAAGTTAGTTTTTCTTTATGTTTGAATATTATATTTAACTATTAGTTAAATATTAGGGAGTAGGAACTTAGTTAAGTTAGTTTTTTATCCCCAGATGTTCTTCTGAATAACGAGCACATTCAACTGCCTCTGCCACGGTCGGTGGCTTCCACATTCTTACCATGGCTCTGATCCGAGGATTTAACCCAAATATGAAACGCTCGGCTTGGCGTTCATCCGTGTCTAGATAAGGAACATACTTCACAAGTTCCATGAACTTTGTCTCGTATTCTTCTACGGTTTTACCCCCTTGGGTTAGAGTATGGAAGGCTCCGGCTTGCTGCTCTTGAAAGAAAGGTGGCAAGTATTTCGCACGGAATCGGTCCACAAACAATTCCCAAGGAACGATATCTGAAGTGAGATGCAACTGTTTTTCCATATTCCCCCACCAAATCAGAGCATTCCCCCTGAGTTGGAAAACAGCGATCCTTGTTTTAGACGTCGAAGAATATTCCCTTAACGCAAAGCACCTGATCATCCCTTCCAACCATGCTTTGGCCTGCTCTCCAGCTCGTCCCCCAGAGAATTCAGGGAGTTTAATCTTTTGCAGTTCCCGTGAAATATCTCCCCTGTGGGGTTTGTCATCAAAATCTTTCGGCCTTTCTGAATGTCTTTCCTCTGACGGACGTCGCTCCTCCTTGTTCCTGGTCGACTATGACCCTTTCAAGGTCTCCATAATGGCTTCCAATGAGCTCATCACAGTAGTGAGATCAGGCGGAGCAACAGGTGCTGACGGCGATCTTGATGGTGGTGAAGGCAATGGTGAAGGTGGAGGTGGCGGCGCTGCATTTCGCTGGCGCTGCCACCTTTGATACGTGTTCAACATGGTAATTTTCCTGAAATGCATAATAATAAATTCATGAGGAGTGGATAAATTTTCGGACTGACAAAATATAATTTTCGCAAGATTAGAGCTGGCATACGGGTATAGTTCTTTTGCTATTTTACCTGCAGGCAGGTCTTACTGGTACCGAGGTCAAGGAGGGTGGCAACGCGACCTCCTTGTCCTATGCAGGGTAATGTATGCTTACTAACTCTAGAGTGGAATGCACGGTTTTCATCGATCCAAGTGTTAGTTTACAAACTTCTTTAGAAGGTTTTATTCCTAGATGCAATTATAGGAGGGATTATTGATTTTCAGCTACTTATGACATAACTAATACTTGAATGTTGATTTTCTTTCCCTGCTTTGTAACAAAATAAATGAGAGTTAAAATGCAACTTTTTAAATTTATTTGATATAAAATCGAACTTCCCAAACAACTTTATTTGTTATCATATAAATATATTGGTATATGTTTATGCATTGCTCTATTTACAATTAGCTTAATTATATATATTTTATTAATAATTACCAATTTTTTTTTTTTTTTTTTTTTTTTTTTTTTTGTATATAAACAAAATACACACTATACCTTTTAATCCATAGATACAAGCATTTAAATTGTTACATTATACACAATAGCTTAGCTCTAAACTGTCTATATGCAAAAGCTTATCCAATTTCAATCCATTTTTGAAGTGAATCATCTAGTTAGATAATTTAAAATATTTTCCCAAAATTTAACTATAGTCTAATGTACTACCACGCATATTTATATATCATAATATATAAATGCCCCCATTCGGACTGTGTTTAATCATATGCCATACGACAAATTTAATTAATTAGTTAATTAATATTTATATATACATAAAACCCAACGTCTTTTAAGTAGTCCCACCCCGCATATCTATCCGCGGCGGCAATCGTTTAACAAGGGCTTCGATGTCCTATCCCGACCTCCGTCCCCTCTTCATATGTTTTGCACCGTTATAATAATACACCTTTAGACCAAAACGTCCAAACCTTTGAATTAATATAACCTTCCGTCTGATTCATTATATCCAATGTTTAAACACGCCACTGTATTAAACGTAGAAACTTGGCATTAATAATAAAATGCGCTTCATATGTGTATAAAACCCATAGTTCAAAAATCATGTCATCGGACTATGGTTATTGTAAGCGAAATTTAATATATGTGTAAAATTTGGATTTTATATAAACCAAATTCAGCGCACATATATCTAAACGTTTTAAACTATTTTTAAATGGTAGAGTGAATTATGATATATTCATATATACCTACGTGGTGATTAATCTATAACGCAGATATTTAGCTGATCTTTATTAATCAATATATTATATGACAAATAAATCCCGTGTCATATTCAACCCAGATTTTATTCGTGGCTCCATCTTGCTATGGTAACCTTTGACAGCAGATCACTTATAAACCAGACGTCAATTTCACATCCACGTTGTTGCCCTGGAAGAGCTCCAGCTCGAGCATCGCCGCCTTAATGCATGAATTTTTGAAATAAAACGAAATCAGTTTTCTCTTCACAAGATGTACGTATGACCATGGAGGAAATCGTTGAAGAATGCAGGATTTTCTACTTTGCGGGACATGAAACTAGAACGTCTTGATTAACCGTATTTGAATGACATGATGTTAATGCATAGCATCTTGCAAAATATCAAGGTATAATATTCATTTACTCAATATCCTAAGCAGAAGAGTTATGCTTCAAACATCCTGATTTTTTTTTTGTTTTCATTCTCATTTTGTATTTTATCATAGATATTACAAAATGTGTCATATGCAGAGAATTTCATGACAGTTACTAAGTCTTGCATGGGAGGCATCATAGTTCCTGCAGCACTGTTGTAAGCCTTGTTGGATGCTTGTAGAAATGTTGGAAGTGTGACATCGCGGCTGCTGAGCCTCCTACCTTTTCTCTCAAACGCGGGAATCGATACCTTGCAGTTCCACGGAGCAATGTCTTCAATACGAAGTTCCTTCATCAAACATTATGTGAACTCTAATGTCGAAGTTCCTTTATCAAACTTATGTGAAGAGAAAAAAAAATGCTTCGGATGCAGATAGCGTGAATCGCCTTAAGATTGTGAGTTTTTTTTTTTTTTTTTTTTTTTTTTTTTTTTTGTGAAGGCACATTTTGGCATCTAAGACAACTATGCCCTGTTATTGTTTTAACTTTCTCTCAGGCAAAAGAGGATTCCCATATTATATCGTGGCGTGGTCCTGTCGGCTCAAGCACGCAGCGCGGTCCGAGTTGGGGATGTTCGTTGGCATGTGCGCCGTTGCATTGTGCCCTGTTATTGCACACGTGGTCTGTTGGTTGGGCCGTTGCATTGTGCGCGTTGTTTACCCAAGAGCAAGGCACGACTCTTCGCGCCGGAAAATCGACTAACGCCTTGTGCACATATGCCCTTGGCGCTTAGCGGAATCTGTTGCGTTGTTTCTATGATGCCATCCTGTGCTCTGTAGCTTGACGCGTGGTGTGATGTGCCTTGTGGGCTCTTCTCTCAGTGCCTCGTATGACTGCTGGGTGGTGATGAATTTGTCACGACAGGAGGTTTAATGTTCACTCTACTCGATAATTTGTTTCTAACATTGAGACGAGTGCAACTGAGTCCGCAGTGATGAGAAATAGCACTAAAAGGAGATTTCAAGCGCACTCCACAGATCAGTTCGATATTAACGCTGAGATTCCCATATCCAGATTTTTATTAAAGAGTACCTCCATAATCATAAATCAAGCACCTAGTCTCGGAGCCTCTAGGTGGGTTTCATCGCTGCAGCAGCAATACCAGTACCTTCGATTCCTTTTAGGTTCAACTTCGAGGCCACAATTACCGCTGAGGTCATCAAGTTCTGTTAAATTCTGTGACATGTTCTGTTAAATTCTGCGTTGGGGGGTTAGGGGTCGAACCCTGTTGTTCGATTTCATATGTCACGGGGTCGAAACAAGCTCTGTTAAATTCTTCAGCAGCGACACTGCCAATGAGCTGTTACGATGGGAAGGCGCTCCCAAATTCGAGATTGACAAATCCAGCGAGGACAAGAATAAGAGGAGAAATAAACCAAGGGCGAAATTGTTGAGCGGAAAGATTAAGAAGAACAAGAAAGAAGATAAAGTTTCCAAATGCAGAAGCTAGAATCAAATTCAAGAGGTACGTTATCCAGGGATTTCGTCCTTCAGTAGCTGTATTTGTGGCCTAGAAGAAGTTCCACACTCACTGTATATCTGAAGCATACATTGACAGTGAAACTTGTTGAACAGTGAAAAGGACTTGTGATTGCCACTATTATATTGATCAATGTGTTGAGGTTTTGGCAGTGAAAAGTTCAGAGTTGTAATGGTTATAGCAAAAATGAGAATGAAGCAGAGGCTAATTGAATCTTTGTATAGCTAGGAATTTCTATTGGAATAGAATAAATTGGTAGGCAAGGTTTATGCCAGTATGTACTGTTATTAGAGTTAAGCTTAACAGTTATATCATCGTAGGAGTATTAAGTTTCTAGCGTTGTTTTGAAGTTCCTATTTTTGTGACTCTAATGGGCGTATTTTAGCTATGATGTGTCCAGCAAAACTACAGCGACTCTTATCTAACAGTGCCTTCAATCAGGAGATAATAATGATACCTTATTCCCTTTATATCTGTGTGTTAGGGTCTCAACACTCCAGCAACTTATAAATGAATTTTTAATGGGCCTATAAGGTCGTAAGAGGGTTTAAAACAACCTCTGATACCAAATGTAAGAACCTAAATGATGGATTTCTAAATTCTTCACAATTCTTCAATTAGTTTCAGAAAGTTTCAGAGTTTAGCTAAATCAATTAACAGAGAATTACTGCTGTTTCTAAAAATTATTCCAAGTTTATGTAATTTAATTCAGGCAACAGTTACAAACTATCATCTTTCCCTTTTGTACAGTTTAAGAGATCATTTTCATGCATATATCCAAGCATATACAAACAGAAATCAATAGAAATACGATTTCATGCAGTTCAGAAATAAAATTTCAATTTATGCTATAAGGGAAATACCTGGGATGCAGTAGACGAATATGGACAGATCACCAAAACAACAATCCTCCCAGCCGATCTAGGAACAATCCTAGACCCAGAAGATTACTCTTCTGCCCCCGTGCCCAAAATCCCAGAACGGTGAAACTCTCTTTTCAAAACTGTGCGTATCCTTCAATCCATTTGTTCCAGAATATAGGATTTTTCTTCTCTCCAACCCACCCCTTACTCCTACACATCCTCCCCCTTATAACTATCTCCCCCACCGCCTTTCACTCCCGAAGATCTTTTATTATATTTATGAGGGTCTGCCACCATTTAAGGCGACCTTATCTTCATTTAAGGGTACATTAATGTTGAGATAAGTTTTTGGGATAAAGTGCATCCAATATCCTCGTTGAGTCCTCATCCAGTCACGTATATGTGATGACGTTATGGAAAGCTCAATCTGTATTGTGTTTGTTTTAATAACTTAATTTGGCTTGATTAAATTATTTTATTTTAAAAAATTAGGAATGGGGGTGATGACTTTATGTTTGTTTATAAATTAATTAATTTGCCTTAATTAATTTATATTATTATTTTATTGGTCCATCCATATATAATTTTATCGGTTATCCTACTTATCACTTAGGTATGGGTCATTACACCTTCAGCGCTGGCTTTGGCTAGATCTCTTCTAACTCTCTCTGACTGATGCTCCACCGGCTGAGAAAATCTCTCTCTAGATGCTATCTTTGCCCCTCACTGCTCAGATCTCTAATTCGAATTTCTCAGCGAACCCCGCCCCAGAAATTTCGATCTTAGATCAATTCATTGTCTCGGTGTGTTTTCCAAATGACCCTCAATCCTTCCTTTATAGTATATAGTCTTCTCATTGACATATCAACAGCCCAAATTAGATGTCTAATCAACGGCTAAGATATAACACGACATGATCCATGTCCTCTAGAAGATTCACACTCTATTTTATTTAATACCCTTTAATTATTTAAGTTCCCTAAGTTTAGACTTAGGGTCCCCATTAAAATAATTAACTTTTCAAATAAAACAAAATCCGAGTGGAATTTCCACAAACGCTTTTTGGGTTCTTTGGAATACCAGTGTCTAAGCCTCTCCACAAAATTTGAGACTTCGAGCACTTTCTGATGCTACAAAAATCAAAACTCTTTAGGCACATGAAAGTATACTAGATAACCATAGATTCTAAAATGAGAAACATCAAGTTTCTTACCAGTGAAGACTTCCTCAGGTGTCTTGAAATTCAAAGCTTGATGTGGGCTCCTATTTTGAACACATATGGCAGTGTTGGCAGCTTCACCCCACAAGAATTTTGCTAGACCTCGATCATAGATCATGGCACGTGTGGCTTCCATAATCGTTCGATTCTTCCTTTTAGCAACACCATTCTGCTCAGTTGTCTCCCTCTTAATGCCAGCCTCTCTGCAAAAGTCATTGAATTTGTTTGATTCATATTCGGTTCCATTGTCGGTCCTCAATGTCTTGATCTTCTTCCTTGTTTGATTTTCCACCAATGCCTTGAAACAAAGGAACCATTTGAACACTTCATCCTTCCTCTTCATGAAATAGATCCATGTTTTGCATGAGTAGTCATCCACAAATATTGCATAGTATATGTATCCTCTCAATGAGGTTACGAGCAAGGCACCAGATAGGTCAAAATGGACCAATTGAAGAATATCAGTTGTCTTGCTTTCACTAGAAAGGAATGGTCCCTTTGTATGTTTCCCAATTGTACAACCCTCACAAACTCCTTCATGGTTCATATTAAAGTCGGGCATCCCTGTGACCATCTTCCTTACCCAAAGTAAGGCTTGGTAATGTAAGTGGGCAAACCTCCAGTGCCATAATTTACATTGAAGAGAAGTATCACTCACCAAAACTCCCAAACAACTTCCACCAACTTGAGAGACACCATCAACCCTAAATCCAAGAGTAAATGCATCTTTAGGGTTTCTATACCAAATACGTACCTTTCCATCAATGAATGCTACCTTGAAGCCTTTATTTTCGATCGCAGAAATAGACACCAAGTTCTTCTTCAAATCAAGCACATACAACACTTCTTGTAGATGAATAGTTTGAGCTTGATTCAAGTGAAAAGTGACAGGACTTATCCCTTTCACGGGGTAGGGGGCATTATCTCCAAGTATGATCTTTAAATTAGTTTTCTTCTCAAGTAAATTTGAGAGAACCTCCTTGTATCCATTGAAGTGCCTTGAGGCTCCACTATAAATCAACCAATGATCCAAAGTATCTAGAGAAGAGGCAGTAGATAGAGCAGATATAAGATAAAACTCATCTTGCTTTTCTACAACATTACATTCATCATACCTGGCATTTCTTGTCCTTTTGGGAGGCCAAACATTTCCATTTCAAGCAGCTAGAGCATTTCCCTTTCCTTTGTTGTTGAACTTGTTGTTCCTTTGATTGCCATTGCTTTTGTAATTGTTTTTGTTGTTGTCATCATCCCTTGCAAGATTCTTGTGAGGGCACTCTCTAATATAGTGGCCGAAGCTATTACAATTGTAGCATCTTCCTTTTCTTCCTCCGTTGAATCCCTTAGATCCTTGACCCTATCTCCTTGGACCAGCATCATTCTTCCTTTTCGCATGAGCGGAGAAGGGAGTAGGTTAATTTCCATTGGAGGACTTATCTCTCTCCATCATCCTTGTCTCCTCTTGAGTGCATCTAGCCAATAACTCATCAAAACCAGTTATCATGTCATTGTTGAGAATGGTGGTGGTAAATACATCCCATGGTCTTGAAAGACCTCCAAGTGCAATGAGAGTGAGCTCCCTGTAAGCAATAACTTCTCCAATAGATAGTAGGTCATTCTTGATTTGAGTTATTCTCATGAAGTAGGATTGGATAGACTCCCCTTTATCCATCTTGATATCCTTCAACTTGTTCTTGAGAAAGAGAATTTGACTTGCATTGTTCACTTTGAACATCCCAACCAACTTATCATATATTTCCTTAGAAGTTCCCAAATCAAAAATATAGGCAACCAAATTCTTTTGAATATGGTCAATCAAAATTATCTTAGCTTTGACCTCACCTTTTCTACACTTTGTTTTAGCAACAGTCAGTGCATTTGAAGGAGGCTCCACCACTTTTCCCTACACATAGTCCAATACTTGATGCTCCTCCAAATTCAAGTCCAAAGTCATCTTCCATGCATGATAGTCAGATTTGTCATTGAGCTTGTCCTTGAACTTGAAGTAAGATGTAGATGCCATGGAGACTTGTTCAATAATCTTTGTCCAACAAATCTCTTAGTGATTGCTTTTCTCTCCTGCTTGGACTTTGTCTTCACCTGGGCTCTCAAACCATGTTATTTTTAGATAACAATGGTATGTTTTATGCTTGCAACAATTACTTCAATGTCCTTTTATTAGCCCAAAGACAATTTCCACTTATTTTCCAATAGCAATCACATTAACCATTAATAACATTGACAGTAACTGTATATAGAACATGAACAATAAAAATGCAAAAGACAAGCCAAGGCAAGAGAACACAAGAATTTGTCTCAAGCCAGGGAAAAACCCCAAGATGGGGAGAAACCTTGATCAATCTTCTTATTATAAATATGAAATGTTCAACAGAGAGAGAGAGTACAATATTACGAAGTCAAAGTCAAAAATGACTTGCCAAGTGATGACCCAATACCACTGTCCAAAACAGCCCTGTCAAATCTGCAATTCTACCAGCAATCATCAGCCCTAACCAGAAATTCAACAGCAGTCAAAGTCTATTCAAATCCTTCCACAACAGTTCGGTTAAAGGAAAGAGAAAATCGACCTCTCTTGTTGGTCAAAGTCAGCCCACGCCAGACCTCCAAAGTCCAGTCAAAATTGGTCAAAAGAGGGAATTTTTGTGGTCAAAATCTGCAATTTATCTCTGTGGTTAACCCAAGTCAAAGTGCCCAGATCACCTCGGCTTTTGGGCCAAATGGTATGTCCTGCTCAAACAAAAAGATGCCCAAAAGATCAAACTGAAACTCTGCCCAAAAAGTCAAAGTAAATGTTGGTCAATGCTGGTCAAAGTTGCAGACAACTTTAGATTTTCGCCCTCCTGAAATTTGTCTTCCTTTCTGCCACACGTGTGAAAAGAACAGTTGCCCAATGAGGTGTACGAACCAATCAGATGAGGAGAGAAGAATGTGTTGTGAGATGATGATGCTGAATGAGGGTGGAGGTCTCTCTTATTTATATGAATCAATGAGGGTCAAAAGACATGTTTGTTGGGCTTCATTATCCTACATGATGATGTGGCCAACCTTGACAATTTGCATGTGTGGGCTTCACTTTTAAAAAAACATTTCTCCTTGTCCGATTTTAGTGATCTTTAGGTCGATTTTGATCCTCTCGAAACGAGGAATTCAATGCAATAATTATCTCCATCAAATGATTTGTCCAAAGTGGAATTTTGGCCTTAGTTTCCAACTTTAACATAATGGCTTAGTGAAAATGTCTAAATTTTGATCTTCATATGGGCAACATTTTGGCTTGATGACGTTGATGTTGATGTGTTCTAATTGTTGATAAGTGTAACTAGGTTCGGTCTTCATAATGACATGTGTAATTGTGATTTTATGTAATTGATGTAAAGAAGAGAAATAAAATTATTATTGTAGGACGTGTCTCATGGGTTTCATCAACAAGGAATTTTATTTTTAGTTATGCCTCCCATTATGAGTCTTTAGGATTTGTCATCAAGTCATAAAGTCTATTGAGTCAATGTCAAAGTTTTAAGACACATTTGGGCATGTTACACATTGTAAAAGGAAATTTATTTATGTCTTAAACCCTCCAAGACCTTGTCACAAAGTCACCTTGAAGTCGGCCTAAAGATGTTTCCATAAAAGCATGTCGGCCTAGGCACATGAGCAAGTCGGCTTATTTTGGATGCACTGACTACTATTAATTGTTGAGATTTTGAGGTAGCATCGGGTGTGCTCTAGCCCTGAAATTTGGTGGAGGGGCTAAGACACACGAGACCTCCAAAAACCAGAAAGCGTTTGGAGAAATTTTATCTGGTGTTGAAGATATTCTAATAATTATTTTTTTTTAATGAGAACCCTAAGTCTAACTTAGGGAATTAGAAAAAGTAAAGTGAGTTAATTAAACACATGTGATGAAATGTTCTAAGTGACATGGATCAAGCAGTCTTTTAATCTGAGTCGTCAATTAGAGATTAGATCATGGTCGTTGGTTTTCCAAAGAGAAAAGTATAAAGGAAAGGCTTGGGGTCAGTGGGAGGCACACATACTGGCAGAGCACTAAAGCTAAGTCGAATTTATGGAGCAGAGTTGGCTGAGATATTTGAAGCGAGTTTGCAATGCAGTGAGGGGCAAAGATTGGCAAGGGATGATCTGATCCAAGGCTGAGAATACAGCAGCAGAGGGGAAGTGAGTACCAGTCAACGCAAAGCCAGCCAAGAGGACGCAATTCAACCAGTACCATGCAGAGACTGCGTAGAGGCTGTGTAAGCCCAGCCAGGGTGACGCAGACCCAGCCAGCGCAATGCAGGGGCAGCGCAGCACCAGCAGAGGTGATGCAGGCCCAGCCAGGGCAGCGCAGAGGCAGCGTAGCACCAGTCAGGGTGACGCAATGAGGACTCTGGCCAGTGAGGGTTGACGCATAGGCTATAGAGGCAACATTGAGGGTTCCAGTGGGCTAGAAGGGGCTCGTGATCTGTAAATCCCGTTTGAGGGTGTGATACAGCCATATCTTCTGTCTCAGAGTGAAAGGTACAAATTGCCGTGTAATTTCTCTATAGGGCCAACCATTTCTGGTGCCCAAAATGTTGTATTCAAATTCTGCATAATAATAAAAACCCTCTAGAGTTGTTGCACCGGTTTTCCCGCATTGGGTTTTTCCAGGGACATTTGTCCAAAAAATCGTGTATAATCTTGTCACATGTGTGTATTGTTCAGTATATGATTTGTAGATGTGTAGGTTGCAGTTAGTGTCTACTTTAATGTTTTTTTGAACAATTCAATAAAATAACTTGTTAAGTTAATTAAACAAGTAGGTGAAGTAGATCTAGATACTGCAGTAGGGTTTCTGTTTTGAAACTCTCACATGGTATCAGAGCATTGCAGATCAAGTTGATCCACTAGCAGAGCGGTTAAAGAATTTGCTACAGAGAAGGCAACTAAAGCAGCAGAGTTCCAGAAGAGGGCAGCGCAACACTTGGAGGGACGCAGCCCAGCCATGCTGACGCAAAGGCCGCGCAAAGCCAGTTGAGTAATGCAGAGACAACACAGAGCCTTCCAAAGAGACACAAGAGCAACCTTTGTTGCGCAGTCGTTGGGCAAAGGTTGCGCTGAGCCAGTCTGCTCACGCAGAGGCTAGCCAAAGGGACGTAGTCCGAGTAGAGGTTGTTGTGCAGATTTGCCGAAGTCTGGAAGCAGAGCTTCTGGTCTTCATAGGTTGCTAGTGTGGCAGACGTTCTTTCGGTGCAGAACCGTGCCTAATAAGGTGACAAGAGCGAGAGGAGAACAGTTGCTCAGCAGATCTGCGCCAAACAGATCTGAGATTCGATCAAGAGGGTGATTGTAGAGAATTGATTCAGTTGTTTTTGGCAGAGGATTTTCAGGAGGGAAATCAGTTGTCACTGGTCAGAGGGAGCAGCTACTATAGAGGGTTTCTATTGCCAAGAAACCCAGAACGAGTTTTTTGTTGAGTGTCGCAGCAGAAAGAGGGAGAGGAGTATCTGTTCCAACATATTTGAGCAGAGATGGTTTCTCATGGACTAAGAGATCAGGACAGGTTGGACGGCATTTCCAACTTCGTTATCTAGAGGGCCAGGATCCTGACAGTCGTGGATGAGTACATCATCAAGGACCATGCTGAGAATGTCCTAGTTGTGCCTACCGATGCAGATCCCCTGAAGAAATTCAAAGAGAATCAAGCGCGGGCAAAGCGCTTGATCATGCATGGAGTCAAAGATCACGTGGTTCCACATATTTTCGAGAAGAACACGGAAAATGAAATGTGGATAGCTTTGGACACGATGTATTAGGGAGGCTCTGTCCAGAGGAAGATGCTTCTGGAGAATCAGATGCGGTTGTTCCAGAAGCAGAAGGGTGAGGAAATCGATCCCTTTCTCTCTAGACTTTAGACTATCCGAGATCAACTGATTGCCTTGGGTATGAAGGGCTCTTGGTGAGGACTGCCCTGAATGCAATTACCGAGGAATGGGAAACGTTTGTCCAAAGCATCTTGGGCAGGGCAGTGTTACCATCCTGGGCGAATATGTGAGAAATCCTTCGTCGGGAGGAAATTAGGAGATTTACCAAGAGGCAAAGCAGCAGCAGCGGTACAGTCAAAGTAAAGAAAGAGGAGGAGGAGGAGAATGAAACCCTTGCATCAAAGGGACAGAGGCAGCAAGGGAAGAAGAAGAGGGACCTATCCAAGGTCCGGTGCTTTAATTGTGGTGAACTTGGACACTTCTCTGGCAATTGTCCTAAGAAGAAGTATAAGGGATCTTCTGAAACCAAGGTTGCAGCAGCAAAGGGGGATGATGGTAGTGACGATGACGTAGCCATGAGTGCTCATGAGCCACGTAAGTGGGGCCACATAGATCTGTAGAGTGAGCTACAAATGGTGGGAGGCAGGATCCTTGAGGTGCCCAAACTCTTGGATCACATACGAGCTACGGGAGCCTTAAGACGATAGGAGGACAAGTGGAGCAGTGGGTGCAAGAGATCACAGTGAAGCGGAGGGCAGAGCTGGGACGTTGTAGATGGGAGCAGCGCAGTGCAGAGGCAACAACAGCGTAGGAGCAACAGTGCAGAGGGGGCAGTGCTTAAGCAGTGCAGAGTTGTAGCAGCGCAGTGGCTTCAGGGAGACAGCGCAGCAGCCAAGGCAGCTTCAGTGATGAGGTGCAACCCGAGTGACTTGTCTTTCAATGATTAGGCAGGGGTCCTTCAGTTGCTTACTTCTCAGCAACTGAGTTGAAGTACAGTAGTTAGCAGTGATAGTGTTATGGGCAGCATGATGCAGCAAATTGAGAGGGAGCTGCAATACAGATGTCGCAGTGTCAGTGGCAGTGATATGGGCAGCAGTACAGGAAGCAGCAGCGCAGTGGATGGAGGGCAGCAGGCCAAGCATCAGCAACGCAGAGACCGATATCGAGATCAGGAAATACTTGGTGTGGATGTATTGCTAGAGCACACTCCTCGCTAATAGGGAGTGTTGAGATTTTGAGGTAGCATCAGGTGTGCCCTAGCCCTGAAATTTGGTGGAGGGGCTAAGACACACGACACCTCAAAAACCCAAAAATCGTTTGGAGAAATTTCATCTAGTGTTGAAGATATTTTAATAATTAATTTTTTTTAATGAGGGCCCTAAGTCTAACTTAGGGATTAGAAAAATTAAAGTGAATTAATTAAACACGTGATGAAATGTTCTATAAGTGACGTGGATCAAGCAGTATTTTAATCTAAGCCATCAATTAGAGATTAGATCACGGTCGTTGGTTTTCCAACGAGAAAAGTATAAAGGAAAGGCTTGGGGTCAATTGGAGAGACACACACTGGCAGAGCACTGAAGCTAAGTCGAATTTCTGGGGCAGAGTTGGCTAAGAAATTTGAAGCAAGTTTGCAATGCAGTGAGGGGCAAAGATCGGCAAGGGATGATCTGATCCAAGGCTAAGAATACAGCAGCAGAGGGGCAGTGAGTACCAGTCAACGCAGAGCCAACTAGGAGGACGCAGTTCAGCCAGCACCATGCAGAGACTGCGCAGAGGCTGCGTAAGCCCAGCCAGGGTGACGCAGACCCAGCCATTGCAACGCAGGGGCAACGTAGCACCATTAAAGGTGACGCAAGCCCAGCCAGGGCAGTGCAGAGGCAGCGTAGCACCAGTCAGGGTGATGCAGTGGGGATGCTGGCCAGTGAGGGCTAATGCAGAGGCTGCAGATGCAACGTTGAGGGTTTCCAGTGGGCCAGAAGGGGCTCGTGATCTGTAAATCTCGTTTGAGGGTGTGATACAGCGATATCTTTTGTCTCTGAGTGAAAGGTACAAACTGTCGTGTAATTTCTTTGTAGGGCCAACAATTTCTGGTGCCCCGAATGTTGTATTTAGATTTTGCATAATAATAAAAACCCTCTAGAGTTGTTGCACCAGTTTTCCCGCATTAGGCTTTTCCGGGGACATTTGTCCGAAAAATCGTGTATAATCTTGTCACATGTGTGTATTGTTAACTAAATGATCTGTAGATGTGTAGGTTCCAGTTACTGTCTACTTTAATGTTTTTTTTGAATAATTCAGTAAAATAACTTGTTAAGTTAATTAAACAAGTAGGTGAAGTAGATCTAGATACTGCAATATGATTTTTGATTTGAAACATTCACATTAATAGGCAACTCGGCCTTCATTTGGAGACGAGCAATTCGGTGAACATCTGAAATAAGAAGTGTGAAAAGTCAGGAGAGCAGCCTCATATCCAGTGAAAGGAAGGGAGGGAAGGTCGAAGTATTTTGGCATTGTTTCTTAGGTGTGTTGTCGCACAGATTGTCTAGGCACCGCAACAACGGCTCAGATTGGGGGTTGTCACCTTTATCTCGAATCTCTCTATCTAAGTTGTCTCCTTGCAAGCTAAGAGAGGTAGACCTTAACAGAAATGAAGGACAAGAATCCAGGAGACACAGCTAAAACACCAAATACTTGATAAAATTAACGAGATTTCACGGATTGATTATGTTAAAACCAGTGCCTTATGGAGTCAAACAAGATTTCGTTGTGCAAATAAAAATAAGTATTGGATGTATAACTACTGTTAAATGACCACAATGATATTCAATAGAAAGTTCCACGATCATTCATTAAGATACTTAAGCCAATTAACAAAGCTTATCATGAAACGATCATTGAGATAAATGCCAGATGCTTAAAAAATTTCCGAAATTATGATATTTCCAATATAACCCAATTCGAAAATTAAAATGCTCTACAGTCAAATTTCAGATAGACAAATTTAAGTGCATTTGACTATAGAGAATATAGAAAATCTTTTGAAAATTATTTTTTTTAATTTTTAATTTTTAATTTTTTACTATTTTTTTAAAATCTAAAACAAGTTAAAAATCTAAATCTAAATTAAAACTAAAAAACAAAGTAAGTCTAATTAGAACTAAAGTTAAAATCTAAAGCTAAAGCTAAACTAAACCTCACAAATTTAAATTAAAACTAAGTCAAAATTAAACTAAGACTAAATTAAATCTAAAATAAAACAAATCTAAAACTAAAATTAAACTAAAACTACGTTCTAATGAAAATTGAAATTGAAATAAAAAATCAACCAAACTAAAACCTACGCTAAACTAAAACTAACTCTAAATCTTTATAAAAAAAAAAAAACAAAGAATCGGACTCTTTTAAAAAAAATTAACGCATATACATTCATGTGACGGCTTCCAAATGTGAGTTTATTTGTCGTTTTGCAGGTGATCGACGCGAATGGAGAGGGACAACTGCGATGAAGGATGGACTGGACGGTGGGCTCGACGGCACAATGGGGAAGCACGACGGAGCAGAGGAGAAGCTCGGATGAGGGCATGAAGAAAACCTGGACGACGTGGGTAAGGTGAGACGCAAAGAAAACGAGTGAATGCAGAGCTGGACGACAATGCAATGGAAGAAAGGTTTCGGACTATAAATCAACGCAGAGGAGCGAGGGAGATAGTCAGCACGCAGAGATAAATCTGTTGGATGAGGAGGGTCGTATTTATGCAGGTCGATGGCAGAGATACGATGCGTAGGGGAATATCGAAAGAAGAAAGAAGAAAGGGTCAACGTAGAAACAGGGGCAGCGTTGAAGGAAAAGAAGAAGTGAGGGCAAGGGATCGATGAGTTTTTCGATGCAGAGGATGAGAGTTGCAAAACAAATGGCTCAATCGCAAATGGAAAGAAGGGAATTATGCAGCGTGAGAGAAGGCAGTGGACAGAACAACGTTATGCAATGAATAACCCAGTACACACAAATTTTCCCAGCAAATTTAAATTTTCTTCAGTTTAGGCTCAGATTCTTATGCTCCTTTTATCAAATATCGCCCAGATTTGCTCACAGAGATGATTTTGAGGCCAAATCTGGCCCTTGAGGGTTAGACCTGCCTCAAAACTTTAAAAAAAAAAATTTGAGTAAACCTGTAACCTGTAAAACCAGTCAGATTCCGAAATATATATACACCAAAAACCCTTACAATTTTAAAATTACAAATCTACAAACTAATTTACAATTCTGAGGCCCTCATGGCCAGATTTGAATCCCTGTTAGCACAGTTTTTTAGAGATTTAAAATTTTATGGAGAGGTACAAGCCTTAGAAAATCCTGCAAAATCACAAATTTTGTAAAATAGACTTGGAATTTAACAAATAATGAGCTTTTCAGATTTATGTTTATTGAGAGTCGGCTGGTCCAACCAAAGACTTCCCCAGATGCTCAATCTAAAAAAAAATTCCCTGCACACTTAGATCTAAACCTTAGATCAATAGAGATTTAAGAAAACAACATGAGATCCTTTAGAAAAATCAAAATGTCATTTTATGAATCCAGAAAACTACACAAAATA
Source organism: Pinus albicaulis (assembly GCA_034641835.2). Lineage (NCBI taxonomy): Eukaryota > Viridiplantae > Streptophyta > Pinopsida > Pinales > Pinaceae > Pinus > Pinus albicaulis. The sequence goes on from CM076579.1 coordinate 566,643,900, forward strand.
CCTGTATGCAGATTAATCCATGAAGGCCATCAACCATAAAATGCAAAAACAAAGTAGCAGAGTTTAGAGACAATTCACCACATAGATTTGAGAAGGAACATCAAAATTTGTAAACCCAAAGTCTTTATGCTTTATTCATCAAAGAAAATTCACAAGATCTTCCAAGACCAGTACACGATTCTGAGATCGGATGATTTAAGACTGAAAAAGACCTCTAAATTTATAGGACAAAATCTCCAACGGCTAGTTTGGATGATCCTTGTCAAAATAATCTCAACCGTCCAAAAGATTTAATCATCTTTTAATCAAGAGCATTGAAATTATAAATTTGGGGAAAAAACGAATTTATCATTTAATTCAATTTTAATTAACTCAAAAATATTATTTTTTGAGTTAATTACTCCAAAATTTTGACTTTGACTTAACCACCAAGGCCCAAAGGTCCAAAATTTCTTAAAATTCTCAATATTCCCTTGGCCTAGAGCTTTCAAAATCATTTTCCAAGGACCCACAAATTTTGCCTTTAAAGATTTAATCCTAACTTAGGACCCTAAATTAATTAAATTTTTGGTTTAAAAGTTTTTAAATTAATTGACCAGAAAATTTAATTAATTGACTGAGAGGGGATTATAATAATTTTTCCAACCCTCTTTACGTAAGATAATACATTTAGACACATGAAGGGGGAATACCCATTCGTATAGACCCTCGAATAAATACCCAATTCTGCGACTCAAAACATGATCTAGTAGACCAAGTAGCTCAAACTACTTTTACAAGGACTCGATAGAAAACACTAGGACTCACTTAGCATGCTGATGACAAAATCCACCCTAGCTTTGGGGTGAGGCTGGAGGGAAAAACTCTACCGATCACTTACGTGAATCAGTGAGACAAAAAACCTCCTAGGATAGAGATCATCAACAACATACTAGGCTTACTTAGGTTGTTACATACATTGACGGTCTTACTTAGATCCCTTACATCATAACATGCAGAATGGGTTTACATCATTTATAAAAACTGTCGTCTGTCGATGAAATCTGGATGACATGAGCCTCGAACATGATAAGCCCCATTTGAAAAAATGAGGGTGTACTGCTATAGGGTCGTTGACAAGATGTGGTCAACAAGGTGAATTACCTCACACGTGTGGAAGAATTTAGGGCTTCTATAGTGGTGTCATAATAGTCCAAGAGAAGGTCAACGAAAAGGTCTCCAAATTAGTTATATGCTAGCCGACTTCACCAAAGAAGCCCCCAAATATAGTGAAGGAAGGAAACACCTCCAAACTTGTTCCTACTCACACGTGTGGAATCACAGTTACGAATTGCAGATCTGTAGAAAAGAGGCCGAAGTTTCAGGGTAGCCGAGAAGTGCAAAAAAGAAGTTTGATTGCGTTGACCTGTGCAAGAAGGAGGAAGCAGTGAAGAAGGATCTTGTGACTTGGTCTTGGAAAGGTCATTTTGTTAAAGGGTCTAGGACATGGTCTTCGTATTCGTCAATTGAAGTTTCTATAAGAAGAAGAATTCGTTTGGGTCTTCCTCTCAAGTGGGATAGGTTTTGGCGCTGGTTGATAGCCTACATTTTGTGTCTCGTCTCTTTAATTTTCATGCATTGGTAATTGTTTGATGAAAAAGAACACTATAATAATCCAAAAAGAGAAGATCCTAATCTAAGGAACTAAAAATCATTCACAAGCAGTTATCATTAATAGAGAAATCTCCTAATCTTGATGCCCTAGATTTCTCAACATGGTTTTAGAGCTAAGGTGACAACGTCAAGGAAGGGCATCTTATCAAGGGTCACTCAAGAATAAAATCTCGAGAAAGACATCAACGCAAACCGAAGGATATCAATGTAAAGTCAAGATCGACAACGAAGTATCAAAACCCTAGATCAAAGAAGAAGTCTACACCAGCAAAAGTCTTGGGATCCTCTAGTCCTTATCAAAAAACCACAAAGACCCTCATCAAGTTGAAGAGATATACAAATCAAGGTAGCTTGAAGTCTAAACATCTAAGAGAAGCACTTCAAGAACAAAGATCACATCATCTTGGGGAAAGTCAAAATCCTAGAAGCAGTTTCTGGGATCCGCACTCAATCATCACCGAAGGAGTCGAAGTATCTTGAAGGCTGGATTAAGGGGCATTGCCATCATCTTCAAAAGGTTATAAGACAATTTCCCTCTCATTGAAGCAAGGACACCATCAAGAATTCATCATTAATCACCATCAACTAGGTGATCTCCCTCTTTGTGGGGTCAAGGATTACTCTTGAAGAGATCTAACCTCATCAAGGAGAAGGTCTCTATCATCTATTTTATCATCAAATTCACGAAGTCAACAAGTGGAAGGAGAAGCATCTTCACAAGTAAGTACATTTATGCCCACATCTGAATCTGTCAAAATGTTATTTTGCAAGGAAAGCAACAAATTGGATGGGGCTTCAAATTATCTTGCATGGAAGAAGAGGACAGATCTAAATCTCATTGAAAATGAGGTCATGGATCATGTCAAAGTATCTATCACCAAACCAGCGAAAGAAGATGCTCAAGCACTTACAAAATTTATGAAAGGGGAAGTTAGGGCTCAAAGGATTCCCACTGAATCTATCAAGGATCCATTCATCCCATATGTATCAAAACTTGAAACTTCAAAAGAAATATATGACAAACATGTAAAGTTGTATTCTGTGAGCACTACAAGGGAAGTTATCTCACTAAGGAAAGAACTCTACAAACTGAAGATGTCCAAGGAAGAAGGCATAGTCTCATGCTTTATGAGGATATTTGGGATTAGGGATCAACTTCAAGATCTAGGAGAAGTCATGTCTGATAGATAAATGACTAATAACTACAGTGGTACTAAATGCACTACCGGAGGAGTGGGGTAACTTTACTTCAAGTATTTATGGGAAGAAAGAAGCTAATCCATTCCATGAACTGTGGTCATTATGCAATATTGAAGAATCCAAATAAAAAGAAAAATCTAATGTGGGATCAGGTGAACAAAATAAGGCATATGCTACAATGACAAAAGGAAAGGGAAATTTTGCAAAGTTTGGTCCTCAGAAAAAGAAGAACATGGCTAAGACTCAATGCTATGGGTGTCAAGAATATGGGCACTATAGGAGAGATTGTCCTAAGCTCAAGAAGGACAATAACAAAAGAGGAAGAGAAGAAGCCCATATTACCGAGGAAGTGGACAAAGTTAAAAGGAAGAAGTCCAAGAAAGAGGAAGGAAGATATCTCTATTATGATTGAGATAGTCTTTCTCGCCTGGTTCTTTTCTAGTTTTTGTTTCCAAGTTTTCCTATTGTAAAGTATATCTATCATTAGAAGTGCATGATAGGATGCATCATAGCATCATAGAAGCATTAGAAGAAATAGCTCGTGGTATCATAGTAGGGAAGTATGAATGATAGCAGAACTAGGTCTATGGAAGAAGATAGCTCTTGGTAACCTCATTAGAAGCATAAGTAGTACTTATGAGAAAATGAGAAAGTCATTTGGTACAAGGCTCATCATACATCAGTTAAGAGGAAACATCTATTGGATGATGATACTTAAGATCCTCCATTGGAATCTTCATCAGCAGGTTCACCCATCAATAGGGAGCAAGTGTTTCATCAAGAATTTCTACTTGTAGGAATTCATGAGAGGATGGTATGATGAGAATAAGCAAGTCAAGGGATTGAAGTTCTTTCAATCACGGAAGTTGTTGAAGGAAAATGACCTAAAATAAGAATGAGGTATGTATGTTTTTGTTTAATAATTTGGAGTCATGTCATATGGTGGTTGGTAACTTGGATGAATGCTCTACCCTGAGAGCATGATCAAATGAAAGGATCTCCTCCATTTAAAGGATGCAAGAAGGCATGAGTCACACATTGTCTAGATAAAATCAACATAATATGTCCTCATATGAAATATGAGGTGGTTGACAATATTTGAAGGAACTATGATCGGAAGTTCCTGGAAGGAATTATGTGAAGAAAGAAAGGAAGAAGATTTTGAACCATGCAACTATGGAAAAGGCAATCAACATCCAAGGACTATGAAATTTGACTATGATATCTCCAAGGAATATATGAATACTTTGATGGAAATCTGAAAAAGAAGAAGACCCTTGACAAGGTATATCTTTTGGAGATGTGTCAATATGTATACAGGGTGTTGATGCAAACTGGAAGATGTCACGATGAAAGACCATCACAAAGGTAATTTTGATTTAAGTGTTCATTTCTTGTTTATGAACAAATATCTAGATGGGCTTATGCAGGGCTGCCAAAGGGAAGAGTTGTCAATGTATTCCACCATTGATGATCATGTAGTAGGATGAAAGATCCTTAAGGAAACATGGCATGAAGTAAGGCCAGATATGGACTAATGGATTACTTTCCGATAAAAGGAATAATGACATGGCTCAAGGATGAAAGTGATGGATGGTATGTGCCCTACAAAGAAGTCCCAATAAATGTAGACTCCATACAAAGAAGAAACTCATGACATCGAAGTAAGGAGTTCTACAAGCAGTTGGTTGTCCCGTGATCTCCACCTAATGAGTTGCTGGAAGTAAGTCCCTGGTCACGAGGGAGCTTGGTCAAGTCCCTATTTAAGAGGGAGCTTGGGTACATTCCTTTTATAGGAATGGGTACATTCCTTCAGTGGAATGGGTATGTCCTCCCTAAATTGAGAGGGAGAGATAGACACATCATTCTTGTCTTCACTTGGGAAGACAGAATGGTGGATTGAATAAACATTTGGCATCCAATGCTCTTTGAGAATGTGTTAGGGCATCCAATACAAGAGTAGTCGTAGAGGACTGATATTCTTTGAGGACTAGGAATCCAAAATAAGAATAGTCCTGGTGGAACACACTCCGAGAACTCGGGTGGAGTACGTTACGAAAGAGACGATGATGAGGGTGTCTATACATCATTGGTCTCGCCAGCATTGTGCTCTAATCTTGTGGAGAGATAGAGTTGTTAGTCAAGGCCTTGCTATGTGACAATTTTGGTTGATATGATGCTAAACAGATGGGTTACCAATCCAACTATTCTTATGAGAATTCTTCAGATTGAGAATGACCAAGTACCATTACGAATACCTCCCTAATTAAGAGGGAGTGTTGAAAAGTGTAACTAGGTTCGGTCTTCATAATGACATGTGTAATTGTAATTTTATGTAATTGATGTAAATAAGAAAAATAAAATTATTATTGGAGTAGTTGTCTCATGGGTTTCATGAGCAAGGAATTTTATTTTTAGTTATGGCTCCCATTGTGAGCCTTTATGATTTGTCATCAAGTCATAAAGTCTATTGAGTCAAGGTCAAAGTTTGAAGACCCATTTGGGCATGTTACACATTGTAAAAGGAAATTTATTTATGTCTTAAACCCTCCAAGACCTTGTCACAAAGTCACCTTGAAGTCGGCCTAAAGATGTTTCCAGAAAAGCATGTCGGCCTAGGCACATGAGCAAGTCGGCTTATTTTGGAAGCACTGACTACTATTAATAGGCAACATGGCCTTCATTTGGAGACAAGCAATTCAGTGAAGATCTGAAATAAGAAGTGTGAAAATTCAAGAAGAGCAACCTCATATCCATAAAAAAGGAAGGGAAGGTCGAAGTATTTTGGCATTGTTTCTTGGGTGAATTGCCTCGCACGTGTGCCAGAATTTAGGGCTTCTACAGTGGTGTCATGACAGTCCAAGAGGAGGTCAACAAAGGGTCTCCAAATCAGTTATTTTGCTAGCAGAATTCATCTAAGAAGCCTCCAAATATAGTGAAGGAAGGAAACACCTCCAAACTTGTTCCTACTCCTCACAAGTGTGGAATCAAAGTAGTACGAATTGCAGATCTGTGAAAAAGAGGTTGAAGTTTCAAGGTAGCCGAGAAGTGCAAAAAGAGGAGAAGTTTGATTTGCATTGACTTGTGCAAGAAGGAGGAAGTAGTGAAGAAGGATCTTGTGACTTGGTCTTGCGGAGGTCATTTTGTCAAGGGTCTAGGTCATGGTCTTGGTATTCGTCAATTGAAGTTTCTATAAGAAGAAGAATTCATTTGGGTTTTCCTCTCAAGCGGGAAAGGTTTTGGCCCTCGCTGATAGCCTACATTATGTGTCTCTTGTCTCTTTATTGTCCATGCATTGGTAATTGTTTGATGAAAAAGAACGCTATAATAATCTAAGAAAGAGAAGATCCTAATCTAAGGAAGTAAAAAGCATTCACAAGCAGTTATCATTAATGGAGAAATCTCCTAATCTTGATGCCCTAGATTTCTCAACACTAATGAAGTGAAACTTGGTGTCGACATGCCTAGTCTTATTATGAAATATTGGATTCTCGACCATTTTCATTGACGATTGATTATCAACGAATAACATGATCTTTTTCTAAATAGCACCAAGATCCTGCAAAATTCTACATAACCAAACAATTCACATGTTGCTTCCCAAGCTGAAATGTATTTGTCGTTGGTAAAGAACTTGCCACTATTTCCTACTTTTATAAACTCCAAAAAACTATTGTTGAACCCATTTCATTAAATAACCTGATGTTGATATTCTATCATCATTATCAACTGCAAAATTTGTGTTTGAATATGCAACAAGTGTAAAAAATACGTTGAAGAATGTAACTAGGTTCAGTCTTCATAATTGTATTTGAGTCATTATGAAATGTACTTATCAAAAGAATGAAAAAGAAATTTTTTATTATTATTACAATGACTTATTAAAGCATGGGTTTCATGCTTAGGTCATCATTTTATACGTCAAAGTCCTCATTGAGAACTTCTGGGATTTATATTGAGTCATTAGAGTCATTGTACATTTTATGAGACCCTTCTTGGGCTTTTGAATCATGTAAAAAGAATTATTTTTTAGTCAAATTTGTAATTCGTCACCTCCATACCAAGTCGACCCTTGCCTGATGAAGTCAAGCTACATAGGACCAATTTGACCCACAAGAAGGCCATAAATAGAAGTGCAACTCGATTTATTTGCTCATCCACTCAACAAGTTTGATATACACAAGTAGCAGTGCAGGAAAAAGTGTGAAGTTCAAGGAGAAGAAGCAGAATTGCGGGATCAAATTTTTTGGGCTATCTCTCTCTCTTTGTCCTACGAATTTACTTGGCAGTTGCAGGGATCAAAGTGTTGCAATTGCAGGGATCGAAATTCTGCAATTGCAAGGATCAAAGTTGGAGGGGTCGAAGTTCTACTGTTGCAGAAATTGAAGTTTTTCTGCCACAAGGTCGAAGGTCTAGAACGAAGCTGCTGGAAGGAAGGGTTGACTTGGTGATTGGAGGCAGTATGTGTCTAAGTCAAAGAGTCTTGGATTATCTCGTGAAAACTATTGAAGGAAGATGTTTGACTGGGTTTTTCCATGGTTGATTGCCTACATCTTGTGTCTCTTGTTTTGTGATCTTCATACACACATAATTTGGTAATTGTTTGATAAAAGATAATATAATAAAGAAGTAAAAGAAGCCAACATGATTCACAAGTAACTACCAAGAAAAAGGAATCAAACCCTAATTCTACTAGCATTGATTTCTCAACATGGTATTAGAGCTAAGGTCTAGGAAGATTGGAGATCACTTTGTTGGCTTGAAAGGAAAGGTTACTCCCTCTATGATAAGATACTTGAAATGGGATTCAATATTGCAAAAAGTTGGATCAAAAGAATCATCTACAACTTATTCAATAAGGTCAAAAGCAAAGGGTTCTTGGTTGCACTAATAGGATCAGTCAATGATGACAATGCATGGATTATTGATAGTGGAGCATCAAGGCACATGACAAGGGAAAGTAAACAACTTCACACTCTATCAAAGGAACCATCTTCTCATGTAGTGGAATTGGGAGACAACAAAAGTTATGTTGTTAAAGGCCTAGGATCAACTTCTTTGAAGCTGGAAAATGGAGCAAAGTTGCATCTCAACAATATACTATATGTTCCAGGTTTGAAAAATAATTTACTTTCAGTTTCTTGATTAGAATATAAAGGAGATAGAGTTGTTTTTGTTGATGGAAAAGTTCTAGTTTGGGGAAAAGATTCAAGCATCGATAAAGCTAGGGTTATTGGAGTTCGTGAAAGAAGTCTATATAGAGTCATAACAACATCTCCTCAAGCCCTAGTTCACAAGGAAATCAGTCCCATTGAGCTATAGCATAGAATATATGGACATCTACACTACAAGGTCATTCCCTCTCGCAATCAATTAGTAAATGGCATCCCCAATATCAAAGAAGATCATGAAGAAATTTGCAAAGGATGTGCTTTAGGAAAGCATACAAGGAAACCCTTTACAAATAGTGAAACAAAGTCTAAAGAAATATTAGACCTCATTCATTCATATGTGTATGGACCTATGTCTAATAAATCACTTGGAGGTCATCTTTATTATGTGACTTTCATTGATGATCACTCTAGAAAGACATGGCTCTACCTTCTCAAGAAAAAGGATGAAGTATTTGAGAAATTCAAGGAGTTTAGATCTGAAGTGGAGACGCTAACCGAAAGAAGAATAAAGACTTTGAGATCCGACAATGGTGGGGAATACACTTCCAAAGAATTGATTGCCTATTGTAAAGAAGAAAGAATTAAGAGGGAGATCATTGTTCCCTATAATCCCGAACAAAATGGAGTAGCTGAAAGGAAAAATAGGGCAATTGAAGAAGGTATGCGAACAATGATCTTTGATCAAAACTTACCAAAATTTCTATGGGGAGAAGCAACAATGACAGCAGTATATATACAAAATAGAAGCCCTCTGAATTCTTGAGAACATGACACCTCAAGAAGCATTCACAAGAAAGAAGCCAAGAGTGGACCATCTCCGAATCTTTGGGTGTCCCGCCTATATTCATGTTCCAAAGGACAAACGAAAGAAGCTGGATTCTACAAGTATTAAAGGAATCTTCGTTGGCTACAGTGTTTCTTCAAAAGCATATAGAATCTACATCAAGGAAGGAAGACATATTGAAGTAAGCAGGGACGTTATATTTGATGAAAATCATGCCTACAAAAGATCTAAAGATATTCCTATTGATTCAGATGACAAAGACATACCAACATTAGAAAAAGAAGAACACCATGACAATCCTACTACAATTCAAGAAGAAGAAGGACCAAGTGAGTCTATTCAACCTGTGATTATACCCAACACAAGGAAGAGGCCCAAATGGTTAAAAGCTACTCTTGAAGATGCCGAAGGACATGGAGTTGTGAAAGGAACCTTTAGAGAAAGCAAAAGACCAAAAAGATATTTTGGATATGTTGCATACATGACAAAACTAATAGAAGTTGAACAAACTACATTTGGAGAAGTTGCACTTCAAGAAGTATGGAAGAAGGCAATGGAGGAAGAATATCAATCCATCATGAAGAATGGGATTTGGGAAATCATTCCTAGACCAAGTGACAAATCAGTTATCACTTCTAAATGGATCTACAAGATCAAGCACGTTGTTGATGGAAGCATAGACAAGTACAAAACTAGATTTGTTGCAAGGGGTTTCTCTCAAAAGGAAGGCATAGATTATGAAGAAACCTTTGCACCTACCGTAAGATATACTAGTATAAGATCCTTGGTTTCATTGGCTGCTACAATGGGATGGAATATCCATCAAATGGATGTAAAAATAGCATTTCTGAATGGGACCATCGATGAAGAAGTATACATTGAACAACTTGAAGCCTTTGAAATAAATAGTAAAGACGCACATATTTGTAGACTCAAGAAGGCCCTATATGGTTTGAAGCAAGCTCCTAGGGCATGGTATGCAAGAATGGATGCATACCTTCTAAGAATTGGGTTTGTTAAAAGTACTGTTGATCCAAACCTCTACATCAAAATTGGGGATAATGAACCAGTCATTCTTCTACTATATGTGGATGATCTATTCATTATAGGTGTGGAGCGAAGGATACAAGAATGCAAGAAGATGTTGGCAGCCGAATTTAAGATGGAGGATCTGGGACTGAAGCATTATTACCTAGGTCTAGAAGTATGGCAGAAACCTGGGGAGATATATCTAGGGCAAGGAAAGTATATAATCAAGTTGCTGCAGAAATTCGGGATTGATGGATTCCAAGCCCATGACTACTCCCATGAGCACCAATCTCAAGAAGTTGAGAAGCTTTGACTTAAGTCTCGTAGATCCTACTTCCTATCGTAAGTTGGTGGGTTCTCTGATGTATCTGGTAAATACTAGGTTGAATATATGTTTTGCTATGAACATTCTTAGGCAATTCCAATTGGAGCCTCGCCATGATCACTGGATAGCTGCCAAGCATATATTTAGATATCCACGTGGCACTATACATCATTGCCTAAGGTGTGATAGCAAGGAAGTCAAGCCGACTGGTTTCACGGATTCTAATTGGTATGGCAGTGAGACTGATGGAAGAAGCACTACAAGTGGATGTTTTAGTTTGGGGCCTACTATCATCTCATGGATAAGTAGAAAGCAAGATCTCGTTGCTTTGAGTAGTGCTGAAGCAGAGTATGTAGTTGCATGTGAAGTAGGAAAGGAGGATGTATGGTTGAGGAAACTTTTTTAAGATTTGCTTGAGAAGTCTCTAAGTCCTACTGTGATAAATTGTGACAATCAAAGTTGCATCAAGATGTCTGAAGATCTCGTGTTCCATGTTAGGACGAAGCATATCAACAATAAGTTCCAGTACATTAGGATCTTGGTGCAGAATGGCATCGTGAAGCTACAATATGTCCCGACCGATGATCAAGCAGTTGATATAGTAACAAGGTCTCTTCCTAATAAGAAGTTTGAATATCTTAGAAGCATGCTTGGTTTAGTTGATATTGTTGATTTTGTTGATGAAAATAAATGTTTGAGATAGATTTGTTGAGGCTTTGTGTGTGATATTGGAAGGACATCTAGTCGGTACTATGTATTGATGTCTTGTTCTCGAAGTAGGGAGGGTGGTGTTGGTGATAGAGCTCTGACCTTGCATTATGTACCTGGATCCCTAGGTTGATGGTTAGCAAGTAAGCCTGATGGTACCTAGAGTGGCTGAAAGCTTTAGTCCATCTTAGTCCAACCCGGATAGATTTCCCTGGTCATGAATCTAGTTCGTGGCACTGTGAGTGCCTAAACCATTTAAGAACATGGATAGATTGCCCTAGTCAGGAATCTAGTCCATGGCATTATGGTGCCTAAACTCTTCATGGTTCATATGTTTTGGGATATTCCTTGTACTTGTATATGTCATTATGAATACCTCCCTAATTAAGAGGGAGGGTTGAAGAATGTCACTAGGTTCGGTCTTCATAATTGTATTTGAGTCATTATGAAAAGTACTTATCAAAAGAATGAAAAAGAAAATTTTTATTATTATTACAGTGAGTTATTAGAGCATGGGTTTCATCATTTTATAGGTCAAAGTCCCCATTGAGGACTCCTAGGATTTATATTGAGTCATTAGAGTCATTGTACATTTTATGAGACCCTTCTTGGGCTTTTGAATCATGTAAAAAGAATTATTTTTGAGTGAAATATGTAATTTCTCATCTCAACACCAAGTCGGCCCTTGCCTGATGAAGTCGGCCTACATAGTAGCAATTCGACCCACAAGAAGGTTATATATAGAAGTGCAGTTTGATCTATTTGCTCATCCACTCAACAAGTTCGATATACACAAGAAGCAGTCCCGAAAAAAGTGTGAAGTTCAAGTAGAAGGAGAATTGCAGGATTGAAGTTTTTGGGCTCTCTCTCTCTCTCTCTCTCTCTCTCTCTCTCCTACGAATTTACTGGGCAGTTGCAAGAATCGAAGTGTTGCAGTTGAAGGGATCGAAATTCTGCAGTCGCAGGGATCGAAGTTGCAAGGGTCGAAGTTCTACTGTTGCAGAAATCAAAGTTTTGTTGCTACAAGGTCGAAGTGTTGATTTTTGGTAGGTGGCATCAAAAGTGCTCTAAGTCTAAAAATTTGTGGAGAGGCTTAGGCACATGTATTCGAAATAACCCAGAAATCGTTTGCGAAAATTCCACTCAGATTGTGTTTTATTAAAATAATTAATTATTTTAATGAGACCTATTATCGCTTGCTACCTACACCTACCTACAGTTAGTGGGAAAAGCCTTCAACCCCACAGGTGTGGTTGGTGGCAAGGAACTCAGAGAAGGGGTTGTCACCTATTCCCAACTCTCTCTGTTTAAGCTATCTCCTAGATTAGCTAAGGGGGGTGGTCCCTAAATGAAAACTAAGTTAAAGATGTGAGATTTCTAGGAAAAATGATTAGAAGGAATTAGTTATCAAAGATGACTCGATTCCAATACGTAAACAAACATATAAGTATATGAGCAATATTCAATGATGTGTTCAAAATATAGAGCAATGCTTTAAAGTAGATGACAAATGTTTGCTCAAAAATGAAATTCAAGATATAATGACAATAATCCTATGAAGGAAGTGTTAGACCAAGATCACAATATGTAATTAAATTTGCAACACCAAATAAGGGTATTTGCCAATGAAACAAGATATATCAATCATCCATAAGCATAATGATCATTAAAATGATGACATTCAATGAAGTTGCAAAAGTAGAAGCAAATTTCCAAGTACCATAGAATTAAACTTGTTGCAAAATTTAAGGAATTAAAATGCTTGCATCCAAAGTGCTTCTTGAGATAATATTTGCATGTGAATCTTTAAACTATCAAGATAGCAAAAAATTTGGGAACTTTGCAAGTAAATGTGATGAGATAGTGCTCTTGGTTTATTTTATTAATTAGTTCTAAAGCAAGGTTACAATTGAACTCTAATCCTCAGACCTCACCCTCGCCCAAATATTTGGATCTCACAGTGAGGAGTCCATAGTGGTAGAGGGTCCCTAAAACGTCTATTCAACCAACTTAAGTTGGAGGTAAATTTTAGAGATGCAAGTCTAGTATGAAAAGTGAAATGCCTAAATGATATGAAAGAGAGTTTGCAAGTGCTATGTAAAAGATGGAGATGATTCAATTAAATATGCTTCATAGTTAGAACAATAACTCAAGTTGCCATAAATTGAAAGTGTTATGCTTCTTTACTTGTAGTGTATTTTGAATCTTATCCAAATGAGAAATAGATCACAAAACATAAGTAAGTGATGGCAAATGAGATTGCAAATTAAGAAATTAAAGGACTATGCGATTTGTGTTACTTCCCAATTAGAGCATGCATATGTGATGTGAAAGAAAACGGAAATGTCAAAACCACTAAGTCAATCCATCTACAAATTCTCTCCTTTGAAATGGAGAGATAGGGATGCCAATGCGTAAAACCCACGCTCCCACAACAAAAAACAGAATTTTTTATTAATTTTACAAGAATGAAATGACCATGAGGCCTTTTCTAAACCAAGGAAAGTCTTTACAAATAAAAATTGAGACCATAGACTTTTCCTCGATGAGAATTTCTAAGAACTCAAAATAAATTCAGACTTTACAATAGGAGAAGAGAAGCTAAGCCTCTTCTATGCCCACAACCAAAGAAGAGAGAGTTATCTTCCTCATTTGAAATTCAGCCCAAAGGTCCTACAACAACTTGTTAGTAATTTCTTGTAGTTGTCCACTCAAGCTGTCACAAGAAAAAATTCGAAAGAGGGCTACAAAACCAATCAAATATTAGATAGATAAAATTACAAAATATTGCACAACAATTTACAAAGGGCTAAGCTAAAGAGTTCGAGTAAACTCTCCTCTTTGCTTAGTCATATTCAAGCTCTTAGATAGCAAATGAAAGCAATGAAGTATAATGTTTTAAAAGATATTCAAATTTAGAAGTATTAGGCTTGTATACAAGCTATGTCCCAAAACCCCTGCAAAACCACTTTGTAAGATAAGACTATGAAGGTTCAAAGAACAAATGAGAGCTCCTTTGAGAATGTATCAAGAGTGGGTTGGTCTCTCCAAAGACTTCCCCCAACACTTGATTCTTTGATCCCAACAAGATGTTCTCTCTACAAAACTTCAATCAAGAATTAGTTCCATATAGATCTAGCAATAAACAATGATAAGAAACTCTAGAGATTTATTTGAAACCAACTAGAGCATTCTATACCTAGAGCATACTCCTAAATCAAATGTCAATGTAAGATAGCTCTACATTAATAAATCTACAAGAGCATATGGAAACAAATTAGATCAAAGCATGAGTAAAAGGAATTATACCATTGATCAACAATTCATCACACTCCAAAAGGAGGAACACCTCATGAATGAAACCCCAAAGTCTTTATTGATATTTCTGAAAGTGTACAAGGCAGCAGCGCTTCCGCAAGCACAATAGCTAGTAAACAATGATTACAATATGAGAGCCCATGACTCCATTATATAGAAAGTTGGGAGAAAATCCCAATGAAGAACCATATGCCAAGTGGTGAGAGGGAGGAGATCTCAAGGCAAATTCGAATTTAGTAAGTGGAGCTCCAATGCCAAGTGTAAAAATCGAATTCTGGCAAGTGGACATCATTTTCTTCTGCCCTTATGTGCCAAATTCGAATTTTATGATAAAATGACATGTGTATATGGTTGGTAACCCATGTGGAGACAATTTCCCACAAAAATCTCTACCAAATATTCTCCCAAATCCTCCCAAAGATGCACTAACTTCACAAATTCGAATTTCCAAGTAAGCAGCTCTCATTTAATGCCGGAAATTCAATTTTATTTGAACACATGTATTTTCCTTGATTTTAGGAGTCCACATCACCTTGGGACTTCACTTTAACTCCTCCATAATTTTCCACATCATTTCCACCTCATTTAGCATGTGTAAATATTTATTTTTCTCCATTTATTTAATTTCTAGCTTAATTAATTGCCAGATTTCCCACTAAACTTAGGAAAGGTAGGTTTTGAGGGTTCAAAACACATTTTTAACCCCTCAAAGTGTGTCATAGTAGAAATTTGAGCGTGAGAGGTGTAATTTTGATTACTCATACCCCATACAACTTCTCTAAACAACACTTATTACAATTCAATTAAAATTTTTATTGCAATTTTCGACTTGCGGGAAATCTAAAAAATTAAAAAATCACTACCTAGACCTAACCAAATTCCATGAAATTTTTTGTGTGATCTAGTATGATAATATACATTGACTCTAGACACTAGAAGTCACCCAAGGCCTCACCATCAAGCCGTACTTCGGCTTTGGGGTAAAATTGAAGGAAAAAACTCAATTAATTATTAACTCATAGTAGGGAGATGATAATTAACCAAGTAAAAAAAACCTCCCAGAGTAATACTCACTTGTTGGCAAGGTCCCAGGCTACCTAGGCCTGTTACAGACTCAATACTGACTCAAAAATCATCATTACTGGCATCACTTATTACAATTCTCCGTAGGGCGTGGAATCTGGGTACAAGAGAAAATGATAAGTAGTGGAGTTTAAAAACTCTGTTGAACTGATGAAATCTGATGATATCTGATGGTACAAATGTCTTCTGGTTCATCCTTGGGCATGGAGTCTTCTCATTATCATCAAATGCCACTCCAGTGGTCAACAAGACCCTAAGTTTAAACTTAGGAAAATTAAACAATTAAATGGTATTAATAAAACAGAGTGTGAATCTTCTAGAGAACATGGATCAAGTCAAGTTATAATCTTAGCTGTTGATTGGAGATCTAATCTCGGTCGTTGGAGTCTCAATAAAAAGGCTATAAAGGAAGGCTTGAGGGTCATTTGGAAGAACACATCGAGTGAATCTAAGTGATCGATTTTCTGAAGTGAGCAGTGCTCAGAAGAGAATTTGATCTAAGTGATTCCAGTGCAGTGAGAGGCAAGGATAGCTTCTAGAGATAGATTTTCTCAGCCGGAGAATCATCGGCAGAGAGTGATCCAGCAGCTCTCACGTAGAGGTTGACACAAGGCCACGTAGAGGCAGCACAGAGGGTGAGAAAGAGTTTGAGATTTTGCAGAAGAATCAGTTTCAGAAGTCGGGAACCGGGGTGTGAGACCAGGAGGCTGAGAGCAATGATTATGGGTTACAGATCGATCACCTAGCTGGGTGACGCAGTGCGTAGAGAGGCTGACGCAGGGACTGCACAAAGGCAGCGCAAGGCCTGCCAGGGGCACTTCATCCAGTGACCGGATCAGTCGGGATTTTTTCAGTGATTGAGTGAGGTAAAGCTCACAATATTTCTGCCGGTATTTCTCTCTTTGTAACTTAATTACCTTTGTGGTATTCAGAGATGTACTCAAAATTTGCTACTGCTTAATAAATCAAACCCTCAGATCTGTTAAACTGGTTTTCCCACATTGGGATTTTCCAGAGACTTTCGTCCAAAAATAACGGTGTCCTATGTGTATATTTTTCTTGGCTCAGTTTCCTTGTTTCAGAACCATAAGTAATTAAGTGTAGATTGCTTCAATATTTCATGAAGAAATTTGAAATAATTATGTAATGTAAGTTACAAATAGGAGAAGTAAATTCAGTTGGTTGCATTAGGATTTTGGAGATCATTTAGATCTAAGAATTTTCACATGGTATCAGAGCATTGATGTGAAACAGGAAGAGCAGATCTAGCACTGAAGCGAAGGCCGAATTGCTGCAGCAGCAGCATATCGAATCCCTAGAGGGATTGCGCAGTTTTAGCCAGAAGGGCTGAATTTTCAAGGTTGTCTCCCTCTGAGTGAGTCGACAGAGAGGTAAGACTTCTGGATCGAGATCCTGCCGAGGCAGAGGGATTAGCGCAGAGCCTTCACGCAGAGCCAGAGGGACGCAGTTTTACTGCAAGCAGTTGTTGGGCAAAGAAGCGTCAGACGAAGAAGAAGAGCACATAGTGAGGGAATTCTTTCTCAGTGAGTTCCTTGCCGAGGAATTTAGTTTTTCTCATTTTTTGGGCAGCAGAGGAGCAGCAGACTTACCAACTCCATCAAGGAGTGCATAAGCCAGCCTAGAAGCTACGTAGTAGGGAGAAAGAGGGAGCAATTCGATAGTTTTCGACTGAGATGGCAGCTCACAGACTTAGAGATCAGGATCGGTTGGAGGGATCCTCCAACTACGTGATCTGGAAGGAAAAAATCAGATTCCTTCTGAACGAGTATGATCTCAACGCGTTCGTAGACAACGCGATTGTTGTGCCTACAGATCCGGATCAAAATAAAAATTACAAGTCCGATATGGCAAAGGCCAAGAGACTTATCCTTGATGGTGTCAAGGATCATATAGTCTCCCATATAGCTAGCAAGAACACATCCAGGGAGATATGGGAGGCCTTGTCCGTGCTATACGAAGGAACTTCCGAGCAGCGGAAGATGTACTTGGAGCAGAAGCTCCTGATGATCCAGATGCACAAGGGGGAGCGCATTATTCCATTCCTAATGAGACTTTAGGAAATCCGTGATCAATTGGCGACTGTGGGATCTACCCCATCTGCTACAACTATGGTGAGACTGGCCCTTAACACAGTCACTGAGGAGTGGCAAGTTTTTTTCCAAAGTATCTTGGGCAGGGCAACATTACCGAGTTGGGAGGCGATGTGGAAAGCTCTTCAAGAGGAGGATCTGAGAAGAGATATGGTCAGGTGTAAACTTGACGGTAGCAGCTGGAACGAATCAAAGAATCCAGAGGAGGAGGAGAATGAAACCCTCGCATCGAAGGGGTAGCAAGGGAAACCGAGATGCAAGAAGGACGTCTCCAAGGTGAAGTGTTTTAGATGTGGCGAGATGGGCCACTATGCATCACAGTGTCCTTTGAAGAAAAAGGACAAGGATGAGAAGCACGATCCAAAGGTTACAGGCGTGAAGATCGAGGAGGATGAGTATGGCATGAGTGCCCACGCATCTCCAAGAGGGATATTGGGTGACATGGAACTATAGTTCACCTTGAACTTCAGTTGGGCAGGATCCTTGAGGAACCCACCTCATGCATCATCACCTTGCTACGAGAGCCCATGATCAGTAGTAGCAGGATGGAGGAGTTTTCAGTGGGAGCCAAGGAGTGATGGAGCGACAAATGCAGTGGTTAGCAGTGCCAGAATCTGAGCAGTGCAGAGCAGAAAGGCAGCAATGCGTAAAGGCGCAGTGCAGTAGCTTCAACAGCGCAGTGGCTTTAGAGGGCAGTGTGGGACTAGCAACAATCAAATCTTTAGCACCGAGGTACATCCATTGAACACTTGTTCAGTTTTTGGGTGGTTTTAGTTGGTTCTCTCAGCAACTGAGTTGCAGTGCAGATGCAGTGTTAGTAGTGGCAGTGCTAGCAGCATCGTAGATGCAGCACTTGAGAGGGAGTTGAAGTACGAATCTAGCATTGGCAGTTGCACTTTCAAGGGCAGCAGTATAGTTACAGCAGCAGCACAGTGGTTGGTGGACAGCTTGTCAGACATCAGCAGTGCACAGGATGCTTCAGGGTCAAAACAATGTGCAGCAGGCATGTTGATAGAGCACTTTCCTCGCTAAGATGGAGTGTTGATTTTTGGTAGCATCAAAAGTGCTCCAAGTCTCAAGATTTGTGGAGAGGCTTAGGCACATGTATTCCAAATAACCCATAAATCATTTGTGAAAATTCCACTCAAAACGTGTTTTATTAAAATAATTAAATATTTTAATGTGACCCTCAGTTTAAACTTAGGAAAATTAAATAATTAAAGGGTATTAATAAAACAGAGTGTGAATCTTCTAAAGAACATGGATCAAGTCAAGTTATAATCTTAGTCGTTGATTGGAAATCTAATCTCGGTCATTGAAGTCTCAACGAGAAGGTTATAAAGGAAGCCTGAGGGTCATTTGGAAGGACACACTGAGTGAATCTAAGTGATAAATTTTCTAAAGTGAGCAGTGTTCAGAGGAGAATTCGATCTAAATGATTCCAGCGCAGTGAGAGGCAGGGATAGCTTCTAGAGAGAGATTTTCTCTACTGAAGAATCATCAGCAGAGAGGGGCAGAGAGTGATCCAGTAGTTCTCACGCAGAGGCTGGTGCAAGGCCACGCAGGGCCACACAGAGGCAGCGTAGAGGGTGAGAAAGAGTCTGAGATTTTGCAAAAGAATCAAATTCAGAAGCCGGGAACCGGGGTGTGAGACCGGGAGGCTGAGAGCAGTGATTCCAGGCTGCAGATCGATCACCTAGCTGGGTGACACAGTGCCTAGAGAGGTGATGCAGAGACTGCGCAGGGACTGCGCAAAGGCAGCACAGGGACTGTGCAGAGGCAGCGCAGCACCTGCCAGGGGTACTTCATCCAATGACCGGATAAGCTGAGATTTTTTCAGTGATTGAGTGAGGTAAAACTCACAATCTTTCTGCCAGTATTTCTCTCTTTGTAACTGAATTACCTTTGTGGTATTCAGAGATGTGTTTAGAATTTGCTACTGCTTAATAAATCAAACCCTCAGAACTGTTGCACCTGTTTTCCCGCATTAGGTTTTTCCGGGGACCTTCGTCCAAAAATAACGGTGTCCTATATGTATATTTTTCTTGGCTCAGTTTCCTTGTTTCAGAATCATAAGTAATTAAGTATAGGTTGCTTCAATATTTTATGAAGAAATCTAAAATAATTCTGTAATGTAAGTTATAAATAGGAGAAGTAAATTCAACTAGTTGCATTAGGATTCTAGAGATCATTTAGATCTAGGAATTTTCACACGAAGGTCGAGATCGAAGCTACTAGAAGGAAGGGTTGACTTGGTGATTGGAGGAAGTCTGTGTCTAGGTCAAAGGGTCTTAGATTATGTCGTGAAAACTATTGAAGGCAAAGGTTTGACTAGATTTTCCCCTATATGGGGGTTTTGCCCTGGCTGGGTGCCTACATCTTGTGTCTCTTGTTTTGTGATCTTCATACACACAAGATTTGGTAATTGCTTGATGAAAGATAATATAATAAAGAAGTAAAAGAAGCCAACATAATTCACAAGTAATTATAAAGAAAGAGGAATCAAACCTTAATTCTACTATCATTGATTTCTAAACAAAATATGCATTCAGATATGCAACAAGTGTAAAGCTGTTCTTCTTCTTATAGATAATCCCAAAATTGTTTGTTCCCTGTATGTACTTAAGGACCCTTTTTATAGCTTTCTAGTGACTTTCTCTAGGTTTTTACATGAATATGGAAAGAATGCTAACTGCATATGACAAATCTGGACAAGTGGTTCTCAAGTAAATGCATCTTTCAATCAACTATCTATAGTTTGTATTGTTTACCAATTTCCACCTTCAAATTTTGAAGGTTTTGAGTTTTGCTCCATATGAGTAAGAGAGAATTTATAATCTTCTATATCAAACCTCAACAATTCTATAGCATATTTGGTTTGACTAAGGAAGATTTGATTAAGTTATTGTGAAACTTATGCTCCAAGATAGTAACAAAGTGGCCCCAAGTTTGTCATTTTGAATCATTTTTTAAGTTCATGTTTCACCTTCTTGATGTGATCTTCGTGATTGCCTATAAATTATATTGATTAAGTCATCAACATAAAGAACAATGATAACCACGTTTTGACCTTTCATCCTAAAATATACAATATCATCAAACTCACTACGATGAAAACCAACATGCTTAAGGTATTCATCATTTTTGGCATACGATGCTCTAGGTGCTTGTTTCAAGCCATATAAAGTTTTAATGAGTTTACAAACTGTTAAAATTTGGCAGCTCGGGGATGGATTTCTCCTT
The DNA here is from genome assembly GCA_034641835.2 of Pinus albicaulis. NCBI lineage: Eukaryota > Viridiplantae > Streptophyta > Pinopsida > Pinales > Pinaceae > Pinus > Pinus albicaulis. The sequence continues at coordinate 566,664,528 of CM076579.1, forward strand.
GAAGAAGTCATATCTTTCAGTTTTGTTTGAACCACCTATAATAGAATTTCATTTCTGACAATTCTAATATGACTTTCCAAAAATAGTAAGTCACATCTCAATTTGGAAGTGACTTCTCAAAAATAGAAAGTCATGTCTAAATGATCAAGGATGATCTCGACATATGGAATCACTTTAAAATCAAATCAATTGTGATTGTACAAGTCAAGAATTAATATTTTTATCCTTACGGGTATTATTATTATTATGATCCTATTATTTATATAATAGTCTAATGTCATTCACCTTTAATGGATTAATAAAAACAAATTCTCTCATGGAATAATTAAATTAAATTTAAAATCTCTTACTTGGAACAACGAACCTTTCTCTTAGAATAAAACAGTAACTCCACATTTAAGAGAATGTAACTCTCCCTCATTAATTCAATGTATGACAAAAGTGTAACTCATTAAATGCACTTGTAACTCCCTCATTCATTTTCATTTGTAACTCTCACCAAATATTTTCATGTCCAAGTGTAACTCTCTCTCTCCCTAATTCGAATTATAACTCCTCAATACAAGTGTACCTCTCTCTCTATTCTCGGTATGAGTTACACTTCTCCTCAAGTAACTCCTCCCTCATGGAATTTAATTCTCCTATTATTGGCTCAAGGAATGAATTCATTTTGTAACTCCTCTCATTTCTCATCTATTTAAGCAAGAGCAAGTGAGAGTTGAGAGTAGCGTGTTCATTGTGAAGAAGGAGAGCTACTGTTGAATGTGTGTAAGAGAAGTGTGAGAGCAAGTGAAGAGTAGGAGCATGGAAAGAGTTGGAGCAAGTGTGAAGGACAAGATCTATTCAAGAGAAGGAGATCTTCAAGCAAAGAGCAAGAGCACTTCAGCTGCAAGTTGATCAGACATTGATGACTTTATCCATTCTCATTCTCTGTATCTTTGTACTCTGTTGAACAATTGAAGAGATCAAATAGAAGGAAAATCATTTGAGTTTTCCCCTTGAGCAAGAGCACTTCACCTGCAAGTTGATTAGACATTGATGACTTTATTCATTCTCATTCTCTCTCAATTACTTTGCTGAACAATTGAAGAAATCTAATAGAAGAAAAATCATTTGGGTTTTCCCTTGTTGCTTTTGCCCTGGTCATTGGACTTAACTCTCAGTGTCTCATATTTGTGTTTGGTTGCCTTCATATGATCCTTAAGTTTATGTTCTATCAATAATTGTTGATCTAAAAAATTGTGAAGAAATTTGCATTGTAAGTAATTGTAACAGCATAGAACATTCAATTTTCTACAAAGTACATTCAGTTTTCTGTAAAATACATTCAACATTCTGCAAAGTACATATAGTTTTCTACAAAGTACATTTAGCTTTCTGAAAAGTACATTCAGTTTCATTCAGTTTTTTGCAAAGTACATCCAATTTTCTGCAAGTACATTCAGTATTTTGCATAGAACTTTCAAGTTTCTGCAAAAAAAAATTTAATTTTTACATAGAACTTTCAAATTTTAACATGGTATCAGAGCCTTGGTGAAGACAAGTCCAAGTAGACCAGAGATCCCGTGACGAGACCCCACTTACTTCCAAGTTTTTTTATCAAGATGACTTCGTGTTAAATTTAGTTAACAATGGTATGTTCAATGCCTGGCACAATTGCTTCAATGTTCCTTTAGTAGCCCAATGACAATTTCCAATTTAAATTTCCAATAGTAATCACTTTGACAGTAAAAATAGATAGAACATGAAACAAAATGCAGAAGACAAGCCAAGACAATAGGACACCAGATTTGGCGGATGCCAAGGAAAAACCCCAATGTAAGGAAAACCCTTTGATCAATTCTTCTTATTATTATATCAATTGTTTAGCAAAGAGAGAGAGTACAAATACAAGAGTCAAAGTCAAAATTGACTTGCCAAATCACTATTAAAACAACCCTGTCAAATATGCAATTTTCTGCAGCAGTCAACCCTAACCAGAAAGTCAACGTTGGTCAAAGCAGCAATAGAATGTCCTCAAAGCAGCTCGGTCTTCCCTAGTCAAACTCGGCCTGACCAGGAGGTCAAAGTTAGCCCAAAACAATGACAAAGTCAACAGTCAAACTTGGCCAAATTGCTGTCCTGAAATCTGCAGTCAAATTGCAATTTTGGTCTGCAGTCAACGTGCTCATAATAGCTCAGTTTATGTGCCAAAAGATGCAGCCTGCCCAAACAGATAATCTCCAAAAAAATCTAAGTCAAACTCTTCTTGGAAGGTCAAAGTCAACGTTGGTCAAACTGCAATCAACTTTGTAATTTTGGCCCTGTAATTTAGCTTCTGAAATTTCGTCCTCCTTGTACCACACGTGGGAGAGAGAGAATGCCCAATGTTGTATGAACCAATGAAAGAAGGAGAGGGAATGTGTGAGTGATGATGATGCCAAATGAGGTGAGAGGTCACATGAATTTATACAATTCGTTAAGGGTGAAGAGTCATGTCCATTGAACTTCATGAGCCTACATGTTGATATGGCTGACTTGAACAATTTGCACATGTGTGGGCATAAATTCAAAAATGCACTTCTGCTTGTCCAAATTGGATGATCTTTATATCAATTTTGGTCCTCTCGAAAAGAGAAATTTAATGCAATCATCATCTCCATCAAATGAGTTGTCCGAAGGTGGAATTTGGCCTAGTTGCCAATTTTAACACTTCGTCCTACTTGGCCCCAGTTGCCAATTATTAACTTGAACCAGATGATTGCCTTGAAGAATCAGCTGAAAGACATTAATATGAATAGAGGAGAGACGGTTCAAGCATACTTTCTAAGAATGACCAAAATTAGGAATCAGCTGTCAACAATTGGTGAAATTGTACCTGATAAAGAAATGGTGTTGATTGCACTTGGAGGCCTTTCCCCTGTTTGGGAGACTTTTATCACCACCATCAATAATATCAATAGTTTTCTCACATTTGATGAGCTCCTGGGAAAGTGTATCCAAGAGGAGGCCAGAATGATCTCCATGGGGATAATTTCGCATCATGAAGAAGGAGAACCTGCTGCATTTTCGGCCTATGACAAGAGAAAGAAAGGTAATAAAAAGAAATTTGCTTTCAAATCAAATAAAGGGAATCTAGACATGTCAAAAGTTAGATGCTTTAACTGTCAAAACCATGGTCACTTTGCTCATGACTGGAAAGAAACAAGAAGAGCACCTAGATTCAAAAACAAATCTGATTATAGAAAAGACTCTTCTAAAAATCAAAGAAAAGGTCATCCTAAGAAAACAAGAAATCCAAGATATAGAAATAATGTTGAGCTTTTGTGTATTTGGGGTAGCATCAGTTGTGCTCTAGCTCCCAAATTGTGAGGAAGGACTAGAGTACACTTGATCAACAAGACTCAGAAATGGATTTGGGAAATTTCATCTGGTTTAGGAGATATTAAATTAATTAATTATTTTAATGTATTTCCTAAGTTAAAACTTAGGGAACTTAAATAATTAAAGTGAATTTAATTAAACATGTGATGAAATTGGCTTAAGTCACACTAATCCAGCTTTCTTTTAATCTTAGCCATTGATTCAAGATATGATCATGGTTGTTGGTTTTCCAACAAGAAAAGTATAAAGGAAAGGCTTGGGGTCATTTGTAAAGACACACAGAGGCAGAGCACTGAAGCTAAGCTGAGATTCTAGGGCAGGTTTGCTAAGAATTTTCAGAAGTGTTTCAGCTGCAGAGAGAGGAATTTAGGCCAAGGGGATGATCTAATCCCAGGTTCTAGAATCAGCAAGAGGTAGAAATCAGCTCAGAGAGGCAGCGCAGAGAAGCAGCAGAGTAGCAGCAAGAGGGCAGCAACTTGTGCTACGCAGGTGTTGCGCAGTCCCTCAAGGTCAGTGTAATTGCTACAGGAAACCCTCAAGGGTTACGCACAGACCCTAAGGGGCAGCGTAAGGCCTGCGTCACCCAGTCTGGGGTAACGCAGACCTTTCCGGAGCAGCGCTGAGGATCAGAGAGGCTTCAAAGGCTGACGCAGAGGCTTCAAGGGCAGCGCTGGGGTTTCTAGGCCTTAATTTTGGCTGAGTTCTGTAAATCCCGTTTGAGGGTGTGGATCAGTCATTATTTTGGCCCTAGCCAAGCCAGTGAGCTGTAGATCTATTTTATCTATCGGGTTTTCCAGGTCTGGAACCCAGGCTTGTTGTATTCAGAAAAATTATTAATAATAAAACCCTCCAGCAGCCAGAGACCGATTTTCCTGCATTGGGTTTTTCCGAGAACTATTTGTCCAGAAATCACTGTGTCACTTTGTCTATGTGTGCATGAACTTGTTTTAGATCTGGATTGGTGGAGATCTGTTATGTGTTTTGCTTCGATTTTAACTTGAATTTATTCAGTTAATAACTTGTCTAAGTAGGAGGAGCATAACCAGATTAACAGTACATAATTTCTGCAATAAAGTGTAATGATTCAAAAATTTCCACATGGTATCAAAGCAATTGCAGATCTAGGAGGGTCACCAGCAAGAATCTGAAGGTTCTAGCTGCAGGAAGCAGCTGGAAAAGCAACAAAAATGCAGATCTGAAGGAACAACGCAGTTTTCAGAGGCAGATTCACGCAAAGGGAAGGGTGATGCAGTCTAACGCTGTCCCCTAGCAAGCCCACGCAATTACTGCGCAGAGGCAACTTCAAAAACAGCGCTAGATTAGTCTGAAGCCTGCCAGACTGATGCAGATTTGAATCTGTCAGATCCAGAAAAGACTGTAGAAAAGCTGCAGAAATTCAGAAGGTGTTGGTGGGGTTAAATTTCTGAAGTTTTCATATTTTTAGCCTAAGCACTAGTGACAAAGAGCGGGAGGAGATCAGCTTCTCAGAGAGTTTCTAGACAAAGAAACTTGCAGTTTGATCAGAGGATCAAAGAGAGTTGAATCATTATTGATTTTGTAGAGTTCCGTGGAAGGAAATCAATTGTCAGAGGGAGCAGAAACTGCCTATTTCACCAAAGGCCTTAGATCCATTTCTCTAGTAAAGTGAAAAGGAAGTTCCGACACATTTTGAGCAGATGGCTCCTCATGGACTGTGTGATCAGGACAGGCTGGATGGCCTCTCAAACTTTTCAGTTTGGAAGGCAAGGATCCTGATAGTCCTTGAGGCATACAATCTTAGAGACCATGCAGAGCAAACTCTAGCCACACCGACAGATCTGGATCTCCTTCGGAACCATAAGGAGGCTGTTGGGCATGCCAAGCGGTTGATTATGGATGGAATCAAGAACCATATTGTACCACACATAGTTGAGAAGAAGACAGCTAATGAGATGTGGAAGGCCTTGATCTCCCTATATGAGAGAAAATCTATCCAAAGGAAGATGTTGTTGGAGACATAGATGAGGTCATTCATGATGGCCAAGGGAGAAGACATGGAGCATTTCCTCTTCAAACTGCAGTTGATCAAAGATCAATTGACTGTAACTGGTGCTAAGGTGGAAGACGATGTGATGGTTAGGATTGCTCGCAATGCAGTCACAGATGAGTGGGAAACCTTTTTCCAAAGTATCTTGGGTATAGCGGACCTCCCTGATTGGGACAGCTTGTGGTCAGTTCTACGTCAAGAAGAATTCCGCAAATTCACCAAGAAGTAGTATAGCTCTGGATCAAGCAAAGTGAAGAAGGAAGATAAGGAAGATACAGACTTAGCATCAAAGAAGCAGCCAAAGAAGAAGAAGGATCTCTCAAAGATCAAGTGCTTCCAGTATGGTGAAATGGGACATTTTGCTAGCAATTGTCCTCGGAAGAAAAGGACAAGGAACCATCTTCTTCCAAAGCTGTTGTGGCAGATGATGGGTCGGAAGATGGGACAGCCATGAGTTGCTCATAAACCACGGAGGTGGGGTGACATGGATATGAAGAGAAACTACATAGAAGAGAGGCGGGATCCTTGAGCAGCTCATCTCTTGGATCACATGCGAGCTACGGCAGCCTTAACACAGTAGCGGGACAAGAGGAGCAGTGGGTGCATAGATCACAAATGAAGCAGAGCCAGATCTGAAGACTGGAAGTAGCAACGCACAACAGAGCTGCTTACGCAGTGAAGAGTTGCAGCAGCGCAGAAGACTTTAGAGGGACAGTGCAGTGGAGTAGCAGCGTGAGAAATTTCAGCACAAGGGGTTGATGTGACTTCAGTAGTGTAGAGGGAGTCTGCTTACGCAGTGGAGAGTTGTAGTTGTGCATCATCCTTCAGATTGTAGCACAGATCTGTAGCCTATGGAGCTTGAGTGATGAGGATGCATCCCATCTGACTTGTCTGTCAAAGATTGGGCAGAAGATTCAGTTGTTTCTCTCAACAACTGAAGTTGCAGTGCAGCAGATCAGCAGTGGCAGTGCTATGAGCAGCACAAATGCAGCATATTGAAAGGGAGTTGCAGTACAGAGGTTGCAGTGGCAGTCGCAGAGTCATGGGCAGCAGTACAGAATGGCAGCAACAGTGCAAAGTTGAGTGGCAGCAGGCTAAGCATCAGCAGCACATAACTAGTGCCCAAAATCTCGTAATGCATAGTGTAATGTATTGCTAGAGCACACCCTGGATGCTAAGAGGGAGTGTTGATATTTTGTGTATTTGGGGTAGCATCAGTTGTGCTCTAGCTCCCAAATTTTGAGGAAGGACTAGAGTACACTTGGTCTACAAGACCTAGAAATTGATTTGGGAAATTTCATTTGGTTTAGGTGATATTAAATTAATTAATTATTTTAATATATTTCCTAAGTTAAAACTTACGGAACTTAAATAATTAAAGTGAATTTAATTAAACATGTGATGAAATTGTTTTAAGTCACACGGATCAAACTTTCTTTTAATCTTAGCCATTGATTCAAGATCTAATCATGGTCGTTGGTTTTCCAACGAGAAAAGTATAAAGGAAAGACTTAGGTTCATTTGTAAAGACACACAGAGGCAAAGCACTGAAGCTAAGCTGAGATTCTAGGGCGGGTTTGCTAATTCTCAGAAGTGTTTCAGCTACAGAAAGGGGAATTTAGGCCAAGGGGATGATCTAATCCCAAGGTCTAGAATCAGCAAGAGGCAGAGATCAGCTCAGAGAGGCAGAGAAGCAGGAGAGCAGCAGCAAGAGGGCAGCAACTTGTGCTACGCAGGTGTTGCGCAGTCCCTCAAGGGCAGTGTAATTGCTGCAGGAAACCCTCAAGGGTTACGCAGAGACCCTAAGGGGCAGCGTAAAGCCTGCGTCACCCAGTCTGGGGTAAAGCAGACCTTTCCGGAGCAGCACTGAGGATCAGAGAGGCTTCAGAGGCTGACACAGAGGCTTCAAGGGCAACGCTTGGGTTTCTTGGCCCTAATTTTGGCTGAGTTCTGTAAATCTCGTTTGAGGGTGTGGATCAGTCATTATTTTGGCCCTAGATCAGAGAGTGAGCTGTAGATCTATTTTATCTCTGTCGGGTTTTCAAGATCTGGAACCCAGGCTTCTTGTATTCAAAAAAATTCTTAATAATAAAACCCTCCAACAGCCAGAGACCGGTGTTCCCGCATTGGGTTTTTCTGGAGACTACTTGTCCAGAAATAATTGTGTCACTTTGTCTATGTGTGCATGAGCTTGTTCTAGATCTGGATTGGTGGAGATCTGTTATGTGTTTTGCTTTGATTTTAACTTGAATTTATTTAGTTAATAACTTGTCTAAGTAGGAGGAGCATAACCAAATTAACAATAAATAATTTCTGCATAAAGTGTAAAGATTCAGAAATTTCTACAAATAATGCAGAAAAAACTAAATCAGAATATTTTCTTGTTTATGCTCTATCTAGTTCTTATTCTGCAGATTCATTTGATAGTTGCTTAGTTGATAGTGGTGCTTCCAAACACTTTATCGGTTACAAAGAAGCACTCTCTAATCTAGTTGAGAGAGAGACTAATTTAAAAGTTATCCTTGGAGATAATTCTACTTACCAAGTTAAAGGTTATGGTTCAGTTTCATTTCTATTAGATGATAACAAATTATTTTTCTGCAAGAAGTTTTGTATGTACCTAGTTTGAAAAAAAATCTTGTATCCATATCTACTCTAGAAGATAAAGGAATGAATGTTGTTTTTATTAATCGAAAAGTTCTAACTTAGCCTTTGAACTCAAGAATGAGAGAAGCCTTCACTCTTGGATCAAGATGTTAAGGGCTTTACAAAGTGAATGGTAAGCTCATTCATGCATTGGTCCATGATACCGATCTTCATTGTGAGCTATGGCACGGAAGATTTGCTCACATACACTACTAATCCTTACCTCATGTAAAGAATATGGTTTTTGGAATGCTTGAGATCATAATGGATCATGAAGGAGTTTGCCCCGAATGTGCAAGTGGAAAGCATATAAACGGGCCATTCCCTTCAAACAAAACAAAAACTAGTCAGGTACTTCAGCTCATACATTCTGATTTATGTGGACCTATGCATGTTACTTCTCTTGGTGGCTACTTGTATTTCACGATTTTTGTTTATAATTTTTCTCGCAAGACATGGATATTCTTTTTGAAAAAGAAAGGGGAAGCATTTGACATGTTTAGAGATTTCAAGGCTCTAATTGAAAATCAAACTGGAAAGTTGATCAAATGTTTCAGATCTGATAATCAGGGAGAGTTCATCTCCAATGAATTTAATTATCTTTGCAAAGACGTCAAAATAAAGAAAGAAACTATTGTGTTGTACAAACCTGATTCCTTGTTGAAAGTTAGAATAGAACCATTATGGAAGTATTCAAAGCCATGCTATATGATCAAAAGCTACCAAAGTTTCTGTGTGGTGAAGCTGGAAATACTGTTGTTTATGTGCAAAACATAACTCCTCATCAGGCCTTAAACAATAAGACTCCTAAAGAAGTCTTCATTGGTAAAAAGCCTGAGGTGAGTCATTTGAGAATCTTTGGTTGCCCTGTGTACTTCCATGTGTCAAAAGAGAAAAGGAATAAATTGGAAGCTTCAGGTAAGAAAGGTGTTTTTGTTGGTTATTGTGATAATTCAAAAGCTTATAGAATTTATGTACTTGGTCAAAGAACTATAGAGTTTAGTAGAGACGTAACATTTGATGAAGATACAGCTCTTAGAAAAGCAAAAGACTCTCCTACTCCTGCCATTGCTGAAAAAGAAGTTATTAATGAAAAAGTGTCTACATCTGAGTCTGAATCGGAACCTGAGAATGAGCTTGTTGATAATCCAATGGGATCCATAGATCCTCTAGATCCTCCACCACATGATCCTCATACTAGAAAGAGACCACTATGGCTGCGAGATACCTTGCAAGATGTTGAACAACATACTGCCTCAAGAGTAAAGTTCAGAGAAAGTAAGAAGCCAAATCGGTTTCAAGGGTGTATTGTTGCCATGAGCAACATCATTCAAGCAGAACCATGCACCTTTGAAAAAGCTGCAAAAGAACAAGTTTGGAAAGATGCCATGACTAAAGAATACGAGTCCATCATCCAGAATGATGTCTAGGACGCAGTTCCTAGACCTCAAGGTAAATCTGTCGTCACTTCCAAACGGTTGTTTAAGATTAAACATGATGCAGATGGTAGTATTGAAAAATATAAGGCCAGGTTTGTAGTTAGAGGCTTCTCTTACAAAGAGGGAATAGATTATGATGAGATTTTTGCACCTATAGCTTGATATATTACTATTCGATCTATTGTTGCCTTAGCTACTAGCCAGAAATGGACTCTTCACCAAATGAATGTGAAAATTGCTTTCTTGCATGGCTTCCTCAAAGAAAAGGTATTTGTGGAACAACCACAAGGTTTTGAAGAGCATGACAGGGAAACTTATGTATGCAAATTGAAGAAAGCCTTATATGGGCTAAAGCAGGCTCCAAGAGCATGGTATCATCGCATTGATAGCTACCTAATAAAGCTTGGTTTTACAATAAACAATGCAGACCCAAACCTCTACTTCAAGATAGTCTAAGGTATACCTTTGATTCTGGTATTATATGTTAATGATTTATTCTTGATAGGAGGAGAAACTATTATCCTTCAATGTAAGAGGGAGTTAGCTTCTGAATTTGAAATGAAGACCTTGGTTTGATGCATTACTTTCTGCGTCTAGAGGTTTGGCAAAGATCTAGTGAGTTTATTTTTCTCAAGGAAAATATGTTGTTAAGCTTCTTGAAAGATTTTCGATGGTAGAATGTAAGTCCATGCATACTCCTATGTTGTTAAGCTTCTTGAAAGATTTTCGATGGTAGAATGTAAGTCCATGCATACTCCTATGGAAATGAACTTCAAGAAAATATGTGGCAAAGATGCAGGACCTAGTCTGGAAAATCCCACAGAGTATAGACAGCTCATTGGTGCTTTGATGATTTTGGTAAACACTAGGCCTGACATATGCTTTGTTGTAAACACTCTAAGTCAACATATGATTGATCCCTTTCATGCCCACTGGATTGTTGCAAAACATGTACTCAGATACTTGCATGGAACTACCAATCTAGGATTGAAATACACTGCAAAAAAATGAGACTTCATGGATATTCTAAGGTTGTTTAGGCTGGTAACTCTGTTGATAGAAAGAGCACTTCTCGATCTGCTTTAGCTTGGGATCTGCCATGATCTCTTGGATGAGCAGAAAGAAAAATTTTGTTGCACTGAGTACAACTGAAGCTGAGTACATTGCTACTAGCATGGCTAGCTGTGAGGCAGTTTGGCTGAGAAAGTTTTTTGGGGAACTATTTGAGCAAGTTCCAGACACAACAATTATGTATTGTGACAATAAAAGTGGGATTCTTCTTGCAGAAAATCCTGTGTTTCATGATAAGTCCAAGGATATTGAGATCAAGTATCACTATATCCAGGATATGGTGCAAAGAGAAGCAGTGAGGCTCCATCACATCTCCACTGATGATCAGATAGATGGCATTCTTACCAAGCCTTTACCGAAAGGAAAGTTATTGGTTTTTAGAGAACAACTTGGACTTATGGATGTGACCCTTCTGGGAAGCGGTCACAACTGATTGAGAACATTGAGCTGCCTTTCCCCCCTGTCAGAGCTCGCGGGATTACGAAATGATGTCGGAATTCTCTTGAGGATCAGGGACCTCTTATGTTGTGTGTGCCACAAGAGTAGGCCTTAGTATGCATCTGACCCACAGTGTGGGACTTGGGAAGAACCACCTATCTGGACAATAGGTGTAGTGAGACTTGTCTGTGTCAATTGTCTAGGATGCAGGTGTTCCACCACTTGACACTTGGTTGTGTTTGATTCTTGTCTGTGTCACTTGTTTGAGTCTTGTCTATGTGATACCTGTGTTCTATCACTTAATTTTGTTTGTGATGAAAATTGGTTGAATGTAATCCTTGTCTATGTGACATGTGATGGTCCTTTCCTTTCCAACTTTGTGTCAAGTGCATGATCCTTCTTTAGATTGTGACTTCATTATTACAGATGTTACAGAGCAGAGTTGAACTAAGATGAATGAAAGAGATCAGAGGAAACAAGGATCTTTGATGCAGAAAGAAATTCCTCCCTAGTTAAGAGCAAGCGTTAAAATTTGGCAGCTCGAGGATGAATTTTTCCTAGAAGAAATCATATCTTTTAGTTTTGTTTGAACCACCTATAATAAAATTTCATTTTTGACAATTCTAATATGACTTTCCAAAAATAGTAAGTCACATCTCAATTTGGAAGTGACTTTCCAAAAATATGAAGTCATGTCTAAATGATCAAGGATGATCTCGACATATGGAATCCAATTTAAAATCAAATCAATCGTGATTATACAAGTTATTATTATTATGATACTATTATTTATAAAATAGTCTAAAGTCGTTCACCTTTAATGGATTAATAAAAGCAAATTCTCTCATGGAATAAGTAAATTAAATTGAGAATCTCTTACTTGGAAAATAGAACCTCTCTCTTGGAATAAAATAGTAACTCCACACTTAAGAGAACGTAACTCTCCCTCGCTAATTCAATGTATAACAAAAGTGTAACTCCTCATTAAATGCACTTGTAACTCCCTTATTCAATTCGATTTGTAACTCTCACCAAATATTCTCTCGTGTATAAGTGTAACTCTCTTTCTCCCAAATTCAAATTGTAACTCCTCAAGTCAAGTGTACCTCTCTCTCTATTCTTGGGATGAGTTACACTTCTCCTCAAGTAACTCCTCGCTCATGGAATTCAATTCTCCTATTATTGCCTCAAGGAATTAATTCATTTTGTAACTCCTCTCCTTTCTCACAAGAGCAAGTGACAGTTGAGAGTAACATGTTCATTGTGAAGAAGGAAAGCTAGTGTTGAGTGTGTGTAAGAGAAGTGTGAGAGCAAGTGAAGAGTAAGAGCAAGGGAAGAGTTGAAGCAAGTGTGAAGGTCGATATCTGGTCAAGAGAAGGAGAAGATCTTCAAGCAAAGAGCAAGAGCACTTTAGCTGCAAGTTGATCAAACATTGATGACTTTATTCATTCTCATTCTCTCTCTCTCTCTTTGTACTCTGCTGAACAATTGAAGAAATCTAATAGAAGAAAAATCATTTGGGTTTTCCCCTTGTGGGTTTTGCCCTGGTCATTGGACCTAACTCTCAGTGTTTCATATTTGTGTTTGGTTGTCTTCATATGGTCCTTAAGTTTATGTTCAATCAATATCTGGTCAAGAAGAGGGGATCTTCAAGCAAACAAGTTGATCAGACATTGATGACTTTATTCATTCTCATTCTCTCTCTCTCTCTTTGTACTTTGCTGAACAATTGAAGAAATCTAATAGAAGAAAAACTATTTGGGTTTTCACCTTGTGGGATTTTCCCTGGTCATTGGACCTAACTCTCAGTGTCTCATATTTGTGCTTGGTTGTCTTTATATAGTCCTTAAGTTTATATTCAATCTACAATTGTTGATTTGAAAAATTGTGAAGAAGAAATTTGTATTCTACGTAATTGTAACAACATAGAACATTCAATTTTTGCAAAGTAAATTCAGTTTTCTACAAAGTACATTCAACATTCTACAAAGTACATTCAATTTTCTACAAATATATTCAGTTTTATGCATAGAACTTTCAAGATTCTGCAAAGAATTTTTAAATTTCTGCATAGAACTTTTAGATTTATGCTCCTACCCTCCAAATTCAATCTTGGAGGTTGAGTCATATAGAGTTCTTTCAAATCACCATTAAGAAAGACACTTTTTACATCCATTTGATGGTGTGTCTAACCATATTGAGCAGCGAAATTTATCTCCATCCTTATTGTGTTCCACTTTGTTGTTGGGAAAAACGTTTCTTCGTAGTCAATACCTTCTTTTTGTGCAAAGCCTTTAGCCACAATTCTTGCTTTGTACTTATCCACTTCGCCATTTGATTTATACTTAATTTGGTAAACCCATTTGCAGTCAATGGGATTAACATTTGTTGGACAATCAACAAGTTTCCATGCTCCATTTGCAATTGATGAATCATATTCATCTTATTATCCTCCTATATTTTACAGATTCATTAGGTGACTATTGATTTTCTACTAGCAGCTAAAGATAGCATTCTTTGCTTATCAGCTATCTTTAGAAATCTCACTGCCTTCATTATCCTTCTAAATATTTTTTCACTATCTCTCAGTTTGCCTTCTAAAAATCACTTTGCTACTCTTAAAAGATTCATTTTGGGCTTCCTTCCCTCCTTATCACCCTTCTCTCCATCCTAAAACTCTCATTTTCACTCATTTTCTCCCACAAAACCCCCATAAACCCTCTCACCGTAATCCTTTTCCCTTATCTCATCAAAACAATGTAAAAGATCCTCTTTTACATTGTTTTTAATCAAAAATTACCTATCAGGATCTTTTGTTTTATATTTAAAAACTATGTTTTTAATATAAAGACCCGACCTTTATGTTTTTAACCTAACCCTTTATAAAATTTAAAGCCCTCCACTTTAATATCTTAAACCCCAGCTCTTTGTTAAAAACTCATGTAACCTCGCCCCTACCCCTTATAAAGCTCTCCGCTCTTTTGGTAATCCGGGCTCCTTCTTCTTAAGCCCCTACTCGAGTATGCTTAACCCACGGCCATAAAACCTTGACCCTGTCCCAAGAATAAGTGCCTCCGCTTATTTTAAAACCCGGGCCCCACCTCTTCACCTGCCCGCCCCTAAAACTCCCGACCACCGTAGATCTATCTCCCTTGAGATCTGACGGTTTCCATCGCATATCACAACATTATTTGCGCCGGGATTAGCATTTCCCAAACGCGCGAAATAGGCAGTATCCCTCCGTCACATGTCGCCTTCTGTATGGAATCGCACTCGATTCCCCAAAACCATTACCGCCTTTCCCTTCGTGCAAAAACCACCTTCTTCGCTCCCGAAAATCGCTTTCCCGCTTTGTAATATTCCCAATTAGCGATAGCTAATTGGAAATATTAATTTTGACCAATTTTGCTTTATTATAGTCCGAGCATGAATAAAGTGAGTAAAATATCAATTAACTCACTTAGGATAAAACACTTCCTAAAGTCCACATCGAAATTAAGAGAGTGGGGCCTAGTGGCCAAGTAGACAACGCAGGAGAGGGACGCAGACCACGTGGGCAGCGTGGGGCCTACTTCACACAGATGAGGGAGACAGCATGGTCCAAGGAGCATGTGGAGGTGGTGGGACCTAGAGAGAGAGAGAGGCCCAGCGTTATAAAAGGGAGCAGAGCCCTCTCATTTGGGGATTCATGTTTATGCATATTGAGCTAGTCATTTCGACTTGGAGCACGCTGGCTGTTTAGCTTGTCTGCAGTACTGTTCAGTACATCGGGTGTCTCCGTTCAGAGATCCCACCCTCAGCCCTGGGAGACTTCGAGTGCTTGCTCGGGTGAGGTATTTCCATCAGAATTTTGCAGGAGGATCGAGGTTAGCATTCGTGGAGGAGTAGAGCATTCAGAGACTGCGCAGTCTTGAGAGGGAGGACGCAGTCCATCTTGGGGGAGCTTCGGATTGGCATCATTTTGGAGGTTTCAGGCTAGAAGATTGAGCAAGGGGCCAGCCCTTTCCTATTGAAGGCATTTGGCAGAGTGGGAGGCCATATTTTGGAGGATTGCATTCAACATCAGCGTGGCCCTTGGGAGGATTGCATTCAGAGATCCCCAAGGGGGGCATTTTCGAGGGTCAACCATTTCAGAAACGCTCTCTGGGCTTTTCTGGGTATTGTGAGTAGAGGCCGATTCCAGAGTCTCAGCTTTTTCTGAGTAGTAGAGCAGCCCGAAATACTCATTTCGTTCCAGCAGTAGCAGCAGCACAACAGTATTCCAGCAGCTTGGACGCAGAGCAGAGAGCAACCATTTCCATTGATATTCTGAGAGTATTCCTACACTTGCCCGGTGCAAGTCGAGGTGCCATCACTCTGATCACCTCTTGTACTCATTTCTATTTCTCAGTATAATAAAATAGCTTAGCATTCTCTCTATTTCATGTGTATCTGCTTCATGTACTGTTTCTAGCATTTTATATCTTGTTGTATGCTTTGTATTACTGTCTATTTCCCTTTCGGGATATTACAGTGGTATCAAAGCTCATAAACCTAGCTCAACCTGTGGAGCAAGTTGTCTATGACACCGAGAGAGAAGCCGTATATTTGCTACAGGGGTAGGAAGTACCGTGACAGAGAACGTAGGTTGAAAATCACCTACGGAGAGGGAGACTGCTCCCAATAGTGGACGTAGAACAGGAGCAACCAATGGCAGATGATAGTGATGCAAAGAAGTTTGGGGAAATGCTCCTCAAGTCAGTACAGGATCTGTCGAGGCAGATTGAGATTCACTGCTGTAGAGGCTAGACAGCGTGAAACCCCAAGGGGTTTCCAAATTGGTGAGAGATCAGGCACATCCCACCATTTGCAGGAGCACGATGCCACTCAGCACATGGCATCACATGAACCCACACGTTCCACCATGCCCACTTTTCTGGCTGCAGACACTGGGGCAGGAGCACAGTAGGAGCCGGAGCCCGGCCACATGGGTGATTACTTTTTTGAGTATCAGGCATACGAGCAGGAGTTCAAGGATGCCCTTTCATTTCGAGATTTTGTCCAGCTCCAGTGAGACAGCAGACCCTGTGACCATCACAGGGGACACCGGCATTACCACGAGGGAGACACTCAGCGTACGATGAGCAGGTTCCATTTGCCTATGTTTGATGGCTCATCAAATAGTTCGGCAAGGCTTGGGTGGAGACGCTGGACATATACTTCCAGCTCAACCAGATGGCGGAGACGGAGGCCATCAAGGTGGCAGCGCTACATCTAGATGGCGAGGCCCAGGATTGGTGGTTCCATGGGATGATTACACTCGGGCATTCGACAGTGACCACATATGCCGAGTTCACCCGGAGGTTGATAGAGAGGTTTGATCGGAGAGATCTGGAGGAGCACTTTGTTGAGCTGACGAGGCTCAAACAGACCGGGAGCCCAGATACATATATCTTAGATTTCCTGAGACTTTCGATGATGGTGCCAGATCTATCCGTGGCACAGATGATTTACATGTTCATTGAAGGACTAGCAGAGCCGCTTCGGGGATTGGTCAGATCCACTAGACCAACCACACTCCATGACGCAGTTGGCAGGACCCGGGACTTGCAGGGTGCCTTACTCAGGACCAAAGTAACAAAAATCGCGATCGGGATTAAATCGCCGAGGGGAAAAAATCGGAAAAAATCGTAAAAATCGGGAAAAAATCGTAACATACAAAAATATTCATTTTTTTTCAATTTTTTTAATATCTAAAGCATCTACAGCATAAAATAAATGTATTGACACATAAATATGAAAAAAAAACTAATATATAAGATGTGTAATATCATGTCTAGTGCTACATCACACATAAAACTGAATCCTGTCCTGAATACTAAGTCCTGAGTCTCAAGAGTCAACTTAGCCTCAAAATATCAACAAAAAATATAATAATGTATCTCATATCATGAGTCATAATGTCAACAGTCATATACAAAGGAATGTCAATGCACCATATAACCTATGGTCCTATACTATTGATTTCCTCTGCCCCTCTTGCGAGAAAATACAATAGCTTTGCCTCTCTCTAGATGAAGAAGCTGGCAGGACTGGCAATGGGCTCTGTCGTGCTCTAGAAGTAAAAAATGAAGCACCAGAACCGGAACGGGAACCTGAACCACTAGGAGCTAAAGGAGGCAGACCACGTCCTCTACCGGTAGTAGTGGTAGGTGGTGTCACCTCCTCCTCCTGCTCCTCTTCCTCCTCCTCCTCCTCCTGCTGCTGCTCCTCCTCGTCCTCCCCCTCCACTACCTCCTGCTCTATCCAATCAGGGGCTGACTCCATGACAGGCCTCTTAGCCTCAACCCTCCATTCAGCGGTGGTGTCAATCGCATCTAAAGAGATGGCCTCCATATCAGGGGTCCTCTCAAGTTGTCTCACCCACAATCTAAGATTGTAGTAGACGTAAACCATGTCATTGAGCCGCTGACCCTCCAACCTGTACAAGGGTCATAAATTAATAAATTAAATATTTAAAAAAAATATTTAATGAATTCAAAAAATCAGTTGAGAATCGAGATATGTTAAGTTTTTTACCTGTTGCGCCTTTTGGAGTGTATTTTTTCAAATACACTCCAGTTGCGCTCGCATCCTGAAGCGCTACATGTTTGGCTGAGTATTCTAATGGCAAGTTTTTGGAGTTTTGGTAATCTGCCACCATAGCTCCTCCACCATGCATCTACAAGTTATAAGTTACAAGTTACAACAAATAAGATAAACTGATAAAGTTACAAACATAAGAAAATTTTTAAAATAATGAAAATCTTACCTGGCATTTTAACAGTCCTATCCTGGACTGCCATGTCGAAGCTCAAGGTGCCACCTGCCATTCTGTATACCTCCATCTCTTTGGATATCTCTGAATGTTCTGATGGAGTTGGCACCATCTTCTGAACACAACTAAAAAAGCCATCCATGACCTCAGCATCAAATAGAAAACCACATGAATAAGCAAATGCGGGGTTCAGGAAGAGCCCTGCAGCATGAATGGGGCGATGGAGTGTGTTGTTCCATCGATCATCAATCACTTCCCATAAAAGAAGTTGTCTCTGAAACCCATCATCACCCTTATCATCATAATAGCTGCGAACAGCTTCTTTGGCCCTATCCATGGCCTCATACAAGTAGCCCATTGCGGGCTTCTCTCCATCCACCAAACTAAGAACCTTTACCAAAGGTTCACTAATGCTGCACACCTCTTCCACTCCAGCCCAGAAACTTTCCTGATATGACACCAACCTGCAGATGGCCTGTGCCTCTGATTTGCGGCTGATAGTCAAAGCACGCCACTCATCTGAAACAAACATTCTCTTCAATTCCCACTTAGAATTCAAGAGGGATTGAAGAGAGATGAAAGAAGTGGCAAATCGTGTAATAGTAGGCCGCACCAACTCCCTATTGTTGGTGAATGTCCTCATCAAATGAAGCACAGATCCATGGTTATATATAAATTTTGTGATTCTCTTTGATGATTCTACAATATCACTGACAAAATCAAGCTTTCCGATGTCCTCCAACATCAAATCAAGGCAATATGCAGCACAAGGTGTCCAAAATATGCTCGGATACCTCTCCATAAGCATCTTGCCAGCAGAAACATAGTTTGTAGCGTTGTCCGTTATGATTTGGACAACATTTTGGGGCCCAACCTCCATAATGAACACATCTAATAAATCACATAATAATCTTGCATCTTTCACATGTGCAGATGCATCAACAGAGTTCATAAACATTGTCCCTTTGGGACAACTGACCAAGAAGTTAATAAGGGTCCTACCCCTTTGATCAGTCCAACCATCTGACATCACAGTGCATCCTGTGACTTCCCATGATGCCCTTAACTCTTCCAATCTCTTGGTGCAGTCAGCTTTCTCATTTTGCAGAATGCGCCCTCTAAGGTCATTATATGAAGGGGCTTTGTATCCTGGGCCAACAACAGCGATAGCATCAACCGTAGCCTGATAAAATGGATTGTTCCTGGCAACATTGAAAGGAATATCACTCCAAACAAACAGTTTGCCCAACAACTTATCAGCTTCTTCCTTCTCCTTTTTTTTAATACGGGAGGAGATAGATGGATGTGCCCCGGGAGTAGTTCTAGGAACAAAAAATGAGGAGGCAGCTACGGGGCTGCCTGTAGAAGAGGCTGATGCTGAAGAGCCACTACCACTCTCACGGTCAACTCCAAACCCTGATATTTGACTTTTCAAAGCTGCTTTGCTGAGTTTAGTGGTTTCTATTTCTCCCAATGAGTTCATGGCTCTTTTGATTATTTCTGAATTGGTGTTTTTGCAAGGGCCTACTTCATGCCCAGGAATTTGTGCCAAGTGGTATTTCAACCTGTATATCCCCCTTGTCATGTGTTGACCGCATAATTTGCAAGTCAAGTTTGATCGGTCAAACCCCCCATCAGGTTCACCAAATTCCCATAAAGGATCTAATTTCCTTGGCATGTTGGAAACTTTGAACTTTGAATGTTGAAATTTGAACCTAGGGCACAAGAAAAATTGCCAGTTAAAAAATAAAATAAAAAAATTACAATTTTACATACAACATTTTGATTTTTTTCACAAAAAAAAAATCCTCAACTCAATCCAAAAATAATTGGAAAAAATACATGTTGAAAGTTGAAACACAAACAAAAATAATGAGAAGAAGCTAAGAGCACAAGAAGAAATAGAAAAAACAAAATTTTACAAACAATTTTTTTCATTTTTGACCAAAATAAACCCTCCTCTCTCAATAAAACAAAAAAAACCAAAAAAACACAACCAAATGCAATCACAAGTGATGAAAAACACATGGGTAATAGAAACCCATGGAAGAACAAGAAAAAAACAAAAAAAAATGGGTTAAATTTGATGCCCATACCTGGAAAAACGTTTTGCCAGAAACACTTGGTCCAAATTTGATTTTTCTTCGCTTGGATTGCAAGAAATTCGAAGTTTTGTCCAATCTTGGGCTTCTAAATCTCCTCCTTCCCTCCTTGGCTCTTTCTTCTTCTCTCCTTGGCTCTCATACAGAACGCTGTCCAACGAAAAATGACAAAAAAAAACCAAAAAATCGCATATAAACCCGCTGTCCGCCGGCTCCACGATTAATTCTGATCGACTCGCGATTTTTTCGAAAAAATCGCGATTAAATCGCGATGGCGATTTTTTCAAAAAATCGCCCAAAACATCGCCGATGTAATCGCCGGGCTGAAAAAAGCGCGATTTTTGTTACTCTGCTCAGGACCAGGACGCCTTACCCCAGAGACAGGGTTTCCAGCCTAAGGGGAAGGATGTGAGGATTCCTCCTCCCAAGCGGAATCAAGGCATAGGACAGTTGGATGATGATGCCAGGACAGAGTTGAAGAAGAAGAGGTTGTGTTTCACCTGTCAGGAGCCGTGGGCACCAAGACACAGATGTGCTGCTGGCAAAGCACATTTTATCGAGGTCTTCTCCGAGAGCAGCGGGGAAGAGGATGAGTATGATGACGTGGAGGCAGGGGGCAGCCATGCAGCGCAGGAACAGTTGCCACCTCCACCACCAGGAGCAGGAGGTGCAGCCTTTGCACCTACCGGAGGGACCCTTGCAGCATTGCGAGGAGTTCCCAAGTATCTGACGCTGCGTGTCTGAGGGACCGTACGAGGGCAACGAGTATCAGTATTGGTGGACAGTGGGGCAACCCACAACTTCATCAATGCACAAATGGTAGAGCGTAGAGGCATACAGACAGAGAGCTTCGATGGGTTTTCAGTGTTGGTCCCAGGAGATCAGACTATGCAGTGTGCCAGATATGTTCCAGAGCTGGCAGTGACGATGGGCACCTACACAATGACTGACCACTTTTTCGTGGTTAACATACCAGATACCAATGTGGTATTCGGTGTACAATGGCTGATTACTCTAGGGAAGGTCACCATAGATTGGGAGGCCTTGGAGATGGAGTGGGATGATAAGAAGACTGGGAAGCATGAGAAGATACGGGGCATGCACACTTACCCACCCCAGACAGTTTCAGCTCACCGAATGGAGGCAGGCTTCCGGAAGGGAGACATAGAGTGGGCAGTAGAGCTGTATGCATCGGAGGCAGGGACTACCGGGCAGACAGTGCATAAAGAGATACAGACCATCCTTAACAGGTATGCCATGGTGTTTGGGGAGATACCGCCAAGTCAACCACCGGATCGGGGATTTGAGCATACGATTGAGCTAGAGCAAGGCATTCAGGCCGTCATTACCACACCCTATAGGCACCCCAAGGCCTATCGAGACGAGATTGAGCGGGCTATCCGCGCGCTGTTAGCCCTTGGGCACATTCGGCCTAGCACCAATCCTTTTGCTTCTTCGGTAGTGTTGGTGAAGAAGAAGGACGGCACATTGCAGATGTGCATTGACTACAGGGCCCTGAACAAAAAGACCATGAAGAACAGGTACCCTATACCACGGATTGACGAGCTGATGGATGAGTTGAGAGGGGCACAGTTCTTATCAAAGATTGATTTGAGGTCTGGGTACCACCAGATTCGCGTGAGGGAACAAGACATTCCCAAGACCGCTTTATGGTGCCATTATGGCCATTTTGAGTTCTTGGTGATGCCCTTCGGGCTAACCAACGCACCAGCCACCTTCCAGTCGTGCATGAACCACATCTTCCGCAGTCACCTGAGGAAGTTTGTGTTCGTCTTCTTTGATGATATATTGATATATAGTAGGACATGGGAGGAGCATCTCCAGCACATAGAGGCGGTGTTGCGTATTTTGGAGGAGCAGCAGTTTTATGCTAAGCTCTCTAAGTGCGAGTTTGGGTTGACGGAGATGCTATACTTGGGACACATTATAGGGGTGGACGGAGTGAGGGTCCACGAGGAGAAGATCAGGGCCATCAGGGATTGGCAAAGAGCGAACAAGGCGGGGTTTGTGGAGTATCTGCTGCCTACTCACGGGGAAGTTAAATTCAGAGATTTACCCTCTGAAAACTGTTGCACCCTGAATCGAAGCGAAGAAGGGGGCATTCAGTTGGACAGATACAACATAGCGGGCCTTCGACAGGCTCAAGGAGGTGATGAGCAGCTGTCCAGTGCTTGCATTGCCAGATTTCACGCAGCCATTCGTTCTGGAGTGTGATGCATCAGGAGAGGGGATCGGCGCAGTGTTGATGCAGGGAGGCCACCCTATAGATTTTGAGAGCCAGAAGCTCCTTCCACGTGAGCGGTTGTATGCCATATACGATAAGGAGATGCTGGCCATCATGCATGCATTGGCCAAATTCCGGCAGTACCTGGTAGGTAACAGGTTCAGGGTGAGGACTGACCACAACAGCCTCAAGTTCTTCCTAGAGCAGAAGCAGCTACAAGAGAGGCAGTAGAAGTGGGTCAGCAAGATCCAAGCCTACGACTTTGACATCGAGTATGTCAAAGGGAAGAACAACGTGGTGGTTGATGCACTTTCACGCAGACCAGCCACGTTGTCTCTGATGAGTTTGGACGCAGATTGGAGGGCTCGACTATTGGTGGAGTACTCCAAGGACAGGTTTTCTTGTGAGGTTCTGGATGGTCAGGTGATAGATGATAGGTATAGGGTGATGGATGAGATCATCTATTACAGGGACAGGTTCTTCTTGACTGAGGGCTCTCAGCTCAAGAAGAAGATATTGCAGGCTTCTCACGACTCACCATTGTCTTGCCATCAGTGGTTTACCAAAACCTACAGGGCCATCAGGGAGAGGTTCTCATGGAAGCGCCTCAAGGAGGACGTACTCTAGCATGTCAGGGAGTGCGAGGTTTGTCAGCACAACAAGGGGGAGGTGAACCATCCAGCAGGTTTGTTGCAGCCTCTTCCCATTCCAGGGGGGAAGTGGGAGAGTATTTCGATGGACTTCATCACAGGGTTACCCATGGTGCAGGGCAAGGACTGTATGTTCGTCGTCGGTGATCGACTGACGAAATATACAAATTTTTTTGCCATATCCGCACATTATACAGTAGCACAGGTGGCAAAGCTGTTCTTCAGGGATATTGTCAGGTTACATGGTCTCCCCAGGACCATTGTCAGTGATAGGGACAGCCGCTTCATGGGCGGATTTTGGTAGGAGCATTTTTGGCTGGTGGGGACAGAATTGACACCGAGCACCACCTACCACCCACAGACAGATGGGCAGACAGAAATAGTTAACAAGTGGCTGGAGGGCTACTTGCATAACTATGTCAGTGGGCAGCAGAGAGCATGGCTGAAGTGGCTGCACCTAGGAGAGTACTACTACAACAATACACATCACATGTCTATCGGTATGTCTCTGTTCTATCCATTATATGGTTATCATGCTTTATCTTTTGTTAATGTGATGTTTGGTGCTAGCAAGGCTCCGAGAGCCAAGGATTGGATCCAAGAGAGTCAGGATATCCTCCGAGCTCTCAAGGATAACATGGCTACAACACAGAACCAGCAGAGGCTGTATGCCGACAGGGGTCGGGTGGAGAGACAGTTTGAGGTAGGGGACTTGGTCTACCTACGTTTGCAGCCATACCGATAGTCGACTCTGAAGCAGAAAGGAGCTGAGAAGCTCAAGCCCCGTTTTATGGGCCTTCTAGGGTGATACATAGGGTTGGACAGGTTGCTTATGAGTTGGAGCTGCCCCAAGGCAGCAAGATTCATAACATCTTTCACGTATTGTGCCTGAAGAAGGCATTGGGATAGCAAGTGACAGTGACAGAGGAGCTTCTGCCTACGAATGATGAGGGGCATTTGGTGCTACAGCCGGAGGCCATTATTGATATCATGGAGAGGCAGTTGCAGAAAAGGACAGTCTGGGAATTCTTAGTGAGGTGGAAGAATTTGTCGGATGAGGATGCCACTTGGGAGAGTGAGAAAATCTTGCGGCATCCATCACTACAGTTGCTTGGGGTCAAGCAAAATTTTGCCGGGGGAGACTGTAATATTCCCAATTAGCGATAGCTAATTGGAAATATTAATTTTGACCAATTTTGCTTTATTATAGTCGGAGCATGAATAAAATGAGTAAAATATCAATTAACTCACTTAGGATAAAACACTTCCTAAAGTCCACATCGAAATTAAGAGAGTGGGGCCTAGTGGCCAAGTAGACAGTGCAGGAGAGGGACGCAGACCACGTGGGCAGCATGGGGCCTACTTCACGCAAATGAGGGAGATAGCATGGGCCAAGGAGCACGTGGAGGTGATGGGGCCTAGAGAGAGAGAGAGGCCCAGCGTTATAAAAGGGAGGAGAGCCCCCTCATTTGGGGATTCATGTTTATGCATATTGAGCTAGTCATTTCGACTTGGAGCACGCTGGCTGTTTAGCTTGTCTGCAGCACTGTTCAGTACATCGGGTGCAAGGTTACTTGGAAGCAGGAGCGGGAGCGGGAGCGCGGAGCGCCATTTTTAAAAGCTTCCGGTTCGGAGCGTTTTCCGGAGCGTTTATATATATATATTTTATATTTTGATGCATATATGTCAACAAAAACATGTAGAATGATGAATTAGACATAAAAAACATAAAAACATAGATTGAATCATATAACATCAACCATCTAGAAGTTATAATCTTCATCAACCACGCCCACGAGTTGGAAGCATACAACATATTGACTCTTGAGTCTCGCAAATCATCAATGTGAAGGTTTCAAGCTTTCAAAATTCAATATATAACATTTATCATCATTGATTTCAAATTTCAATATCTAACATTTATCATCATTGATATATAACATTTATCATCATTGATTTCAAATTTCAATATCTAACATTTATCATCATTGATTCATTGATTTTGAGAAATTCAGCCTTGCATTTATAATATTTAATTCATTGATCACCGCCTCTTGCTTTTTCATGAAGCATCATATTCATAATTCATAATGACTTGTAAACAATAAACTTATAAATGCCAATTTCAAAGTTTCACCTTTAAAATTCAAACTTCAAACTTAAATTGTCATTAAATATATGAAATCAGAAAGAGTCAAGTTTCAACTGTTCAACTGTCAACAACAAATAGAAAAGACTAGTAAACAACAAATCTATTTTATCTGGTGGGCCCCTTGCCACGCCCACAAGAAATGTCTAATTTTTGTGAGCCACGAGGAAATGTTGGTCTTCTAGTACTCTCAGGAGTACCACGACCATGACTAGAAGGTGGAGGCTGGATCTGCAAAGGAACAATAGTGTGATATCGAGGAGTGGCACTGGCACTGGCACCCGCACTGCTACCAGTAGATGGTGGGACTGGCCCTGTGTGTGGCGGTGCTGCTAATGCTTCATCATCATCCCTATAAAGTTCTGCTTCCAATTCTTCCAGATGTAACGTGCCGTCCTCCAAATTATCATCCTCTGGGTTGTTGTCCCAGACTCTGTATGATTGATCCTCATTTGCCCGATCACAATAATGGCTCAACAACCTCAAGTTGTAATGCACATAAACCAAGCTTTCAGCTCGGTTTTCATTCAGCTTGTTTCTTCTCACATTGTGTATGAAGCTGTAGGTGCTCCAACACCTCTCTGCAGAAGAAGTGTTCACAACTTGTGAGAGAACTTTTTTAGCCAACTTTGGCAAAAGTCCCATGCCGCCATATGCTTCCCACCATGTGAGAGCATCGAATCTGTTCCTGTCTTCCATTGCATGGAATGAACCAAAGTTAGCAGTGCAACTGAAGTATTTGCCTAATTCAAGGCGCAATCTAGCACACTCTTCCCTGTCAGGTACCAATTTGTCCAATGCCTTCATGTATCCCTCTTGTACCTCTGGATCTGTGTGAGGTTTCACCCTAACCCCACCTCCAGGTGCAGGTTGGCCCAACCAAGATGGAGAGTAATATTTTGGCGTAAGGATATATGCCAAAGCATGTAGTGGAACATTAAGTTTATTCCACCGTGCACACACACAGTCATGAATCATAGCATACAAGTTGGGATCATTATCCTTAACAATATCTTTTATTTGCCCCAACATGCTATCCATCTGCTCATAAACCTCTCCAATCACTGGTTTATCAGTATCTGCAAAGCGAATCATGTTATAAATGGGCTTAGTAAAACTCAAAATTTCCCTCACACATGCCCAAAATAAATGGTCAAGGGCGGTCTCCTCCACATGTTCGAAACCTTGCCTGTCAACTATTGTTGCTGCCCTGTCCTTTAATAGCTGCCAGTGTGGGCTTGATACCATTGCAGCCAATGACTCTCTTACCTTCAAAAGGCGCCTGAAGGTGAGGTAATAGCTAGCAAATCTAGTTTTTGCTATTTTCAACAACTCCAATTTGGAGTGAGTACGGAAAAACCCATGGGTATTGCTATGATTTGTAATAAATTTTATCATTTTTTTACCTCTCTTGTACAAATCACCAAGCCATTTGAATTGAGGTTGTTTGTTTTTGATGATATCATGCATCAAAAGGTTCACTGTGTGAACCAAACACCTAGACCAAAAAATGTTGGGGTATTTATCCTCAATAATTGCTCCTGCTGCCTTACAGTTAGCAGCATTATCAGTGATGACCTGTATGACATTGTATGGCCCAATCTTTTCAATTATATCAAGTAATGGTTCTGCAATGTTAATGCCGGTTTTGAATTTATCTGAATAATCATAAGCTGCCAGGAAGACTGCACCACTAACCGACACAGCCAAAACATTTATCAATGGTTTTCCCTTTACATTGGTCCATCCATCAGAGACAATGGAGAGCCCATGCTCATTTCACGAACTTGTCATTCTAGCCAAAGAATTGTTTATTTTAGCTCTTTCATGATCAAGACCCACGGTTCTGGCCTTGTCATACCCAGGGCTTTTGTATCCTTTGGGGGCATCATTAATGGCAGAAACCATTTCATGCCAATAAGGTGAGCGAAGAACATTGAATGGCACCCCACATGCATATAAAAACCGGTAAACTTTTGAATCCACATCATTCCTACACCCTTCGTCTAGGAAATCGGATATGGTTCTACGCCTTAATCCAGTGCCACTGCTTCCGAAACCACTAGCATGGGTGGAAGTTGAACTTGTTTGTCCATGATGTGTTGGGCCTGAATCAACGAAACCCCTAGATCTTTTAGATGATCTCTGTAGGGCAACCCCCTCTTCCTTCCTATATATCTCTCTGTGTGGTGCTGGCACAAAAGCACAAACTTTGATTCCAATATTTTTAGTTCCATCCCCTGGCATTATCCCACAAAGGTGCCTTCTGGCACGGGTGTATGAACCATGGTATTGTTTATTGCAATGGGGGCAAATAAATTTAGTGGTTCCACCACCTTTCCCTCCTTCCATTTTCTGAACATATTTC
Source organism: Pinus albicaulis (assembly GCA_034641835.2). Classification (NCBI taxonomy): domain Eukaryota; kingdom Viridiplantae; phylum Streptophyta; class Pinopsida; order Pinales; family Pinaceae; genus Pinus; species Pinus albicaulis. The sequence continues at coordinate 566,691,821 of CM076579.1, forward strand.
CACAAAGGTATCTGAGTTTGGTCTTGTTTAGTTGGGGAATCTGTGTCCTCATGTTCTCCACTCCCCACTTCCTCCTCAACATAATCCTCCTCCTCTTCAGGATTTTCTTCAAATCCACCATAACCCTCCTCTTCATCCTCCTCTTCTCTGATTTGCCTCTTTCTTATACTACTCTCCAACACCATTATCACGAAGAAAGGAACCAACATGAGGAAAATCCCTTGCCATATAGCCATGATGGAAACAAGTTTCAAGTTTCAAGTTTCTAGCCTGCAAAACAAATGGAAAAATGCCAAATGGGAATAGGAAATGCAACATAGGAAAAAAACAATTCATTTTTTAAGTTTTAAATCTAATAAAATGCAACATTCAAGAAAAATTCAAGTTTTCATTTTTAAACAATTTAACAATCTACAAATTCATCCTAGAAAATACTAAATTGGATTAGAAGGCCTACCTCTTTCTTGCAATCCTCCTGTTGCCTTGATCCTTGCTCTCCTTCAACTCTTGCTCTCGCTCTCCTTCAACTCTTGCTCTCTCAACTCTTGCTCTCGCTCTCACTCTCGCTCTTTCAACAGTTAACAAACAATAAAAACTAAAATGAAACCCCCCCCCCTTTTAAACAATTCGATTTTTCACAAAAAATTTGTGGCGTGGCGGCGTTCAGGGCGCGGCGAAGCGTTTTCTTTTCTTTTTTTTCTTTAGGAGCGTTCGGAGCGAAGCCCAGGAGGCCCGGCAGCTCCCACGATCGCTTACGGCGTTTAAAAAGCGCTCCCGGCGTTTTAAGCTTGTCGGAGCGCAAGGGCGTTCGCTCCAGGCGCTCTGGCAGTGGGCGAGGAGCGTTTAACAGGGTTCGGAAACGCGCTTCTGAAACACTCCCGAAGAAAAGAGCGAGGAGCGTTTTAACAGGTTCGGAAACGCGCTCCCGAAAACGCTCCCCTCAAGAAGCGTTTTCGGGAGCGCGTTTCCGAGCGTTTCCAAAACGCTCCCGCACGGAGCGCGTTTCGAAAACGGGAACGAAGGGGGTTTGAAGCTTCCCCGCAACCTAGATCGGGTGTCTCCATTAGGAGATCCCACCCTCAGCCCTGGGAGACTTCGAGTGCTTGCTTGGGTGAGGTATTTCCATCAGCATTTTGCAGGAGGATCGAGGTTAGCATTCGTGGAGGAGCAAAGCATTCAGACATTGCGCAGTCTTGAGAGGGAGGACACAGTCCATCTTGGGGGAGCTCCGGATTGGCATCATTTTGGAGGTTTCAGGCCAGAAGATTGAGCAAGGGGCCAGCCCTTGCCTGTTGAAGGCATTTGGCAGAGTGGGAGGCCATACTTTGGAGGATTTCATTCAGCATCAGCGTGGCCCTTGGGAGGATAGCGTAGATCCCCAAGGGGGGCATTTTCGGGGGTCGACCATTTCAGAAACGCTCTCTGGGCTTTTCTGGGTATTGTGAGTAGAGGCTGATTCCAGAGTTTCAGCTTTTTCTGAGTAGGGGAGCAACCCCAAATACTCATTTCGTTCCAGTAGCAGTAGCAGCACGGCAGTATTCCAGCAGCTTGGACACAGAGCAGAGAGCAGCCATTTCCATTGATATTCTGAGAGTATTCCTACACTTTCCTGGTGCAAGTCAAGATGCCATCACTCTGATCACCTCTTGTACTCATTTCTATTTCTCAGTATAATAAAATGGCTTAGCATTCTCTCTATTTCATGTGTATCTGCTTCATGTACTGTTTCTAGCATTTTACATCTTGTTGTATGCTTTGTATTACTGTTTATTTCCCTTTCGGGATATTACACGCTTCGTGCCCAAACTTCATACCGCCGCCCGATTCAAATTGTCCAGAGCCCTGTGACTCTGCGATAAGGCCCAGACCGCCATTTTAGCCTCTGCAAAGTGCTCCAATAGCCCGAAAGACCCCGAATAAGCACAGAAAAGCCCTCCACACAGGTTTTTAAGTTAATTGGTTTGTTTTGTAAGCAGGGTTAATGGCAGGAATGCATAATTGGCATTCCAAGGGTCCAAAAACGTTTTAATGAGCGATTTGGGTGACGATCCAGAGAATTTGTTTCATCAAGAAGACCCGGAGATGTAAGATCAAGCATAATCATGAATAAATCATGATTATTGGTGGCTATCTAAAAACCCTCCGACAGCGAAAAATGCCTACCCCGCGCAGTAAAATACAAACAAAGATGCAAGCGAAGGAGCAAAATAGTTAGGAGACTGTGAAGGTGAAGATCAAGGGATTAAGCATAATCAAGAGATTAAAGGTCAAATCAAAGAGATTAATCACCAAACAGAGATAAAAGCATAATTAAAGGAAAAAACAACAGGATAGACAGTTAAAAGAAAAATCAAGCTTAACAGCGTAAAAGCTAAAACAAAGGCACATCTACACAGAAACAGATTCAAATGGCCAAACCCAAGCAATTACTTCTTCAAAGGACACATATGCACACCTACAGCATGTTTTCTTTCAATAAAGACATCAATAGTTATTACAAACAATCAGAGATATTTCTCATCTACCCAACAGTTATTGAAAAAGTTACTAACAAGGCCTTAAAGTCAAATATTGCCAAAAGTTAGTTCAAACAGTGAAGTGAGGAATTATTATTACAGTGATTCACTTTCAGATATTTTGCCTTGGGCCTTACATGGTCTCAAAGGTCAAAAAATCATTAACTCTGTAATAAATGACATCTGAAACCCTAGCTTAGGATCACCTCCTCATTTTGCAGATAAATACTTCATGTTTCATTCATTTTTAGTGTTGGTTAGTTGGTTGGTTGGTGGTTTGCTGATTGTTGTTGTTGAGCTAGTTGAGGATTGCTAGGCTAGATTTGAGAAAGCTCTGAGTTGCAGAGATCTATTATATTGGAGTAATGTAACTGTTTTGAACATCAGTAATACAAGCACGTTCACAGGATTCTTGAGCTATGTTAATGGTGAAGTTTTCTTTCTTTGTCAATGTTTTGCTTCTGTTTTCCATTCTGTCCATTATTTCTCTGATAAAAGAACAGGAATTTTAGATTAGGATATGTTGCCTTGGCACCCTAATTCTGTCTGCATTCTTTATCTTAATGTTTTCTTTTGCAAGGTCTGATTGGATAATTCTTAATTGCTCTCTGGTTCCACCTAGCTTGTTGTCTTGGAAATGATTTAATAGAGTCAAGCCAAAGAAGTCTATGGTATGCCCTGTGCTTTGGTGTAGCTTGAAATATTATTTTTTAAGGCCTTTCTTTGAAGTATACTTAGTAGAGTCTATCCAGGGAAGTCTATGGTATGCCATGTCCTCTGGTATGTCTTAAATTGTTACTTTGAAGGTCTTTAGAGTGTTTGATTAAAGAAGATAGCTTTAGCTTGCTCTTTAGTTGCACTCACTGTTATCTTAAATGTTTTCTTTGTCTGAAAGTAATCTTAGGATTGTTGGATTGTTGTCTTAAAGGTTTGCTTATTAAAGTCTTGCAAAAGAAGTCTATGGTATGCCCTGTCCTTTGGTTTGTCTCCAACAGTTACCTAAAAGGCTTTTCTTGTTGAAGTAGAGTTAAAAGATTCTTAACTGACTTTTAGTTTTGCTGCCTTCACAACTTATTGTCATTTCATATGCCATCTAATCTAAGAGATCCACTTGATATAGTTAGCTTGCCCTATGAAAACCCTTGCAGAGTTGATGAATAATTAAATCATTTTTATGACTCCATAGCCCAATGGATTAATGTCTCTCATGGTCTATCTATTCAGCTGAAACACTCCTACAAATAAACACACCATTGATCTATCAACCTATCAATCAATCAACCAAAACAAACAAGTCCTAGAACTTCATAACTAGCCTAAAATCATAAACAAAAGCACAAAGACATATCATCTATAAACAATCACATAGAGAGATCTCTCTCTAAGCCCAAGAAGGCTAGGTCCTTGGACTCCAAAGTGGTTCTGATGTGGTTCCCTGCAGAGTTTGTTCTTGCCAATCTTGCAAATCAGGGGGAGCCAACACATCCACAATGGCTTGTTTCCATTCTCTATGCTTCATTATTTTTGCAAACATTGTTGATCCATTGGAATCATGAGTGACTAACGCAAAATTCGATGGAGTTGAACTTCTAGTCCCTATTTTGTTTTGTTCATCTTCATGAACATCTTTTATTAGCTATATGAACCAAAATGGGTAACCCCATACGAGAAAACTTTTTCTCCTATCTTGGACAACTAGCCAACCAACATCCCTACACATTGTTGAGTGATGATGATATGCCACATTCCTCCATCATCTACAAGGGTCATTCACCTCTCATCATCTGGCATTCCTCGTGAAAGATAACCAAAGAGATATGGGACAAGTTGAATAACAACTATGAATGTGATAGTAAGGTAAAGAAAGCCAAACTCCAAGTCTATAGAATGCAATTTGAATCAATAAAGATGAATGAGGACGAGGATATGTCAAAAATTTCCCTTCATGTGGATGAATTAGTGAACACCATGAGAGGTCTGGAATGAAACTATGAATGATTCCACAAAAAGGTGTTGAGATCTCTTGCTGCCAAATTCAACGCCAAAGTATAAGCTATTAAGGATATGCAAGAACTCGGCACATTAACAATGAATCAACTACATGGAACATTAATTTCCTATGAAATGAAAACCAAAAAAGTAGATTTAAATCAAGGGAAGCAGCCTTTAAAGCAGATAAGAAGACAAAAGATGACCAAAGATGCTCAAACTATGGATCGGATGAAGAAGAGACCAAATTTTCCAGAAGACTGAGAAAAGATCTGGCAAATACAAAAGTAAGTTTCCTTTAAAATACTATACTTGTGGCAGAGTAGGTAACTATGCATCTAAATGCCCATACAAAAAGAAAGTTAATGAACATGATAATAAAGAAAAGAATAAGTATATGAGAGTTAAGAAGAAGAAGAGCTTATATACCCAAGAGGACAACAGCTCCTTAGAGGAGGATGATGAACAGCTTTCTGATGAAGAAGGGATCAATTATTTCATGTTCATGGCTATAGAAGCCCAAGTTGAAGACCAAGATGAATATGAGATAGATGAAGGAGAGGCAGTAGTAGATTTGGAAGGTGAATTAGTCAGTGCCTTCGAAGAAACCAATAGACTTTGGAAAAAAAATAAAAAGCAAAAAAATTTATTGATTAAGTATGGAAGTGAAGAGCACAAATCTAGAGATTTATCACTCCTTCTGAAAGTAGAGTTGGAGGAAACAGAGAATATCGAAGACATTCTATTACAATAGCTGAAAGAGAAGGGTGAGGAATGTGAAAACTGGAGGAAGGGAGTCTTCCTTAGAAAGGAATTAGAGAAAACCAAGGCTCAATCGAACCAAAACCTAAAGTATATTAAAAATCTGAAAAATTAGATGAAATTCTTAGTGTTCAGAGATCTCCCCTCATCAAGACTCGTTTGGGTTATGAAGGAAAGACAAGCACTAGGAATCTTGAAGACAAAGAACCAATGATCTTCATTGAAGTATTCAAAGAACAAAATAGCAATGGAATCCAAGGAAATAATAACAAACAGCAACAGCAAAGAAAAGAAAATGACAGCAAGGTAATTGAGAACAATGATGGTCAAATTCAGCAGCAGCAAAGACAAGAAATGATAGCAAGGCAATAAGAAACATTAATAAATCCTAGTAGCGGCAAAAAAGGGCAAATTATAGCAATACGAACAGCCAATTGTTGATCTTTGGGTAGCATTGGATGTGCTCTAGCTCCAAAACTTTGTGGAGAGGCTAGAACACATGAGATCTCCAAGACCCAGAAATCGTTTGGAGAAATTCCACCCGGAGCCTAAGTTATTTAAATAATTAATTATTTTAATGGAGACCCTAAGTCTAACTTAGGGAAATTTAATAATTAAAGTGAATCAATTTAGACATGTGGGTGAGAATGTTCTAAGTGACGAGGAACAAGCCTTTGCTAATCTTAGTCATTGATTAGGGATTAGATCAGGGTCGTTGAATATTTAACTGGAAAAGTATTAAAGGAAGGCTTGGGGTCAGTTGGAGAACACACACAGAGTGGCAACACTTGAGCTAAGTCGAAACTTTGGGGCACAGTTTGTTGAGAATTTTTGAGTGAGCTTGCAGTGCAACGAGGGGTAGTTCGGCAGTGAGATTTCTGAATACAAGGCCAAGAATACAATGACAGAGAGGCAGATCAGCACCAGAGGCGAAGCGCAGGCCCAATAGGGGTGATGCCGGCCCAGCCAAGCTCATGCAGAGCCAGCGCAAGGCTGACGCAGGCCTAGAGGAGTTGACGCAAAACCAGAAGGGGCAGCATTGGGGTTTCAGTGGGCCAAATAGGGCTCGTATTCAACAGAATTGAAAGGGTGACGTTGTGACTGCATAGGCACCTGTGGAGTTCTTCATCCTCAGCTGAATTAGCCATATTATCTGTCTCCGGAGATAAAGGTACTTATGTCGGGATTTTCTCTGTTGGTAAACCATTACTGGTACCCTAGTTTGTATTCAGAAACTGCATAATAATAAAACCCTCAAGAGTTGTTGCACCGGTTTTCCCGCATTGGGTTTTTCCGAGGACATTTGTCCGAAAAATCTTGTGTGTCCTTTGTTGAATGTGCTTAATTCTTCAGTACTTGATCTGTATATTTGTGTAGGTCGCAGTGTGTTTACTTCAATATTTTTTCAATATTTCTGAAAATAACTTATTAATTTAAATACACAAGTAGGAGAAGTAAACCAGATTTCTGCAATAGAATTTCTATTAAGTGGATTCAAAAATTGTCACATGGTATCAAAGCTATTGCAGATCAGGGAGAGTTGAAGCCACTAGCGAAGGGGCGAAGTTTTTGCTACAGGAAGGCAGTTGTGACAGCGCAAATCCGGGAAGAGGTAGTGCAACACCAAAGGGGCAGCGCAGGCCCAGGAGGGGCGACGCAGACCCTGTCTAGCTCACACAGAGCTGACGCAGAGGCTCACGCAGACCTAGAGGGGTGACACAGAGCCAGTGTATCTCATGTAGAGCTGACGCATAGGCTCACGCAGGCCCAGAAGGGTGACACAGTCCGAGAGGAGGTAACGTTGTGTCGGTTACCATGGCTAGAAGTGCAGTTTTGTTCTTCCGAAGTTGTTGGTGGGGCATTGGAGAGGGTTGATGACAAGAGTTAGTGGAGGATTTCCAGGAGAGAAATCACTTGTCAGAGGGAGCGTATTCGCTGAGGGTAGTAGCAAAAATAGGGAGAGGAGTTTATCAGCTTCGACATATTTTGAGCAGAGATGGCCACATATGGATTGAGGGATCAGGGTATGTTGGGTGGAGTATCCAACTTCGTCGTCTGGAAGGCTAGAATCCTGTCAATTCTAGATGAATATTGTATCAAAGATCATGCCGAGAAGGTTGTCATTGTTCCTGTTGACACTGATCTGTTGAAGAAGTATGAGGAAAATCAAGCAAGGGCCAAGCGCTTGATTATGGACGGAGTCAAGGATCATGTGGTCCCACACATTTCCAAGAAGAATACAGAAAATGAGATGTGAACGACATTAACCACAATGTATCAAGGAACTTTTGGCCAAAGGAGAATGCTTCTGGAGAATCAGCTTCGACAATTTCAAATGCATATGGGAGAGGAAATCGACCCCTTCCTCGTTAGATTGAAGGCGATTCGTGATCTGCTGGCTGCTATGGGTGTTATGAAACCATCTCCAAAAATAGAAGAAAAGAGAGATCAATGCCTTAGAAATAAGCCACTTCGAGGGGGCAACCTCCTTTACATTACATAAATGAACAATTCTTGGATGATACAAATGACAAAACCTCTTTCTATATATAGGAGTCCATGGGGTCACAATATAATCCTAGCCGACCTAACAATAATAATGTAAGGGCACAATAATAACAATATTGGGGTTACAGGGGTACAGCAATAACAATAAGGGGGTTATATTAACAACAATAAGGGACTATACTAGTAATACAGGGACCTGACATGCCCCTCTCTTTCAAAAAACTGTTGTCCTCAACACTTGAGTAGCTCTGGATGCTTCTGTATAAAATTTTCATCCTCCCATCTAGAATCTTCAGTGGGTAAGTTCTTCCATTTGATGAGATACTCTGAAATTGATCGATTTTGTAGTTGTCGAGATCTTGTTTCCGTGACTGCTTCAAGTTCCAATATGATTTTTCCTTCCCCATCAAGTTCTGGCAATATTGTTTGAACTGGAAGTTTGTCCCCTATAACCTTCTTTAAGCATGAAACATGGAACACTGGATGCACTCGCGAAGAAGAAGGAAGCTCCAATTTGTATGCCATGGTACCAATCTTTTGCAACACCTTGTAAGGACCATAGTACCTTGGCGATAATTTATTATCCTTCTTAGCTTGCCTGAGGGACATTTGTTTGTATGGTTGTAGCCGTAAAAATACCCAGTCTCCTACATCAAAACTTCTCTCGCTGCGATGTTGATCTGCTTGTTGTTTCATTCAATTTTGTGCCAAATTTAGGTTATCCTTTAAGAGTTGGAGAACTTCTTGTTGATGCTCGATGTGATCTTCCACTGCTTGAACCTTAGAATTTTCTCTTAAAGAAGATGTGATGGACGGTGGATGATATCCATAAAGTGCCATAAACGGGGTCATTTTTGCTGCAGTATGGAAGGAAGTGTTATACCACCATTCAGCGAGAGGTAACCACTTGACCCATTTTGTTTACTTATCAAATACAAAACAACGAAGATATCCTTCCAAACATTTATTCACTATCTCAGTTTGACCATCAGATTGAGGATGATAAGATGAGCTATGAGCTAGTTGAGTACTCAAACAAGAAAATAATTCCGTCCAAAAATATCCAATAAAAATGGGATCTCTGTCACTTACAATAATCTTTGGGTTTCCATGTAGCTTTTGAATTGTTTCCATAAATGCAGTAGCAACAGTACTTGCTTTAAATCGACGAGATAATGCACAACTACCACCATGATGACACTCTTTCCTTCAGAGTTAGGTAAACCTGTGATAAAATCCATTGAAATTTCCTCCCAATGTTGACTTGGAATGGATAAAGGTTGTAGAAGACCCAGGGTCTTAATTCTCTCGACTTTATTTTGCTAGCAAACCAAACATTCCGCCACAAACTTTTGAATATCAGATTTAAGGCCATCCCAAAAAAATTCTTTCTTCACCCTGTGGTAAGTTTTTTAAAATCCTGAGTATCCTCCTAAAGGAGAGGTGTGCAATTCCAAAAGAATCTTTTGTTTTAGTTGGAAATTCTTGCAAATATATAAGCAATCTTTATACCATAAGGAATCATTTTTCCAACTAAATGTATCAGATGTACTAGGATCTTGCTACAACTTTTGAATGAGTGTCCACACTTCTTCGTCTTTCTTCCATTCATCCCTTGCTTCGGTTATCCAATCTGGTTGGATAATAGAAATGGCACAAAGCAATGCTTACACCTCTTCATCCTTTCTTGAGAGTGCATCTGCAACAAAATTTAGCTTCCCTTTTTTGTAGATGATTTCAAAGTCATAACCCAGCATTTTTGTGACCCATTTTTTCTATTCTTCTGAAGATAGTCTTTGTTCCAAAAAGTGTTTAAGACTATCATGATCATTTTTTACCTTGAAGGGTCTTCCCATTAGGTAAGGTCGTCATTCCTTTAGTGCATGTAGTATTGCCAACATTTCCTTCTCATAAATAGCTTTCTGTAAATACTTTCCTTTGATTGGACGACTTTCAAAAGCAATGGGTCTTCCTTCTTGCATTAAAACAGCACCAATTCCATTTCCTAAGGCATCAAATTCCACAATAAAGGTGTTTGTGAAGTCTGGCGTAGCTAAGACTGGTGCTAGGCACATTGCCTCTTTAAGATGTTCACAGGTCTTAGTTGCTTTAGGAGTCCATGAAAATGCATCTTTCTTCAATAATGTTGTTAGAGGTGCTACTATTCTCCCATAATTCTTAACAACCTTGCAATAATACCCTGTTAACCCGAGAAATCCTAGCAACTGCTTTATGGTTGTGGGGACTTTCCATTCCTAAATAGCTTTAATTTTGTTAGGGTCTACCTTAACACCTTCGTGAGATACAATATGACCCAAATATTCCACCTCTTGTACTCCAAAGAAACATTTGGATGTTTTTACATATAATTGTTTCTCCTCCAATAGTTTGAGCACTTTGTCAACATGTTGAACATGATCCTTCCAAGACCTGTTGTAGATTAGTATGTCATCAAAAAATACTAGCACAAATTTTCTAAGGAAAGGTTTGAAAATGGAATTCATCAACCCTTGAAATGTAGAAGGTGCAATGGTAAGGCCAAAAGGCATGACCAAAAATTCATAATGACCCTCATGAGTTCGAAATGTTGTTTTCAGAATATTTTCAGTCTTCATTCTAATTTGATGATATCCTGAACAAATATCCAACTTGGTAAAATAAATTGCTCCATGTAATTCATCCAATAATTCATCAATCACAGGAATGGGAAATTCATCTTTAATAGTGAGCTTATTGAGCTCCCTATAATCTGGACACATGCGCCATGATCCATCCTTCTTGTGTACCAATACTGTTGGAGCAGAGAAAGAACTTTCACTAGGTTGAATTATACCAGCCTCTAACATTTTTGCAATCATACATTCAATTTCGCTCATTTGGACATAAAGATATCTGTAAGGCCTGAAGTTTGCAGGAACACTTCCTGGAAACAAATGAATAGCATGATCATGATCAAGAATAGGTGGGAGACCTTTGGGAGTTTCAAACCTTGGAATGATTGTCCAAGACTTTTTGAGATCTGGAGAAATAGATGATTTTGATGTTGGAACTTCTAGCGAGCATAATTGTGCAATTACGCCTCGTTGTTCTTTCTTCAGAAGCTTTGTCATGACATTAGAGCTTATTAACTTTCCTGGCTTCCCTCCGATACCCTGTAATTCGATTTCCTTTCCTTCTGAAAAAAATTTCAAGAAAAGTTCTTGAAAATTAGAAGTTAACGTCCCCAAAGATTGTAACCATTGTACTCCTAGTACAACATCAACACCTCCCATTGGAATGGAAAGCATTGGATTATTCAATACATATTCCCCCATGGTTAGCTTGATATTATGGCACTTTCCAGAGCAATTTATAGTTCCTCCATTTGCAACCATCACTTGACATTCTGGTGTTGGGTATAGCAAACAATTCAATTCATTGGCTACCTTGCAATGAAGAAAATTATGGGTACTACCCGAATCAATCAACACTATTACCTTTTTCTTCTTGATATGTCCTTCTATCTTGAGAATTTGAGTGGTAATTCCTGCCAATGCATTACACGATATGGTTGGGCTCATTTCTTCTTCTTCTAGGGTTGGTTCTTGGTGTATATCCTCTTATTTTGAAGTTTCTTGTTCAGTTTCTTTCTCCTCTTCACAATCTATGTAAAATAATTTCTTCTCAGCACACTTATGACCTTTAGTATATTTGCTATCACAACTGTAGCAAAGCCCTTTTGCTCTTTTTTCTTCCAATTGTTGTGGTGTTGTAAAGTTTTGTAGATGTTCTATGCTTGATGCAACTTTACTTTTATACCCAATATCAGTCAGCAATCTCATAAACAAGAAAGTAAAATGTTGATAGAACATACCAATAGATCGACAAAAGACAAGCCAAAATATATATGTGTGTTGGTGCGTTACGGCAGTCAGCAAGATGCTTCAACCAGCGAAGTCTCAATACGGTCAGCCAACCAGAAGTGTCACACAACCCTCTAGGGCAGCGCAAACAACAGCAGCAGCAAGGTCAATGCAGCCAAGTCAAAGTCAACGTCCAGCCTCGGGAATAGTGCCAAAAAATGCGGATTGAGGAAATCAAAAGTATGGGAGAGTTTCAGGTCAATTTGACCTTGCGTTGACCAAAGTCAACGCTAGTCAATGCTGCGGTAGAAACCTTAGGTCGAAAACAGATTTTCTCCTTGCTGCAATTTCCCACGTGTGAAGAGAAGAGCCTCCAAGGTGATCGAACCAATCAGATGAAGAGAGAGAAATGTGTGATGATTTGATGGGTGAAAATGTCCTCCAACATTGACCAATTTATATCCATCAATGAGGGTGTGTGACACAACTGCTGGGGCTTCAAACCTTCAGTCCGACCTACACATATTTTGAATAAATTCAAAATAAATGTTTTGCTCATCGGATCAAGATGATATTTAGATCGATCTTGCACCTCTCCAAAAGAGGAGTCCAATAAAAATATTGGCATCTTCATTTGAGCATCACAACATGGAGTTTGGACCTAGTTGTCCAAAATTAATACTCCCTCTCAACTAGGGAGAAATCCATCCACATGTGCAATCCAAACATCGTGCGTCATCCCGTCGTAACTTGCTTTGATGGCTTCTTTAGTTCAAAACAGAAGTGGGTCAGTCACAAAGACATCATTCTCGGCTAACAGATTCAGCCCAGAGGTCCAAAACCTCTATAGGACTCAAAAAGAGTCTCATTCCAACCCGAAGTTGGTTTACCTGACCCGAAGTCAGTTGGAGGTCTGAAACCTCACTATATTTGATCCCAGATCAAGTGGTTGGACCATGCCATCCTAGATTGAGGGTACAGAAATCTCTGATGCGTCCATCAGTATTTGCTACTAGTCTCTAGCTTTTCCCACCTCACTGGCCAAATGAGAGGTACTTCCCATGAGTCCGAGACTCAAATGGGTAGGATGCATACAGGGCACAAATCATGAGAGGTGAACGGCGGGGCAGAAGCACACCAACAAGGTTCGAAAAGCCTAGCCCTATGGTTGCTTATAGCTCCGAGAAGCTATCCCCAAAGCCTCCGTGAGCTCCAAGAGCTCATCATCCAACAAGACCCTCAACATAGGGTCGTTCCACAATACCAAGATTCTCACGGAAGGTTAGGAACTTGACCTTCTCCAAGGGCTTTGTGAGAATATCCACGACTTGCTCCTCAGTTCCTATATGATCGAGCCTTAGGCGCCTCGTTGTACCATATCCCGGATAAAGTGGTACCTGATATCAATATGCTTGGATCGATCGTGGAACATTCTCGGACAATTGAATCCCACTCTGGTTATCACAGAGTATCACGGTGGTATCTAGCACATGCCCGAACAGCTCACTGAAGAGATTTCGCAACCAAAATGCTTCACAACAAGCCATAATCACTGCAATGTATTCGGCCTCTGCAGTTCTCAAAACCACCAACTTTTGCTTCCTGCTCATCCATGATATCCAAGCAGAATCAAGTGTGAAGCAACATCCTGATGTGCTCTTACAATCCACCACACTGCCAGCCTAATCGGCATCAGTGTATCTCAGCCCATGGTTTATCGTGCCCCGAAGATATCTCAACAGATTCTTGGCGCCAACCCAGTGAATGTGATGAGGCTCAACCATATGTTGACTCAAAGTGTTCACTGCAAAACATATGTCCAGACGGGTGTTCACTAAGAACATCAAGGCCCCTACGAGTTGACGGTACTCAGTAGGATTTGCTAGCACAGGCCCAGCAGCGCTGCCACTCAACTTCTTAAAGTTGAGCTCCATCGGTGTCGACGCGGACTTACAGTCCACCATTCCAAATCTTTCCAGAAACTTCACAATATATTGTCCTTGAGAAAGGAAAATCTCATGAGGTCTCTACCAGACCTCCAGGCCTAGGAAGTAGTGGATCAGTCCCAGGTCCTTCATCTCGAACTCAGCAGTGAGCTCCCTCTTGCACTGATGAATGAGAGGGTCAGCACTTGTCAGGAAGAGGTCGTCCACATACAGCACCAGAATGAGAGGCTTTTCTCTATCAACCTTGAAGTAAAGGTTTGGATCAGCATTACTACGAGTGAAGCCCAGCTTCATCAGGTAGCTATCTATCCTCTCATACCAAGCTCTGGGTGCTTGCTTCAACCCATAGAGGGCTTTCTTCAACCTGCAGACATGGGTGTCCCAATCCTGGACTTCGAACCCTAAAGGTTGCTCCATATACACATCGTTTATCGCACCATGCAGAAATGCGGTCTTCACATCCATCTGATTAAGATTTCATCCTTGCGTAGCAGCAAGGGCTATGATAGATTAGATTGTGGTATATCGGGCCACAGGTGCAAATATATCATCATAGTCTATGCCTTCCTTTTGAGAGAAGCCACGAGCAATGAATCTTGCCTTGAACTTTTCAGCACTTCCATCAGATCCATGCTTGATCTTGTAGAGCCATTTCGAGGTGACAACTGCTTTGTTCTCCAGTCTTGGAACCACATCCCAGACATCATTCTTCATAATGGACTCATATTCTTCGTGCATACCATCGTTCCAGACTTGATGCTTTACGACTTCCTCAAAAGATCCAAACTCAGATTGTACGATAGTACTCATGGCTGCTAGATACCCTTGCTATCTGTTTGGCTTCTTGCTTTCACGGAATGTCCCCCTTGGGGCCATATGTCCCTCGGCATCCTCGAGAGTGTCCCTGAGCCATGATGGTCTCTTTCATTGAAGGAGGTGGATCAATCGGGTCCATCGGTCCTTCAACATTGGGCATCGTCTCATCCTTCAGTTATTCTCGGTTTCTAGGCCTTGCTTCATGATCTTCCTCAGATCTCGGAAGATTGACTACTTTCCTTAAGGAAGCATCTTCGTCAAAGGTAACATTGTGGCATATCTCCACTTCCCTTTGGCCAGGCACATAGACTTTATAGGCCTTCGAAGTTTCGTTGTAGCCCACAAACATTCCCTTCTTCCCAGAAGCATCTAGCTTGCTCCTCTTCTCCTTCAGCACATGAAAATAAACAGGACATCCGAAAACTCTTAAATGTGAGACGCCAGGTTTCTTACCAGAGAAAACCTCTTCGGGAGTTTTGGAGTCCAAAGTAGAATGCGGGCATCGGTTTTGTATGTACACAGCAGTGTTTGCAGCTTTTCCCCACATAGCATGGCACAAACAGCTTCACAATGGTCCTATTCTTTCGTTTAACAACACCATTCTGCTCAGTGGTATAGACAGTTATGGTCTCCCTCTTGATGCCAGCTTCTTTGCAAAAGTTCTTGAACTCGTTCGTCTCATATTCAATGCCATTATCGGTCCTCAATACCTTGATCTTCTTCCCTGTTGAATTTTCCACAAGGCTTTGAAAGTACGGAACCACATGAAAGCCTCATCCTTCTTTTTCAAGAAGTATATCCAGGTTTTGTGAGAGAAGTCATCTATGAACGTCATGTAATAAGAACATCCTCCCAAGGATGTCACAGGCAGCATACCAGAAAGATCAGAATGTATCAATTGCAAGACATCAGATGTCTTTGTGATGCTTGAGGGGAAAGGTCCCCTTGTATGCTTTCCTTTGACACAACCCTAACATACACCTTCATGATTATTTGTGAACCCGGGCATCCCCGTCACCACCTTCCTTGCTTTGAGAAGGGCTTTGTAGTGAAGGTGTCCAAACCTTCAGTGCCATAGTTCAGTTTGTCGAATAATATCACACGTTATCGCTCCCAGTGGACTTCCTCCAACCTAGTAGAGTGTATCAACTCTAAACCCAATCGTGCGTGATATCTTCCTTGAAACTATTCTTCCAAATACGCACCTTCCCATCAACGAATGCCACATTGAAACCTTTGTCTTCCATGGCCAATATAGACACAAGGTTCTTCTTTAAATCAGGTACGTATAGTACATCTTGCAAACGGAGGACTTGACCTTGAGACAAGTGGAGGGTCATAGTCCCTGTCCCTTTCACGGGATATGTGGTATTATCTCCAAGGATAATTTCCAGATTAGTATCCTTCTCAACCATATCATAAAATGCTTCCTTGAACCTAGTGATGTGCCTTGAGGCACCACTATCTATCAACCAGACATCCATAGTGTCGGGTGGAGATGCAGCAGAGAGGGCAGATACAAGAATGAATTCATTTCTTTTATCAACAGCAATTGATTCCTCATACCTGGAATTTCTCGACCTTTTGAAAGGTTTCCCATTTCCGCCAAAGGGAGCCTTCCTCTTCCCCTTGAACCTGTTGTTCCTTTGATTGCCATTCCTCTGGTTGTTGTTGTTGCCATCATCATCAGGAGAATCCTTCTTGAAAGGGTATTCTCTAGCATAGTGACCTGGCTTGTGACAAGTGTAACACTTGCTTTTCTTTCCTTGGGCCCCTGCTCTTCCTTTGTTCCTTGGATCACCAAAGTTCTTCTTCTTAGTATGTGTAGCGAAGGCAACATTTCCTTCATTTTCATATTCCTTCATCCTTGTCTCTTCTTGTACTCATCTCAATAATACTTCATCAAAATCAGGTATGACATTGTTATTGAGAATGGTAGTGTTGAATTCATGTCATTCAGATGAGAGACCTCCAAGTGCGGTGAGAACCATCTCTCGATCAAGCTATTGTCTCCCCAATAGCCAGCAGATTATTCCTAATCTCAGTCAACTTCAGAAAATATGATTGAACAGACTCATCCCTGCCTTTCTTCAAATTCTTCAATTGGTTCTTGAAGAATAGGACTTGATTTGCATTATTGGCTTTGAACATGTTGACCAACTTATCATACATCTCCTTGGATGTGCCCAGCTCAAAGATGTAAGCAACCAGACTCTTATGAATTGAGTCACTTATCATTAGCTTTGCTTAGATTTCCCCCTTCTTGTACTTTGTTTTGGCAGCAGCAGTTGCAATGGATGGAGGCTCTTGAATTTTACCCTGCACATAGTCCATGACATCTTGGTCTTCCAACATAAGATCCAATGTCATCTTCCAGGCATGGAAGTCATCCTTCCCAGTCAATTTGTCATCAGCCTTAAAGCCATTGTAGTTAGAGGAACCCATGCTCTTCTTCGGTGATTGCTACAAACTAGGGCTTTGTCTTCACCTCAACTCTGATTCCATGTAAATTTTTGTAGATGTTCTATGCTTGATGCAACTTTACTTTTTATCCTCAATATCAGTCAGCAATCACATAAACAAGAAAGTAAAATGTTTATAGAACATACCAGTAGATTGATAGAAGACAAGCCAAAATATATGTGTGTTGGTGCGTTACGACGGTCAACAGGATGCTTCAACCAGCAAAGTCTCAATACGGTCAGCCAACCAGAAGTGTCACACAACCCTCTAGGACAGCGCAAACAGCAGCAGTAGCAAGGTCAATGCAGCCAAGTCAAAGTCAACGTCCAACCTCGGGAATAGTGCCAAAAAATGCGGATTGAGGAAATCGAAAGAATGGGAGAGTCGCAGGCCAATTTGACCTTGCGTTGACCAAAGTCAAAGCTGGTCAACGCTGCAGTAGAAACCCTAGGTTGAAAACATAATTTCTCCTTGCTGCAATTTCCCACGTGTGAAGAGAAGAGCCTCCAAGGTGATCGAACCAATCAGATCAGGAGAGAGAAATGTGTGATGATTTAATGAGTGAAAATGTCCTCCAACGTTGACCAATTTATATCCATCAATGAGGGTGTGTGACACAACTGCTGGGGCTTCAAACCTTCAGGCCGACCTGCACATATTTTGAATAAATTCAAAATAAATGTTCTGCTCATCAGATCAAGATGATCTTTAGACCCATCTTGCACCTCTCCGAAAGAGGAGTCCAATAAAAATATTGGCATCTTCATCTGAGCATCACAACATGGAGTTTGGACCTAGTTGTCCAAAATTAACAGGTGTCAACCTTGTAGGTTGTGGAAGTCTAGTAGTAGCAACAGTTCCATCTTTATAGATGTGAGTGGTAGGCTTCCTTATCACCATAATTTTACATTCAATTTTTCTTGCCAACCTGAATGCCTTCTCCAATGAATCAGGTTCCCAAACATGAACTTCATGTTGGATGTTATCATTTAAAGTCCCTATGAAGACATCAATCATGTGTTCCTCTGGAATATCAGTTACCCTTATATTCAATTTTTGGAAATCCTCAATGTGCTCCACCACTGAACCCTTTTGTTTGAGATTTATCAATTGGCTAAAGAAGGTGTTGCTCTTTGTATCCTCATAGTGTGCTATCATTTCCTCCGTAAAAATTGACCAAGTGACAATTGTTTTACGAGAGCAAAGCCATCGATACCATACAAATGTATTCTGTTCTAAATGTAAAGTTGCAATGCGTACCTTTTGTGTCTTTTACACATTATTGAGATCAAAATATTGCTCCATCTGGAGTATCCATTGTACAGGATCCTTGCCATCAAACTTCCTCATCTCCATCTTTGGAATATGGTGGTTCTTCAATCCAAAATTAGCTTTTATGAAATCACGATTAACATTTATTTTGTTCACATCATGAGTTTCCTCTACTATCTTTCCGCCATTAGTAATCATTTCTTGTATTAACCTTCTCATCAAACCTTCCATATGTGCTTTTAGATCATTCTTCATGTCTTCTATGTTGTCTTTCATTTTTTCATCGATCTTAGCTTCCATGTCATCCATCTTAGCTTCCATGCCATCCATCTTAGATTCCATGTCATTCTTCAAACCATCCATCTTAGCTTCCACCCCTTTCTTCAAAACTGCCATTTCATTTTTTGTTTCTCTTTGCGAGAGCGAAATTTGGTGTACTTGCTCTTGTAATTTTGATATGTCATGTTGTGCTTATTCCTCTTCATGGGTCATAGTAGAGACTTCTGAAGGCTTCATGGGTGTTGAATTCTTTTTAGGTGGCATTTTAGAACCCAATATTGATATCTATGCTTCAATATGCCCTTGAAATCACTTCAAACTGATTTTTCACACAAGACTTATGCAATTCGAAAAAAAAATACACACATTTTTCTTGCTTTGGAGGAGCTCAATATTGAAACTGAATTATCTCTATGATTTCGGATCTTCAATATTTGAAATTCGGCCCTGTGGTAGCCCTCTTAATCTTCTTTCTCCTACCACGGGTCTGACCTGATTTGGATTCTTCAAGACAAAGTTATGCCCAATCTCCCACAATGACCTAATTATGGACTGGTTCAGTAGAGCGAGCTTGTGCGACATGCATATGTTTATAAAAAAGGGGCTGCAATATTCAAGTGGAGCTTGAATCGTATGTTCAGAACACTTTCGTGAGGCCAAACCACTGCCACATTAGTCGTGCAGGGACAAATTGCACGTACGGTTGAAGTTGCTTTCTAGAGTCGAGTTCATTGTGATCTACGCATTGTCGAAACTGAGAGCGTAAGGAGGCTCGAGCCATATACACGTGCTCATAAATGCCAAAAAATTGTTGGGGACAATTCAAGGAAGAGTTGGTGCGATTGGAGCCAGCAACCATGACTGTTAACACAGAGCTTGGACAACGAACGTCAGGGGTGCAGAATCCATTTTGTAGCTAATTATTGAAACCGCAAGTGACATGCAATCCAAGGGCACATAATTTGATCGGGATTTTCCCTACAAGTTGATATTCCTTCCAGCCATCCATATCAAGTTCTTCCACTCATACTTAACGCTCTGCATTTTTTATTTATTTGCAAAGACCACATGTAGCAAATTGTATAAATGCCATACCTTTCAGTAGGTTGTGTGTGGAAATAATACGTCAGTCATAGTCTTACATAGGTGCTTATTCAAGCAAACAACCATTACAGCAAGTCTATATGAATTGTTGACCGCATTACACAGTGATTCAAATAAGTCAAATCTGAGAATCTAAGGGGGTAAAACAGTGAAACATTAAGGGCAGAATATTGTAGTACAATACAAAGTTGCTAGATGGTTCAATCATTGTCTAAAAGTCAGGTAGAGCTAAACGAGTTGAAGGATTGTTACATATCTGATATACCAAGTTTCCCCTTATTTCTGATGCATTGTGCTTATTATAGCTCTATCTTCATGAGATTTTCATAGATGTGATCATACTTGAATATTCCACTATGCTTGGTATGATACCATTTTCTTGACTAATCTTTGTTGTGATCCATTATTTGCTAAGCTATATGTCTGGGTTATGAGTTGTCATCATTTCCAGAACCATAAGTTGTTGTTGAATATTGTTTGTGCCCTGAGGGATTGTGGAGACCTAAATGAGTGCCCATTTGTTATATATTGTTGAAAGTGTTGAGTATGACTCCAATTTTGACAAAAGAAATTGTTAGGAGCATCCTGGTTGAGCGCTAGGGTTTTGAGGGAGATTTGTATTTATTGTTGTCGTTGTCTTGTCATTGGCTATTGTATATCGAGTATATTAGTTGTGTGGTTGTTAAGAGTAAGACAAGTTGTAGGTAAAAGGTTTGGTCATACTGTTGTGATATTATTGTGTACCTCTATTGAGCTGTCAACCAAAAATATTGCTTGATGTACCTATCATTATTGAACTTAAACATGGATCAAGCCCTCATAAGCTCCCTTAATAAACCAGCAGCGACAAACAACACACCCTTCTCAAAGGGGGTCCATGCCATTCTTCAACAAAAGTAGCCAAGGGATTCGCAGAAGGGGCAAGAAATTGGACACAAAATCCTTACACCTAGGACAAATTTGAAGCACATGAGAATCACATGGAAGGTTATTTTCAAACTTGATGAACTAGATGAACTCCTTTCCGAAGTGAACTAGTCAGAAGGAAAGAGACTCATTTGGGCTCTAAGACCAACTATGCTTGCTCTCATACAACCCAAGTTCTTGGAGGAGCCTTTTGAAGGGTTTAGACTTCCAATTGCATGTTGTCTCAGTAACATCATGAGACTAACCGCCCCTATAGCTCCTTACAATGATGACATTATGAGGAGAGTTTTCAGAATGATAGTAGAGACCTTTCAGGATTTGGATAACAGTGTGGGCCCTACATTTGGGAAGAAACTTGAGATTTTAGGAGGAACGACCATGGTCAAAACATATGACATCATGCTTGATTTGTGGTGTCATGACTTGGTCCATCAGATGTTCCAATGTTTCTTTAACATTAAGAAGCATCACCCTGACACAGTCAAAGCAAACATGTTGTCTATTTTGTCTTCAGTCATGAGAGATCCTAATGCCATTTGTAGGGAGTTGCGGGTCAGATTGTTGACCATTTGGAGGAGAGAACAACTAGTCTCACCTGTTGCTTATGAGCTAGCCAAAAGGTTGGTTGAGCAGAACATTAGGTTGTTCAGGAGACAGTTGACCAAAGAGGAGCTACTCCAGTTTGGTGGGCTAGGCAGCAAGAATGAGCTGAGAAGGAAGGGACTTTGCTTCATCTGCAGGGGACCTTGGGGACCTGATCACACATGCTTGAGCGACACTGAGTAGATGATAGAGGTAGAGCAAGAGGAGATTCCTTCTGATTATCAGAGTGAGGATTCTTCCTTGTGTTATCACTATTAAAATCTTCTAAATTCAGTCAGTTCATACTTGTTCTTAAGTCATGGTATTAGATAGGGTTTGAGTCATTTTTATGTTTTATAGGGTTTAAGTCATAGTTTTAGAGTCTCATTTCATCACCAAACCAAGTTCATAAACTTTTTTTTACACTTTAGTAGTCTCATGTCATGTTTTGAAACCCATATTTTAAGTCTTTTTCAAAAAAAATTCAAATAAGCCACGAAACCACGTTTTCGTAGTGCGCTCAGTGTAAAAAACTACTTTTGCGCTACGAAAACGTTGGTCTTTTCGTAGCGCAAATTCCCGAAATAACACTGCCAGTGCTACGAAATCGGGGTTTCGGAATTTTTGGTTTAGCTATCACATCCATCAACTTGGGGTTAAATTTTCATGATTATAGTGTCAATCCACAATCATGGTGTCAGTCCACGAATCATGCCTCACGCATGCAACCGTCCAAAGTAGTTATGAAATCATTATTAGATTCATTAGCGGTCATTTGTCAATGGTCCTTTGCAAATTTGAAAAGGGAATTGGTTATTATTGTTTTTATCTCATGCAAAGAATGCACTGCATGCTTATCTATTGCTGAAAGAGAAGCTCATGATAAGATACCAGAGCTCTCATTTCATTTTCAAGCGAGCCAGACTTTTCAATCAAGCGAGGCAGATTTCAATTTGGTGATTATGTCAGCAGTTTCAATTGCAAATCCAGTAAGTTTGAAAATAGTTGCTGACTGAAGCAAGGTTTTAAATCAAGCGAGGCTAAAACAAATTCTCAAGCGAGCCAGTTTATCCAACAAGGAGTTTATTACAATTTTGCTGAAGACACAGGATTTCCAGGAAGAAGATGGCAGAAGAAAGAAGAAATCACCGGTCGGGTCACTGCCTGAGGACAGAACCTGAAGGTTTAGAAAATCTCACCAGGGATAAATCTGTTGAAGAAGCTTTCAAGAAAGTAGGTTGCTGGAGGTTCTGTGAAAAGCTTCAACGAGGGCATAATCAGGTCACCAAAGAATTTGCTACCAACTTCACAAGGTCAAACACAAAGGTTGGTTTCCTAAATTTACCAATTTCTCCTAAAGTTATATCAGCAGTCACAGAAATCCCAAGAGAGGAGGAAAGATGGTTTAAAAATTTTACGTTTGAAATGCAACCCTGCAAAATCTTTTTGAAACCAGAGTTTATGGACACTGATTTGAATAAAGTTGTGCTAAGAAATTATGTCAAGGATGCATTTGCCAATCTGCTCTACAATATTCAAAGATACTTCACCTGCGAAGGGAGATATCACAAGGTGTACACTTATCACTTTAAACTCCTATTGCATTTCACAGGAATAATCTCTCTAGACTTACCTTTCTTTCTATTCCGAAGTCTGGCCAAGATGGCAGAGAGAGTTCAGATGAAAACTCAGGCATGTGAAACCTCTTTATTTCATCATGGTCTAGTCAAGTTAATAGTTTTGCATGAGCTTCAGAAGGTGAAAAGAGAATGGTCTGCATTTCTCTTTTTGAGTGGAATAGGGGTTGAAGGAACAGGTGCTAGCCCTCAAGTCAAAGAAACATCTTCATCAAAGACTACTGAACCTGCAGAAACAAAATCAAGGAGGTTTGTCAAGCTTAAGCCCAGGAAACAGATTAAGGAACCTATGATAAAGACATCACTGAATATCCAAAAGACTCCTCAATCTGCACAGAAGAAGAGAACTGAGGTCAAAAAGACAATCCAGGAACAGTCAATTAGTAAAACAGCTCAGAGGAAGTTGACTAGGAGTCAAAGGTCAAAGGAGAAGGGTAAAGCTGTGGTCACAAATGAAAATTTACAATTAAGAGGTGACTTGAATGATATATTACAAGCTATTGACATTGAGGAGTCTCCCCTGGTTCAAGCAGAGTTCATAAATCTAGATACATGTGGCAAATCAAAGAAATTGAAAACATCCAAAAAATTAGACTTTGAGGATGAGGTGTCAAAATTTGTTTTTAAGCCTAGAAAACCACAGACTAGGCAGTCTAAGAAAATGTAGTAGCCAGACATGGAGATAAATCAAATTGGAGGTGAGGATGCAAGTGTTTTTGAAGATCCCATTAATACATCATCTCAAATATTTGAAGAAGACAGAAACAAAGTATTTAATACTCAGAGAGAAAGGAGTAGTTATGAGGAGGTTAAAGACAAACTCAGACTTGCAAACATTGAGATTGATAAATTGAGGAAGAAAGTGAGAATGCACGCTGTGGAAAGGTCAAACTTTGAGAGGTTTAAAGCTCTGTGGGAGCTAGAAAAGGTTTCAAACAGTGAATCAATTAGCAGTCAGGATCAATTTTTCATATGGACTGTCCCTGTAATCAAGGAAGCAAAATTCATAAGAATGGTTAACACTAAACTGAGGGCTAATAATAGAAAGCTTAAAAGGCAGGTTGAAGACCTTCAAATACAGCTAGCAAAGCCTGAAGATCAACCACAGCAAAGATTTGTGTGAACAATAAGTGACATCTCCTTATACATTTTTGGAGTTTCGTGAAAGGTTTCATTTTTTAAAACAGTTTGAAGTTGATTATTGAGGGCTTATATATAACTTCAAGGATGGTAGTAAAGGTGGGAAACTCAAATTTTTGGAAACAAACTGTGAAAAGAGAAGACACAGCAGTTTCGTAGCGCACTACGAAACTATTGTAGGTGTCATGCACAGCAGGTTCGTAGCGCGCTATGAAACTGCTGTAGGATGCAGTTTTATCAATTTTGCAAGCTTTCAAAGGGGAAACTGGTATGTTTATTAAACTATGATGCTATTGGATGTTGTATAAAGACCACAAAAGAAGATCCAATGGAAAAACATTGAAAATTGAAGGTTTCAAATGAAGTTTTCAGAGGTGAAGTTCTGCACTACGAATACAGCAAACAATTTCGTAGTGCAGTAATGTTAATGATTTTTGGCACTTCTTCATAGTTGTGTTTCGGGCACAGCTGGGAGGACAAAGTCACAAGAGTTTAATATGACTTTGCCACATGTTTTGAGCACAAATCGGTCAGCAAATGTTGTGAAGAAACATAAATGAAGCAGTACACCTATTTTGCAGGGAGCATGTTCCTATTTTTCAGGGCAGGTAAGAAGCAGATCATTACAGTTCAACACCAAGGAGATGGACATCATCAAGGTCGAAGTTTAGGAGGAGCAGCTGTCAGATAGAAGATTTATTATTTGGATAAGGTTGTTAAGGTGTAATAGAGAGTTTTAATCCTAGTTGTATTAGGACTCTGGAACAAACAGTTTAAACAGTCAGATGTAATTAAAGTTTGTTTTAGCAGTTAATAGGTGTCAAGCTAGCAAATTTGAATTCTCTCAAGTGTTTGGAGAGAATCCAAGAAATGTAATGATGTCTCTATAAAGGACAGGAAGTCGAATTGCATAGGGTTGGCAATTTTCATAAGCAAGCATACTATTTTGTTGTAGCAAGAAATTGTGTTTTCATATTAATATAGAGATATTGGTTTCATCACTCAAGATTCAGAAAGGGTTATGGATGTTTGATATTCTTATGCTTTTCATCTTCCAATTACTTGCAGTGGCATGAATGTATGTTACTCAGAATTCACTGAAGGTGCTTTAACTTCTTTCATATGTTCATGAACTGTGTTATTTTTTGTCCTATTGTTCTTTTGATGCATCTAAACCCTGAAATGCCCTGACTTCCAATTGAAACTAATACTCATGTTTTGTGAAAAATACACTTGACTCCATAAGCCCAATAGATGTTTGTTGATTAGTGGTACAACCAATTATCCATTTTATCCATTTCACTTATAGAGTTAGCCATCTAATCCTTATTTGAAAATCATAAACCTATTGAGAGAGCCCTCTCAGGTTGAGGAGGCTAAGCCTCAACCAAAAGTCTGGTTTGAAACAATTACTCAAGGTCTTCTTGATCAGCAGCCTATCAGGGTTTGATTTTGAGATAACACCTTGGGTGAGTCTGTGGGCTCATACGAGGTTACCTCTGAGGAGCATGAGTCATGTAGAGTTGTTGACATTAGACCAAATTTATATAGTGAGCAGTCAGTGGACCCTGTGGGAGACATTCAGGATGATGAGTTAGCCATGATGATTCAGCCTTTGCAGCATATAGTGGAGCATGAGTCATTTGGGGAGGACGATATGCACAATGTGCATGTTAAGCCTTTTGTGAAGGGCCAGTCAGAGGATCACACTCAGGCCATGATGGAGGATGGAGCGGCCACCCTTGGGGTCAGCCATTGATCAGGAGAAAACAAATCTATAGGCAGCTAGTAGGATAGCAGTATTTGCAGACAATCGTCCTAAGGCAGTGTTGGAGGCTGACAGAGCAGTTTCACCGCAGGCTAGTAGACGGCAGGAACCAGGAGTTTCCCATTAGACGAGGGTAACAGCAGTGCATCCATCTATGACTCTACCCATTGATGAGGTGCAAGCAAATGTAGTGGCGGCTAGCAGAGCTGCAGCATTTTTCAGGCAGCAGCCCTCTCCAAGGGTACATAGACAGGGCTTGCAGCACAGCTTGCCCACCTAGGTCCATTGGAGGGAGAGTGGAAGGATTTCCTGGACAGATTTTGTTGGTTGATCGAGCAGAGTATCAAGAGTTGAGCATGGACTAGTGTCAGCCTCGTAGACATACTCCTTGCAAAGGTGTCCATACATTCAATTGGCGAGAGATCATGAGTTGGTATCCTATTGATGGAGTATCATTCCTAGTTTGGGGCACATTCCAGCAAGAGCCCGTAGATAAGAGAGTTATTGCATGGTTCAGTGGGCAATGGATTGTGGACCGACAGTTCATCAGTATTTCAGTAGCACTACCCCAACATCAACAGAGTAGGGTTGACCTCGACTTATGCCAGAGGTTGGATTGGAGAGAGTTGTTGAGTTGGTATTCACTTCATGGAGCAACAGCTATAGCCAAAGACAGAGTACAGTCCGAGCCATGGGACTTGGGTGATGATTGGCCATGGTGGCATTGGGATCCAAGGGGGTTGGTCGATGATAGGTACAGTGAGAGATTAGTTTGGGATCCAGGCATTGAGGGGTCTCTTTTCGATGGCTTAACACGGAGGCATAGCAGCACCTAGTGGTTTGTATGGGATCTGGGCATTGGGTCTCGGCTGCATCAGGCCAAAAGGGTGGTCAACATATTTGGATTGATTGAAGGAAAGTAATCTTGGGGTAGACGTTTTGTAATATTCCTTTTATGGTGTTCCTTATGACATGGTTAGGATGGACTCTCACATTCGGGGGCAGAAAGGTCACAAGTGCAGGTTGGTGTC
The DNA here is from genome assembly GCA_034641835.2 of Pinus albicaulis. Classification (NCBI taxonomy): domain Eukaryota; kingdom Viridiplantae; phylum Streptophyta; class Pinopsida; order Pinales; family Pinaceae; genus Pinus; species Pinus albicaulis. The sequence continues at coordinate 566,718,403 of CM076579.1, forward strand.
ATAAGCAGGCCCAGGGGCTTTTTAGAGGAGTTTTGAGGAGTTTCTATGAGGACCGATGGGATTCGCTTGGTATATTCCATCATCTGCACAGTTTGCCTTTCGTTCCGGTGCATTCCGACAACTTCCGAAAAATGAGTTATTTTTTGGCTTAACTCAATTAATTATGCTCAATGTGGCATTCCGGAAGGAATATGTGATAGAACACCTTAGTGTAATAGCTCATTGGAACCGGAACGAGAATACCTACATGATGGGATGGTTGGACATGAGTTTCAGTGACCTGAGGAGACATGGTGACCGATTTACTCTTTTCCCGCATTAAAAAGAAAATTTTAATTGGAATAGAAGAGGGAGAAGTACTCCATGATTAAAATAATAATAAAATAGAAGGCTCTAGAGGGATCCATGATATCTATAAAAGAATAGGAGGAGGCCATTGGGGGACATCTTGGATTTAATCTTTCTTCTTGTATGAGAGGTTAAGAAACCGGTTCTCTACTTCAATAGTAGCCCTAGAACGGAAACCCTCGGGTGATCTTGGTGAGAGTGGACTAAAACCTACCTCATCTCCTTGGTGGATTCAGCTAGAATTCGCAGGTGCAGTGATTGATTTCAGTTCAGTTTTGGAGGGTCGGCTTCATCATCAGAGTAGATTAGTTTTGGAGACCAGATTATCTATCTCAAATATTTCAACTATATCATCATGTACACTCTTTCAATTATTTATTATAAAGAAGTTTGAGATTATTTTTGCTCAATGTGTTATAGAAATTGCATATGCTTTATTTATCTTATTTTACATGGCAATCTTCTGTGGAATAAATGATAATTTAATGGAAAAAATTTGGTTAAGCGAATTTCTGCAAAATTAGCTTAAATATCTCGTATTCCAAAAAGGCAGCGTTGTGGTTGGGCAGGAAAAGACAGCGCAGAAGGGACCAGAGGAGGGGCAGTGCAGTTTTTGGTGGAGTCCCAAGGAAACGTTGGGCCTTTGGAGACAAAAAGGAAGAGGCAAATCATTTTTCTCATTCATTCAATCATCTAATTTTAATTGTCTTTTTGATAGAGCACGCTTGAGCAGGAGCCAAGTCTGCATTATTGTTTAGCGACCGAGTGTTCCCAAGAGGGAACACTCCCTGCATCAAAACAGCCCCAAATCCCTAACTAGAAGAATCACACTCCAACACAAAGGGTCGTGTGAAGTCCAGCAAGGTTAAAACTAGGCAGTTGCTCATGACCCTCTTAAGGCGCTCAAAAGCCTCCTTTGCTACCTGTGTCCACTCAAAAGCTCCCCTCTTTGTCAAATCTGTGAGAGATGCTGCAAGTTGTGAGAACGCACTGACAAATCTCTTGCAGTATGTACAAATGCCCAGGAACCCCCTCAACTCCGTCACGTTCCTGGGTGTGGGCCAATCCATTATAGCCTGAATCTTCTCCTAATGTACCTTTACTCCGTCCTCCCCAATCACATGCCCCAGGTACAACATCTTTGTTAGTCCAAACTCACATTTGGACATCTTTGCATACAGTTGTTGCTCCTCAAGTATGTGAAGCACTACCTCCAAATGTTGAAGGTGCTCCTCCCATGTCCGGCTATAAATAAGTATGTCATCAAAGAAAACCAGGACAAAGCTCCTCAACTGCCCACGGAACACGTGGTTCATACATGACTGGAATGTGGAAGGAGTGTTGGTTAGCCCAAAGGGCATCACCAAAAACTCAAAATGTCCATAGTGGCAGTGGAAGGCAGTATTTGGGATATCCTGCTCCCTCACACAGATCTGGTGATATCCCGAATGCGGATCTATCTTAGGGAAGTATTTCGCTCCCATAAGCTCATCCATCAACTCGTCAATACGTGGGATGGGATATATGTTCTTCAGCGTCTACTTATTGAGGGCTCGGTACTCAATACAGATGCACAGTGTCTCATCCTTCTTCTTCACCAACACAATGAAAGAAGCAAAGGGACTCGAGCTAAGCCTAATGTGACCTAATCTTTGCAACTCCTGAATGGCCCTCTCTATCTCGTCCTTATAGGCCTTTGGGTGCCTATACTAGGTGGTGATGACTCCGTTCACCCCATCCTCCAACTCAATAGTGTGCTCAAATCCACGATCTGGTGGTCTGCCTAGTGGAACATCCCCTAAAACCCCCTGGTGCTTCTCCAACAAGGCCAGTATATCTGGATTCGTAGACTGTGCCCACGCCTCTTCTCTTAAATCCTCAACTCAACTGCCCACTCCACATCTCCATGCCGTAGATCTGCCTCCATCCAGTGAGCTGAAATTGTCTAAGGTGGATAAGAGCGCATTCCCCTCAGTAATATCGGGCTCCCATCTAGCCCCTTGAACTCCATCTCCAACTTCTGCCAATCAATGGTAACCTTCCCCAATGCGTACAACCACTGGACACCCAACACCACGTTGGTGTCTTAAACATCAACCACAAAAAAGAGATCAGTGAGCAAGTAGTTCCCCATCCTCAAAGTCAGCCCAGGAACATACTTCGTACACTGCATGGTCCGATCTCCTGGTACCAAAACGAAGAACCCCTCAAATGTCTCTGTCTGGATGCCCCTACGCTCCACCATCTGGGCATCAATAAAGTTGTGGGTGGCCCCACTATCTACTAGGACTGACACATGTTTCCCCTATATGGTCCCCCTAATGCTGAGTGTCAAGTACTTCAGCACTCCCTGAAATGAAGCCAGGATTCCCCTGGTTGAGGCAAACGGTCCTCCTCTAGGTGGTGGAGGTGGTCCTCCCTCATATCCCTGCTCATTTGCTATCTCAGCCTCCTCATCTGGCTCACTCTGAAAACACCTCAATGAAATGGGCCTTGCCCTTGGTGCACTTGTGCCCAGGTGCCCAAGGCTCTTGGCACGTAAAACACAACCTCCTCCTCTTGAGGTCCCTCCACGTATCATCATCCAACTGGCCACGTTCTCCATCCCTCTGTGGTGGCCGAGTGTCTATGTTCCCCTGTGGGGCCGCAGGTCTAGTGGGAACAAAATCCTGGTTCTTGGGCACTGCATCAATCATATCCTGGGTGTTGGAAATAGCATCCTGAAGTGATGTGGGTTTGTAAGCCTTCACCCAACCACACAAAGGCTCGACAAGCCCCTCCACAAACAGCATAATCAGTCGAGCCTCTGAAATATCTGTCACCATCACTACCAACCTCTGGAACTCTGTGATGAAAACCTCTACGTTGCCAATTTGTCTCAAGTGGGCTAACTCCCTGAAATGAAACTCCGGGTCTTTCCTCTCAAACCTCTCCAACAGCCTCGAGGTGAAATCTGTGTAAGTGGTGATATTGATGTGCCCCAATGTAATCATCCCATGATACCACCACTCTAGGGCATCCCCTTCCAAATGAAGGGTGGCAAAATGTATGGCATCAGTTTCCCGCATGGGGTTCAGGTGGAAATATGTGTCTAGCTTCTGTATCCTCACTCTGGTTGAGCTCTTCGCTAACCCATCAAAGTTCGGAAGTGTAACCTTCCCAGCTATCCTCTGCACATCCTGGTTGGATGATCCTCCTCTGTAATGGGTCCCAGGCCCTATAGCATGCCTCTCCTTGAGGTGAATATACTCCCCAGAAGACATCACCCACTTAATCCGGGCATCCAACCCCTCATACTCATCAATGCCAGATGCAACTTAGTCGACCATATTTGCAACTGGGTCTAGCTCCCTCTCTGGTTCAGGCTCATCCACAAAATGAGGTAAGGTGGGACGGCCAGCCTGCCCACGTTGGGGAGTATGTGGGGGTTGATAAGTACGGTTGCCCCCTTCTGCTCTGGAACCTCCATCACCTTGAGGCTCTATTGCCCCCTCTGGTCTTCCACCCATCTGCAGCCCCATCACTTGTTGCATCATATCCATCATAATTTGTCCTTGTCTCATCATCTGCTGATTAGTTCTCAGCAGTTCCTCCAAAACTTGGTTCTGGCCCATTGGTTTGGGTTGTTCGTTATCCTCCTGGTTGTCCATTCCACCCCTCTAGTTCTCTACTTTGGTGTCTGAAAATGGATCTGGGTTGTTATCTCTACCACAGCCTTTGCCTCTGCCTCTGCCATAGCCTCTCTAGAAAACTACTCTCGGCGGCATCACCAGCTCCTGTCGCCCACCCTAGCCAAGAACATGATCTGATACCACTGTAATATTCCTCATGAAATTTACAATGATAAACAAAGACATGTAATATAACAACACAAAAATATTCAACAAACACACAAAACTAGAAATTTTCCCGAAACACCAAACTAGCCCAATTTTATTAGATAACAGTGCTGGAGTACAATATGGGTTGGAGAAAGTGCACCTAGGCTTGCACAATGCAAGCTACAAGCCTTGGGTGATAAATATAGAAATGCCCAGCTGCTGCAATAACTCTGCTCTCCAGAAAGTTGCGTTGTCCCTCTGATTCTACACTGTTGGCCAACTTCGACCTCTAATTTGCCCCCTCTAAACTACCCAGAAAATTCTAGGAAATTAAGGGTGGGCTCCTTGCCCCAAACCTAGAAAAACCCAGAAAGGATTTCCCTTGGTTTTGACCTCCCAAAATTGGCCTCTCACAGCTTCGCCCTCCTCCAAACCAAAAAATTGTCATTGTGACTGAACCTGTCAATCTTTGCTCCCAAAACTCCAACAATCCCCTCCAAATATACCTCCAACCAACTTCCCAACACCCCAGCTCCTAACTCCTCTCGATTGTGCTTCCCCCAAACACCTCACTACGGTGACTATGCAATCATGGAGGGAGTGACGCAGTCTTGAGCTCTGGAAGTGTGTTTTGTGTGTGGTAGTGTCTCCTCTACTGTAGCTATACTCCTCCCTCCTAGAAATGATCAAGAAATGCTCCTATAGCTCCTGAACTCAGCACCCAACTTCACTGCTCCTCCACCAACAGCATGGCCTCTTCCTCTGCGCAGTAGTTGCTCTAGAAGTGCGTGGGATGACTCCAGGAATGCATAGAAGCTTGTCAAGGTGTCTCCTCCGGTCTCACTGATAGAAAGGAAGCCTTCGTAGGGTGGCACTTTAGGTCCACTTAAGAAAGGTTGAGCTTCACTCCTTGGGAAGCTCTTATGCTACACAGCACAACTTGGCTCAGTTGAACAGCTAAAGGCAAATGTGATTTTGCAAATTGGAAAAAGACCCCAAATGTTGCTCCTTCCACCTATTTATAATTGTTGGCCATGAGCCTCATGTGGGCCCCATCTAATTTCAACTTCACCTTAGGGAATTCGAATTCCCTTCCTTGAGTGCATATTGTTTGTGGGTGAGTGGCCCCCACATTCCACTAACATGCAAATTAACGCACTTCTCCTAAGTTCCCTTCACCAAAAAACTGCCTTAAGCTATTATTAATCAAAATTGTCAAAAATGGTTCCTCAAACCTTAGGAAAATAATTAGGAAGGGATATTACAGTCCTCCCCTCCCGGATGCAGCTTGTCCCCAAGCAACTGCAAAGCTAGATGTTGCAAGATTTGTTCACTTTCCCATGTAGCATCCTCTTCAGGCAAATCCTTCCACTTGACCAAATGCTCTATGATTACCCGATTCCTCGATCTCCTCTCTCGGGTCTCCAATATGGACTCTAGTGTCAAAACTAAATGCCCCTCATCATCCAAGGGACGCAACTCATCTGTTGCTATAACCTGTTGCCCCAATGCCTTTTTCAAGCAAGAGACATGGAACATGTTGTGGATCTGGCTCTCTGAAGATAGCTCCAACTCATAAGCCACCTCTCCAACCCTCCTGATCACCTTATACAGACCACAAAATCGTGGTCGAAGTTTTTCTGCCCCTTTCTGCTTTAGTGAAGACTGTCTATAGGGCTACAAACGTAGGTAGACTCAAATTGTCTCTCCACCTTGTGCTTATCATCACACATATTTTGTTGCTTTTGAGCCACCTGCAAGATGTTCTTGAGAGCTCGAAGAATCTCCTGACTCTCTTGAATCCAATCCTTTGCCCCTGGGGCCCAGCTATCTCCAAAAATCATATCAGAAAAAGAGTGCATCATATCCATAAAGTGCTTGGAAAGGAGACATGCTAATCAACGTGTGATAAGTGGTGTTGTAGCAGAACTCTCCTAGATGAAGCCACTTTACCCATGCTCTTCGTTGCCCCGTCACATAGTTGCGTGGGTACCCTTCCAACCACATGTTCACGATCTCGGTCTGCATATGTTTGTGGGTGATAGCTAGTGTTGGGTGTAAGCTCCGTCCCCACCATCCAAAACAACTCCTGCCAAAAATCCCCCAAAAAAATGCTGTCCATGTCACTAATAATGGTCTTGGGAAGACCATGGGAAGACCTGCCGAAAGAACAACTCGGCCACCTGGGAAGTTGAATATCTCGATGAGATGGTAAAGAAATGGGAGAACTTGGTCAATCTGTCGACCACAACATAAATGCAATCTCGCCCCTGTGCAGTTGGGAGTCCCGTGATAAATTCCATGGACACGCTCTCCCAATTCCTCTCGGGAATGGGAAGTGGCTATAATAAACCTGCGGGATGTGACAGTTCTACCTTGTTCCTCTGACAGCCTACGCACTCCCGCACATGCCTTAGCACGTCTCCCTTGAGCCCCCGCCATGAGAATCTTCCCCTAATGGCACGATATGTCTTAAGGAACCCCAAGTTTCCTGCTAGAGGGGAATCATGGGCTGCCTAGAATATCCTCTCCTTGAGTTGAGATCCTAGCACCAAGTATATCTTGTCCTTGTAGATCACGTCATCCATCACCCGAAATTTGTCATCCCTATGTGTGCCATCCAAAATCTCGCAAGTTTGCCTGTCTTTGGAGTACTCAACCAAAAGTTGAGCCTTCCAATCATGAGTAACGTCCATCAAAGATAGTACTATGGGCCTCCGAGAAAGTACATCTGCCACCACGTTATGCTTGCCCTTCACCTACTCGATCTCAAAATCATAAGCCTGGATCTTACTCACCTATTTCTGCTACCTCTCCTCCAATGATTGTTGCTCTAGGAAAAACCGAAGATTGTTGTGATCAGTCTTCACCTTGAACCAATTTCCCACCAAATATTGTCTGAACTTGGCCAGTGAATGCATCACAAACAACATCTCTTTGTCATAAACAGAGTACAACCGCTCATGGGGTAGCAGTTTCCTGCTCTCGAATGCAATAGGGTGACCTCCCTGCGTTAACACGACCCCAACTCCCCCACCGGAAGCATCACACTCCAGCACAAAGGGCCGCGTGAAATCCGACAAAGCCAAGACAGGACAGTTGCTCATAACCCTCTTGAGGCACTCAAAGGCCTCCTGTGCCACCTGCATCCACTCAAAATCTCCCCTTTTTTTCAAATCGGTGAGGGGTGCTGCAAGTTGTGAGAATCCCATCACGAATCTCCTGTAGTATGTGCAAATGCCCAGGAACCCTCTCAACTTCGTCATGTTCCTGGGTGTGGTCCAATCCAAGATGGCTCTAATCTTCTCCTGGTGTACCTTCACTCCGTCCTCCCCGATCACATGCCCAAGGTACAACATCTCTATTAGTCCAAATTCACATTTGGACATATTCGCATACATCTATTGCTCCTAAAGTATGGTGATGCACCACCTCCAAATGTTGAAGGTGCTCCTCCCAAGTCCGGCTACAGATGAGTATGTCATCAAAGAAAACAAGGATGAAGCGCCTCAACTATTGTAATATCCCAAACGGATATTTTTCTAAATTATGCAAAAATTTACTCAACCTAAATTTTCATAGTTAAATCAACATTCTATTAACAGAAGACTGCCATGTAAAACTAAACCAAAATGCCCTCCACCAAAACTAAACCAAAATGCAACTGTTAAGCTCTCATGTGAATTCTGGATGAATTCACCAAGGGGAGATAGGTACTCGCCCAATCTCTCCCAATCACCCGAGGGTTTCCATCTTGGGGCTACCAATGGAGTAGAGAACCGTGTTCTCAATCTCTCATACAAGAAGCAATACCAAATCCAAGATGATCTCTAATTGCCCTTCCTCCTCTTTTTATAGATCTGGTGGACTCCTCTAGAAGCTCTTATTTTATTATTATTTTAATTATTGAGCACATTTACCTTAATTAAAATATTCTTTTTAATGTGGGAAAATGGTCAATTGGCCACCATGCCTCCTCAAGTCACTGAAAATCACTCCTAGCCATCCCATCCTGTAGATCTTCTCGTTTCGGTTCCAACGAGCTATCACACTAAGGTGTTCTGCCAAGAATTCCTCCCGGAATGCCACTTTAGGCGTCATTAATTGAGTTAGACCCATTAATAACTCAATTTTCTGAAAGTTGTCGAAATGCAACAGAACGAAAGGCAAACTGTGTGAATGGTGGAATATATCAAACGAATGCCATTGGACCTCATAAGGACTCCTCGAAACACCTCCAAAATCCCCCAGGGCCCGCTGATGATGCCAACCTGCACTTGTAACCTGTCTGCCCCTAACTCTAAAAGTCCATACTAACTATGTCATAAGGAATACCAGAAAAAGGAACATTACAACTGTGCACAAAACACGTGGTTCACACATGACTGGAATGTAGCGTGAATGTTGGTTAGCCCAAAGGGCATCACTAAGAACTAGAAATGTCCATAGTGGCAACGTAAGGCAGTCATAAGGATGTCCTGCTCCCTCACACAGATCCGATGATAACCCAAGCGCAGATCTATCTTAAAGAAGTATTTCACGCCAAACTCATCCATCAACTGGTTAATGCGAGGGATGGGATATCAGTTCTTCAGTGTCTTCTTATTGAGGGCCCTACAGTCAATGCACATGCGTAGTCACCCATCCTTCTTCTTCATTAGCACCACGAAAGAAGCGAAGGGACTAGAGCTAGGCCTAATGTGACCCGACCTCAGGAACTCCTGGATGGCCCTCTCTATCTCGTCCCTATAGGCCTTTGGGTGCCTATACAGGGCGGTAATGACTACGTTCACTCCATCCTCCAACTCAATAGTGTGCTCAAACCCATGACCTGGTGGTTTTCCTGGTGGGATCTCCCCAAAAACCCCCTGGTGCCTCTCCAACAAGGCCAGTATGTTTGGATGCACAGGTTGTGTCTGATCCCCTGTCTCCAAGATCCTCGACTTCCCACTCTACGTCCCCATGTCATAAATCTGCCTCCATCCGGTGAGCCGAAACTGTTTGGGGTGGATAAGAGTGCATTCCCCTCAATAATACTAGCTTCCCATCTGGCCCCATAAACTCCATCTCTAACCTTTTTCAGTCAGTGGTGACCCTCCCCAATGAGTACAACCACTAAACACCCAATACCACGTTGGTGTCTGGGACATAAACTACAAAAAATTGATCAGTGAGCGAGTAGTTCCCCATCCTCACAGTCAACCCAGGAACATACTTTGTGCACTGCATGGTCCGATCTCTTGGCACCAGCACGGAGAACCCCTCAAATGTCTCTGTCTGAATGCCCCTATGCTCTACCATCTGAGCATCAATAAAGTTGTGGGTGGCCCCACTGTCTACTAGGATTGACATGCATTGCCCCTGTACTATCCCCTTGATCCTAAGTGTCAAGTTCTTCGGTACTCCTCGAAGTGAAGCAAGGACTCCCCCAGATGGGTCAAACGGTCCTCCTTTATGTGATGGTGGTGGTGGCCCTCCTGATGATTGTCCTCCCTCATCTCCCTGCTCTGTTGCCATCTCAGGCTCCTCATCTAGCTCACTATCCGAATACACCTCAATGAAATGGGAATTGCCCTTGATGCACTTGTGCCTAAGTGCCCAAGGCTCCTGGCATGTGAAGCACAACCTCCTCCTCCTAAGGTCTTTCTGGGTCTCCTTATCCATCTAGCCACGTGCTCCATCGCTCTAAGGTGGTCTAATGTCTCGGTTCCCCTGTGGGGCCGTTGGTCTAGAGGGAGCAAAATCCCGGGTCTTGGGCATTGTGTCAATCACATCTCGAGTCTTAGAGATAGCATCCGTAAGTGATATGGGTTTGTAAGCCCTCACCCAATCACACAAAGGCTTAGCAAGCCCTTCTATAAATAGCATGATCAATCAGGCCTCTGAGATGTTTGTCACCATCACTGCCAGTCTCTGGAACTCCGTAATGTAAGCTTATGTTTTGCCAGTCTGCCTCAAATGGGCTAACTCCCTAAACTGTAACTCCAGGTCTTCCCTCTCAAATCTCTCCAGCAGCCTCCGAGTGAACTCTGTGTAAGAGGTGATATGGATGTGTCCCAACGTGATTAGCCCATGATACCACCACTCCTGGGCATCCCCCTCCAACTAAAGAGTAGCGAACCGTATAGCATCAGATTCCCACATGGGGTTCAGGTGGAAATATGTGTGTAACTTTTGAATCCATGCCTTGGCTGAACCGTTGGCCGACCCATCAAAGTTAGGGAGTGTAACCTTCCCTGCTATCTTCTACACATCCTAGTTGGATGTTCCCCCTATGTATTGTGCTCCAGCCCCTGTAGTACGTCTCTCCTTGAGGTGTATGTACTCCCCAAAAGACATCACCCGCTTAATCTGGGCATCCAACCCCTCATACTCATCAATATCGAACGCAACTGAGTTGACCAAGTCTGCAATCGGGTCTAGCTCCCTCTCCGGCTCTAGCTCATCCACAAAGTGAGACATAGTAGGACGGCCAGCTTGCCCATGCTGGGGAGTATGTGGGGGATGATAAGTATGGTTGCCCCCTCCTGCTCTGGAACCTCTATCACCATGAGGCTCCCCCTCCGGCCTTCCACCCATCTGCAACCCCATCACCTGTTGCATCATGTCCATTGTGAGTTGCCCTTGTCTAAACATCTGTTGATTGGTTCTCGGTAGCTCCTCCAAAACTTGGTTTTGGCCCATTTGCCTAGGTTGCCCGTTGTCCTCTTGGTTGTCCATCCCGCCTCTAATATTCTCCACTTCGGTGTCTGAAAATGGATTATTTGTGCCGCCTTCTCTACCTCGACCTCTGCCTCTACCATGGTCTCTCTGGAAAACGAACCCATGATATCTAAGTGGCATCACCTGCTCCTATTCCCCAGCCTGGCCAAGAACATGCTCTAATACCATTGTAATGTTCCTAACGGAAATTTTACAGCGATAACCAAAGACATGCAATAATTTCAACATAGAAATTTTTCAGTGAACACACATAAAATAGAAATTGTTCCCAGGACACCAAAATGGCCAATTTTATTATATATAATTGTTGTAGTACAATGGGCAAACAGGAATGCACCTAGGCTTGCACAAGGCAATCTACAAGCCTCAGGTGGTCAATACAAAAATGCCCAACTGTTGTAGTTCTATCCTCCAGAAAACTACGTTGGCCCAATATTTTTGCATTGCTGGCTGACTTGAGACCCTGATTAGACCCCTCAAAACTGCCTAGAAAATTCTATAAAATTAGGGCTGAACTCCTCGACAAAAACCCAGAAAGGGTTTTCGCTAATTTTGACCCTCCAAATTCGGCCTCACATAGCTTGGCCCTTCTCCACAACCAGAAAATTACACTTGTAGCTGAGACTGATGTTTTATGCTCCCAAAATGCTAGTAATATCCTCATAATGACCTTCCAACCAAAATCCCGGCAACCCAACTCCTCAAACCTCCAACCAAGACTTCCCCCAACCCACTCCCACAAGTGACTGCGTAGGCCTGTAGGTGATGACGCAGTCCCTATGCCCAGAAATCCGTATTGAATGATGGGCTCACTCTCCTGCTGAAAATCCTCCTCCTTTAGTCTGGAAATTGCCCAAGAAACATCCCAGCAACATTATTCTCTCAGTTCCCAACACCACTCTTCCTCAATGACTGCGTGGCCTCTCCTTCTGCGTCCCTGTTGAACCAGAATGGCGAAATTCCTGTGTGGTGCCTCTCTTCCAGCCTCCAAACAAAGATGAAAGCCTTCCTAGGGTGGCACTCGAAGTCCACCGAAGAAAGGTTGAGCTTCACTCCTTAGGAAGCTCTTGTGCTAAGCAACACTTTGTAGCTCAATTGAACAGCCAAAGCAACAACCAATTATCAAAATGTCAAAAGCCCCAAATGATGTTTCTTTCCTCCCATTTATACTTGTTGGCCCTTGGTCTCATGTGGGTCCCTCCATGATTTCGGCTTCCCATAGGAAATTCGAACTCTCTATTAAGTGGTGCGTATTATTTGTGGGTGAGTGGCCCCCACGATCCACTAAAAAGTTTTTTGACCCACTTTTCTTAAGTCTCTCCTCCAAATTTTGCCTTTAGACCAAAATTGACAAAATTAACGAAATCAGGTTCTCTCGCGTTAGAAAAATATTTAGGAAGGGACATTACATGGCTTGCCTTGGAGGACTTATAAAATAAAAGGAAAAGGAAAATATTGGATATTTTGAAGTTTTTGACCAACATCAAGGATGCTAGTGCCTATCCCTACTTGGGTGATGGAGTCCTTAGGGCTAAATTTAAGAGAAAATGAATTAAGGCTTGGAGTAAGGGGGAAACTTTGTTTTAACTTGCACAAACCCTTGTTATCTTCTTTATGAGGGGAGAAATCAAATAGGGGAAACTCTCTAAGAGGTCCCCTGTGGATTTCAAGGAAGATAAATATAACATGCAACAATGTTAAATTTAGATAACCATGGTGTTCTACGCTTGATGCACTTTTACTTCAATCTTTCTTAGGCCCAATTCAAATTAGCAATCACATAAACTTGAAAGTAAAATGCTAATAGAACACAATAATAGATTAATAGAAGACAAGCCAAATATAGATCATATTTCCAATTCATTTTGTCCAGCAAAGATATGAGATATTGTTGCGTTACGGCGATCAGCTAGATGCTTCAACCAGCAAAGTCTTTCTCGGTCAACCAACACTTTCATGTGTCACACCCGCAACCCTCAAAGACAGCACATCACAAGTCAACGCAAGTCGAACCAGGGACAACGCAGAAAAGTCAACGTAGGCAGCTTAAGAAAAGTCAACGCAGCAAACTAGGGCTTTAGTCAAACAGCTCGGAATTCCTCGATTTTAGTGCCCAATTGAACAGCCTCCTAAAATCAGAATTTTTGCAGAAGATTGAGGTCAAACAACCAAGGGTTGACCACGGTCAACATTGGTCAACGCTGCAATAGAAAAGCCCTAAACAGATCAGCGCAGAAAACAGCAGCTACGCTCCACACGTGTGAGAAGAAAAAGGGCCTCCAAAGGCTATCGAACCAATCAGATCACAATGAGAGAATGTGTGACGAGATGATGAGAAAATGACCTCCAAGTCTCTCCAATTTATATTCATCAATGAGGGTGTGTGACACATCTCTTAGGCATGTGGGATAAATCTGGCCAACCTTGCACATGTGGAAAATAAATTCAAAATCAATATTCTGCTCATCCGATCAAGATGATCTTTAGATCAATCTTGCACCTCTCCGAAAGAGGAATACAACAAAAATGTGACCATCATCATATGAGTAGTGCAACATGGATTTTGGACCTAGTTGCCCAAAATTAACACTCCCTCTCAACTAGGGAGAACTCCATCTGTCCACAAGTGCCATCCATCATGTACCAAACCAAACATCGTGCGTCATCCTGCCGTAACTTGCTTTGTTGGCTCTTTATTTCAGAACAAAAGGTGAGTCACAAAGACATCACACACAACTGACCCGAAGTCAGCTTAGAGGTAAAAACCTCTCTCGGACTCAAAAGAGTCTACTACTAACCGAAGTTAGTTTACTGACCCGAAGTCAGTTTAGAGGATAAAACTTCATCATACTTGATCCCAGATCAAGGTGTTGGACACGTGTCATCCTAGACATAGAGAATACAGCAATCTCCGATGTGTCCATCGGTCTTGCTATGGTCTCTATCCACATTTCCCACCTCATTGGCCAAATGAGAGGTACTTCCCATGAGTCTGAAACTCCATGGGTGGGATGCGTGCGGGGCACAGATCAGAGAGAGGCGAACCAACTCAATATCATAACGGTGGGGCAGAAGCACAACAAGGTTCGGCAAGCCTAGCCCCGTATGTGCTTATAGCTCCAAGAAGTTATCCCCAAGCCCCCTGGAGCTCCCAAAGTTCATAGTCCAACTCAATCAGGACCCTCAGAATAGGGTCTTTCCACGATTCCAAGCTTCTCAAGGAAGGTTAGGAACTTAAACTTCCCCAGGGGCTTCTTGAGAATATCCGCGACCTGCTCATCAGTTCGATCGAGCCTTACGGCGCCTCGTTGTACCATATCCCGGATAAAGTGGTACCTGATATCAATATGCTTGGATCCATCATGGAACACGGGATTCTCAGAAAGACAAATCCCACTCTGGTTATCACAAAGGATAACGATGGTATCTAGCACATGCCAAAATAGCTCACTGAAGAGCTTTCGCAACCAAACAGCTTCACAACAAGCCATACTCGCTACAATCTATTCGGCCTTAGCAGTGCTCAATGCCACCGACTTATGCTTCCTGCTCATCAAAGATATCGAAGCAGAACCCAAGGTGAAGCAACATCCAGATGTGCTCTTGCGATCCACCACACTGCCAACCTAATTGGCATCAGTATATCCATGGAGTCTCAAACTCTCGACAGTGCATCTCAGCCCATGGTTGATTGTGCCCCAAAGATATCTCAACAAATTCTTGGCACCAATCCAGTGAATGTGATGAGGTTCAACCATATGTTGACTCAAAGTGTCCACTGCAAAACATACGTCCGGACGGGAGTTCACTAAGAACATCAGGGCCCCCACGAGTTGTCGATACTCGGTAGGATTTGCTAGTATGAGCCCAGCAACGTTTCCACTCAACTTCTTAAAGTTGAGTTCCATCAGTGTCAACACAGACTTACAAGTCCACCATAACAAATCTCTCCAACAACTTCACGACATATTTTCCTTGAGAAAGGAAAATCTCGCCTGGCCTCTGCCAAACCTCCAAGCCTAGGAAGTAGTGCATCAGTCCTAGGTCTTTCATGTCAAATTCGGAAGCTAGCTCCCTCTTACACTGATGAATGAGAGGATCAGCACCTGTCAAGAAGAGATCGTCCACATAGAGAACCAAAATGAGAGGCCTTTCTCTATCAACCTTAAAATAAAGGTTCGGATCAACATTACTTCGAGTGAAGCCCAGCTTCATCAAGTAGCTATCTATCCTCTCGTACCAAGCCCTGGGGGCTTGCTTCAACCCATAGAGGGCTTTCTTCAACCTGCATACATGGGTGTCTCTATCTTGGACTTTGAACGCCAAAGGTTGCTCCACATACACCTCTTCCTTTATAGATCCATGCAGAAAAGTGGTCTTCACATCCATCTGATGTAGACTCCATCCTTGCGTAGCAGCAAGGGCAATAATAGATCGGATGGTGGTATAGCGGGCCACACGTGCAAATATATCATCATAATCTATGCCTTTTTTTTAGAGAAGCCTCGGGCAACGAATCTTGCCTTGTACTTTTCAACACTTCCATCAGATCCATGCTTGATCTTATAGAGCCATTTCTAGGTGACAACAGATTTGTCCTCCGGTCTCGGGACCACTTCCCAGACATCATTCTTCATAATGGAATCATATTGTTCGTGCATAGCATCCATCCAAACTTGATGCTTTACGGTTTCTTCAAATGTTCCAGGCTCAAATTATACTATCGTACTCATGGTTGCTAGATACCCTTGTATCTCTTCGGCTTCTTGCTTTCACGGAATGTCCCCCTTGGGACAATATGTCTCTCGGCATCTTCGAGAGTATCCCTAAGCCATGACGGTCTTCTCTTATTTGAAGGAGGTGGATCAATGGGATCCATAGGTCCTTCAACATCGGGCATCAGGTCATCCTTTGACTCTTCCAGCTTCCCTGCTTCTTCATCTTCTTTGTCTTCCTTGGAGCTAGGAAGATTTCTCATTTTCTTAAGGGCAGCGTCTTCATCGAAGGTGACATTGTGGCATATCTCCACTTCTCTTTGACCAGGCACATAGATTCTATATGCCTTCGAAGTTTCACTGTAGCCCACAGACATTCCCTTCTTTCTAGAAGCATCCAGCTTGCTTCTCTTTTCTTTCGGCACATGAAAGTAAACAAGACAACCAAAAACTCTAAAATGAGAAACGTCAGGTTTCTTACCAGAGAAGACTTCTTCGGGAGTTTTGGCGTCCAAAGCGGAATGCGGACATCTATTTTGAACATACACAACAGTGTTCGCAGCTTCTCCCCATAGAAACTTCAGAAGACCTTGGTCACATAGCATGGCGTGGGCAGCTTCCATAATGGTCCTGTTCTTTCTTACAGCAACACCATTTTGCTCAGGAGTGTACATAGTTGTGGTCTCCCTCTTAATGTTTGAAAAGAGATCTTTCCCAATGAGAAATCTGCAACTGGTTATCAGTTCTAATAACATGGACAGTTTTCTTAAAAATAATCAATGGGCAAGAGGAGATATTAATTCATTCAACTATTTATGTATGAAGAAGAGTTCATATATAACTTTTCCCAGTTTTCTGAAATACTTCTACTTCCTTTGAACTTTTAGAAGACTGTCATCAACTGTAGCTTAGGCTTAATAGATTCAACCATGTCCTTTCCTTGGGGGAGCCTGCAAATGAAGGCAACAACATAAAAACATTTCTTAACTGATTCACTTCTTTTCTTGTATCCTTTCAGAGATCCAGATATAGACATACCCACTTAGATGGTAAGAGTTTGAGGTGCACATTCCCATTTCTTGTTATCTGCTTCTGAACTTTAAGGTCACCGGCCTGAAGCAAGATGTCAAGACTCCTAAGGTACTTCATCCTTAGTCCAAGTTGAAGGAACATTCAACTATTAAGAGTCAAGTTGGTTTACTTTCAATAACTGTCTTCCAAGTAATATAAACAGTCTGAAGACTTACTTTCAATTGAGATCATCACTGGGCTATAATACAGATTTGTCCAGCAGTCATTGATGCACAACTATCTGCTTGATCTGAAGTCATGACTTTATGTTGTATACCATTGTCATATCATTGGTGACACCTTTGTCATGTTGGAGTTTACAATTTTGTCATAGGAGCACTGTCATCGTAATGAGAATTATGTCACTGATATCAAGGAGTAGAGATCATATTCTTATGTAACTGTTCAGTGATCTTAATACAAATCATAGAGAACGAGCTACTATAGGTTGGCGGGTCTTTCTAGAAAGGCGATGCCCAAGGGTATATGAAACCATAATAGGCAGTAAGAACTAAACAAGTCGCCAAACTACTTAAAGTGAGCAAGATACTTTTCATCGAGCCATCCATCCACGTGACAGCACATTGTGTCATATAATTTGACTGAACCATGGAGACAGTGTGAGTCTTCAGAGAGTGGATGTGAATCTCAAGATGAGGAACCAGCAAGCAGATTAGAGTACAGCCTTTAGATCTCATAAAGAAAACGGAATGATAGCATATAGCGGAGAATTGTGCCTGTGTCTTGCCATTAAATCGGAATCTGTGACATACATAGAGATTCTAAAATGAGGCTTTTTACTATCCCAGAGATGCAACATTTGAAGACTGAGAGCATGACAATGATGCACATCCAATCATTAAAAGACCCAATCCATTGAGGCAATAAGAAATGTGTATGCTTGTGCCAAAAGAGATGTGATTCCCTGAGCCCTTTTGTAGAATAAGATAGATGAAAATCTCAAAACAGAGACAGATCGATCCATGCTATAATGCCATATCACTCTATTGCCAAACAGGTTTGAGATGATGGTGAAATCATAATTATGATGCCAATGAAGGCCATCCTTGATCTGACAAACCATACTACTGATACTGATTATGTCAATCAAGTGAAGATGTCATAGAGTGTTTCATCCTCTGTGGAACTATCACTGCCAGGAAAAACCTTCCGCAGCAGATGCTTTCTATCGTTGCCATGCCAAAACCAGAGCAACTTAAGAGACATATTGACAACACTGTAGTTGATTAACGCTGATACCCAAATGCATTGCATACAAACCTCAGAGAATCTGACTCCGAAACTCTTTCTTGGGCTTGGCTTCTCCTTGCTCTGAAACCATGTTAAATTTAGATAACCATGGTGTTCTATGCTTGATGCACTTTTACTTCAATCTTTCTTAGGTTCAATACAAAATAGCAATCAAATAAACTTGAAAGTAAAATTTTGATAGAACACGATAATAGATCAATAGAAGACAAGCCAAATATAGATCAGATTTACAATTCCTTTTGTCCAGCAAAGATATGAGATATTGTTGCGTTACAGCGGTCAGCAGGATGCTTCAACCAGCAAAGTCATTCCAGGTCAGCCAGCACTTTCATGTGTCACACCCACAACCCTCAAAGACAGCTCATCACAAGTCAACGCAAGTCAAACCAAGGGCAGCGCAGAAAAGTCAACGCAAACAGCTTCAGAAAAGTCAACGCAACAAACTAGGGCTTCAATCAAACAACCTGGAATTCCTCGATTTTAGTGCCCAATTGTATGGCCTCCTAAAATCAAAATTTCTGCAGAAGATTGAGGTCAAACGACCAAGGGTTGACCACGGTCAATGCTACAGCGGAAAAGCCCTAAACAGATCAGCGCAGAAAACAGTAGCTTTGCTCCACACGTGTGAGAAGAAAAAGGGCCTCCAAAGGCTATTGAACCAATCAGATTACAATGAGAGAATTTGTGATGAGATGATAAGAAAATGACCTCCAAGTCTCTCCAATTTATATTCATCAATGAGGGTGTGTGACACATCTCTTAGGCATGTGGGATAAATTTCGCCGACCTTGCACATGTGGAAAGTAAATTCAAAATCAATGTTCTGCTCATCCGATCAAGATGATCATTAGATCAATCTTGCACCTCTCCAAAAGAGGAATCCAACAAAAATATGACCACCGTCATATAAGCAGTGCAACATGGATTTGGACCTAGTTGCCCAAAGTTAACAAACAATCTACCTAGATTTTCCATAAATAATATGCACTTAGACATGGGACAAGAAAAACCTTAGCAATAATTAATTATATGAAAAAAATAAAAATATGCAATTAGACTTACAATTCTTTCATGAAATAGCCTTCTTACAATTCTTTCAAGAAATAGCCTTCTTTCAATCCCGAAAAGACATCTCCAAGACAAAATTAATTTCCCATAGTAATAGTTAAATCGAGCTCTCTCAAGGAGGCTGAAATTCATGAGTGATGATGAAAAATGACATGAGAGTCATCCTCTATTTATATGAGGTCAATCACTCTTAATTATTACCCTAAAATCTCTATGATAGGTTCAATTTTGAGTGTACATGAAGAAATGAGTTACAATCCAACCCACTAGCTCAACATAACAAAATAAGCCACAAAAATCCCACATGTATGCGTCGAAACACCTCTATAACATCACACCATGCCTTTTCCAACAAATAAAGCTCCACAAATGCAAGAAATGGGCAAGCTATATATCCGATCATTATAAGCAACTCAATGATTGAGGGAAAACCCTCAAGTCATGCCTCAAAATGTCTTTGTGTGTCAAAAGCCTACTATGGAGGGGGCTATAATGATAACGCAGTACAATCTCTCTCAAGTGTTGGGGCTCCAAGAGGTGGTACAAGCCCTCCCTAGTCATCCTAGGGATGACCATCATCATATGGACTCTAGATAAAGCCATGCCCATCAAATAGTGTCAAGGCCAGCCTAGGGGCATGCTAGGTTTGTTGGGTACATCATTAAGAATCTCGAACACTAAGAAAAGTAAACTCAACGTTTCAGCATCTAAGGGTGCTCTAACGTGTCAATCAACTAGAATCATCAAAGTGCCCAATGCTCTGTTGTGGAGGGGAAACATTGCATCTGCAAGGTTGTCACTGCTCTTCGGAAGTGTAGTATGGCCTGGGCATCATGTGGAGTACAAGCATGGTATGTGTGCCCTCAAGGCCTTGGCTAATCTTGTGAAGGAACACCTAGAAAAACCATCTCAAACTCAAGTGAAATCAACCATTTATTAGAGACAATGACCATAAATGCATCACGCTAGACCATACTTAATTGTTAAGGGCATAGTAAGACTTCAAATTGAGATCACCTTCAAATATCCAACTAGACCAAGTCCCGTAAAAGTGTTCCCTACCTTGTTAGGGGGGGCTACATGGTCAATCCTATTAAGGTGCTTCCAACCTGTTATCACATTAACTCTGTTTAAAAAAAAAAAAATTATGGGAATGCTGACAGTCTCAATGTAAGCATTTTAGTTGTAATAAACTAGGAAGTTATTGATAGCGAGGCTATCAGCGTTTTAGTGTTCCGATAACGTTTTCTGAAGAAATTCGCTGACAACAGGCTTATCAGCATTTTCAATATAATTGACAGGGCGATTGTCAGTGCCAAAAACGAATTTCAAATTCAAAATTTGGAATTACGCTGACCATGTCAGCGACAACAATGAGGTTTACAAAGCGTGCCACAGGTAAGTGAAATGTTAAATCATTGTTTTGTTTTTCGTCATCAGCATATCGTTTATCGATCAATCATGGTTTAAAACATGATCTCACCCAGATATGTAATAATATCCCCGCACCACCAATTAAATGTAGTCTATTTTGTAAATTGGTCATTTCCTTTGTAAACTTGGTTACTTTGTTGTGAAAGAGGTTAACGCCAAAGATCCATGATCAAATCCCGGGGTTTTTCATTTCCGATTAAATTTTGTGATGGGGAAAGGCGGCAAGGCTAACCGGGTCGAGCCTAAAGCACCAGATTTGTTGGAAGTGTATCCTGATATCCAGCATCAGTTTCAGTAGGCCGGTTGGCGTGAGTTTTTCCACCAACTACCATGATGTCGTGGCTCATTCATTTGCTCAGAATTTCGATGGAAATTGGGTGGAAGTTGATGGCTCTCCTTCTCTGTCATAAAGCGACTAATCTCAGAGGCCACAGCCCTACCAGTAGACGGAGAACGAGTTTTTAGAAGCCATGTGTTAGCAATAATTGATGTGCCCTTCTTTCTGAAGGAGGAATTCAAGAATCGAAACTAGAGAGTCAAGGTTCAAAGGGTCTAGATGCAAGACAAATGGAACTAGATTTTTAAGATCACCCAGTCATACTTCACCTGCGAAGGAAGGCTTAACTGGGTAAAACTATATCACTTCCACTTTCTTGCACATTTGGTTGGTCAGGTTAGGATGAACACTTGTTTCTATTTGTTAGAAAGTCTCAGGCATATGGCAGCTCGTTTTAGAGAAAGAACAAACCCTTCCCCCCATTTTGTCTACCACAAAGCCCTCATTAAGTTGCTAATTGAAAACTAGTTGGCTAAGGCAGGGAGAACCTGGAGCCACTTCCTATCCTTGGGAGGTTTTCAACCTCAACCCCATAAGGCCTTAAGAGGAAGGAAGAAAATTGTAAAACAGGGGAAAAAGACTCAACAAACAGCCCCTATTGAGCCAACTCCTAGCCAAAAAGACACAGAGGCCCCTTCTACATCCTCTGGCCCAAAAATCCCCAAGGTCTACCAAAGAAAAAGTGTCAAGCTTAGCAAACTAGCCCCTGCATCCCCTGTGAGCTTACCTTCTGCTATCAGCTCTCCCCAGGCCATGAGTTCACCTGTTGAAGCCTCCCTTGCAGATATAATTATGCCAAAAATCATTAAAGGCAAAGAGGTCAAAGTTGAGACCCAAGTTGAAGAAACACCTTTTGAAACACTTAAAGGAGGTAGACAACCTCATACAAGGCCAACAAATAAGTTAAGGTTTAAAATTAAACTAAGGAGCAACCCAGAGTTGGCTAAGGAGGTAATTGAAGTTGATAATGTGCCATTGAAGGACCTTATCATTAACAAAAATAAGAGTGCAGGCTCTAAAAAGAGCAGAGACAAAGAAACTAAGGGAAAAGGTCCAATGGAGACAAGGCAAAGCAAGAAACAGAGGTTGAAGAAGGTGGATGTGCTTCTAAAATCATCCAGCACCCTCAGCTACGAGGCTTGGGGTTATTTTTGAGAGTTTTGGCTATGCACTTGGGAACAACAATCTTTGTTTTAATCGTTGACTATGTGTTTGAAGGCATTTTACATAAAGCAGAGCAAGGAGTAGCTGACATCCCCATTATCAGCGTTTTTGAAAGAAGCGGAGCTAACAACTCCACTGCCAACGATTTTCAGAAACAGTCGTTGACATCCCTATTGTCAGCGATTTTGAAAGGGAGCGCTGACATCTTTGTTGTCAACGGATTTTGGAAAAAGAAATGCTGACATTCCCACTGTCAGCGAAATCTTTAGCACAGGAAACCGAAAAGTTGACAACGGCAATATCAGCTAATTTCACCAAGAAGCCCGAGAGGATAGGAGCACTAACAAAAAAACAATTTTTGGTGAAGGATTGAACTTGTCATATAGAGGGACCTGTTTGCCAGTGAGGACTCAGTTCTATCAGTCAGGGACCTGTTTATATTTTCGAGGATGATATTCTGAAGATATTTTTCTTAGCCTATATGTTAGCATATTTTCCAACATATATTTTATTTTAGAAAAAACTTAATGTAATTAGAGATATTTTCCACATGCATGAACTTAGAATATTTTGATATTTTGGGCTTATTGTAATTAAGTTTGAGACTAAAATCCTGTGATCAGTTGATGTAATTTTATTATAAAGACAAGGACTGTAGAATGAAACTGGGTTGGTTTTTATTGTAAACATTAGCATTTTGGTGTATTTGAGCAGATCTTAAATATATTACAGTTTGATGAGCATTTGCAGAAAATTCATGTGTTGTAGTTCCCTATTTGTTATTTCTCTGTTATAAAATCTTCTTCATGTCTGGAAACTTTCGTTTTTTGAGATTGGGATTCATTCATGCTCCTTTCTCGTATTTCTCAGTCATTAGTACTTGTTGCTTCTGTCAGTTATAATTATGTTTTCTTTTCGGTCTTTTTCCTCTAAATCTCTCCAACTGTCTAAGGAGTTATTACTACCTTACTTTTTGTGTCCTGCTCATTAGATATGTAGCATCATCTGATAAGACTAGACTCCATGCTCAATGGTGTGTTTTATATACAGCCCAACCAAATTTCATCGTGTTTCAGACAAATCTGGCCATAGAGCTTAAAGTAAACCTACTACTACAGTGACCTAGGGTAGTTGTGTTTTAGGGAGAGATCCCTCTCCAGGTTGAAGGGCCAACTTTTAGCCTAAATGAAGTTTGAAGTTACCTTAGAGTTTTTCACTAACGGCGAGGGTTTCTCTGAGAGATAACACAACCCCTAAGGGGAGGTGACATATCCAAAGTCAACCCTTCAATTCATAGGTGTTTGTGGTAGTGGTGGCAATGGAGGAGGAAATGCTTCATGGCTAGGTACCATGGTTATGGGACTAGCTAATGGAGGTCCATCATCCTGAGTGTATACATGTATGGAAGGAAAAAGCATGGAGGCATGGGTTACCCTTTCCTCAACCTACTTTTTCGACCCCTTTGGTGTGCCTTTTACTTTTTTTTGATAATGCTTTGATAAGGAGCATAGCTCAGATGTCCAACCTTGCTTTTAAAGATGTAACATTGACTTACCCCTTAATAATGAGTTGAATTCTCACATATCAGGGTTGGGACATGCAAGGGTTCCTTTATCATGTGATGGAGCATCTAGTGGTCAGGAACAGAGGGATGGCTAAAGAGGGGGATAGAGCTCCTGCTAGGTTTTTACCAATGCGCTAATCAATGTCCTGGCCATATTTTGCATTTTAACTTTTATATTTTTCCTTTCATTGCGGCAATCTTATGCTTTTATTTTTCTTTTAGCTGCATCAACCTCTGGGGCATAGTTTTCCAACCCTAACCCAAGGATGTGGACATCAAGGTGCCAAATCCCAATGAACCAATGATAATAAACTCAAAGGATGGATGTGAAATTAGAGGAATGATGAAGAATGTTAAGTATGAAATGGCCATTGACACGCTACTTGTTAATTTTGGGCAACTAGGTCCAAACTCCATGTTGCACTGCTCATATGACGATGATCATACTTTTGTTGGATTCCTCTTTCGGAGGGGTGCAAGTTTGATCTAAAGATCATCTTGATCGGATGAGCAGAACATTGATTTTGAATTTATTTTCCACATGTGCAAGGTCAGCCAGATTTATCCCACATGCCTAAGAGATGTGTCACATACCCTCATTGATGGATATAAATTGGAGAGACTTGGAGGTCATTTTCTCATCATCTCATCACACATTCTCTCTTTGTGATCTGATTGGTTCAATAGCCTTTAGAGGCCTTTTTCTTCTCACACGTGTGGAGCGAAGCTGTTGTTTTCTCACTGATCTATTTAAAGCTTGTTGTTGTTTTTTGCGCTGGTCTGTTTAGGACTTGTTGTTGTTTTCTGCGCTGATCTGTTTACGGCTTACTGTTGTTTTATGTGTTGATCTGTTTAGGGCTTTTCTGCTACAGCATTGACCAGCGTTGACCATGGTCAACCTTTGGTCATTTGACCTCAATCTTCTGCAGAAATTCCGATTTTAGGAGGCCGTATAGCTGGGCACTAAAATCGAGGAATTCTTGTTTGTTTGACTGAAGCCCTAGTTTGTTGCGTTGACTTTTCTGAAGTTGCGTGCGTTAACTTTTCTGCGTTGTCCCTGGTTTGACTTGCCTTGTGATGAGCTGTCTTTGAGGGTTGTGGATGTGACACATGAAAGTGTTGGCTTACCAAGAAAGGCTTTGCTAGTTGAAGCATCCTGCTGACCGTCGTAACGCAACAATATCTCATATCTTTGTTGGACATAAGGAATTGTAAATCTTATCTATATTTGCCTTGTCGTCTATTGATCTATTATTGTGTTCTATCAGCATTTTACTTTCAAGTTTATGTGATTGTTATCTTGTATTGGGCCTATGAAAGATTGAAGTAAAAGTGCATCGAGCATAGAACACCATTGTTATCTAAATTTAACATAGTATCGGAGCTGAGGTGAAGACAAAGTCCAAGAGTCCAAGTTGGTGTTAGAAGCTATCTCAGAAGGAAGAAATCATGTCAAGGACAAATGGCCTCCTCAACCTACAAGGGTTTCAAGGCTGATGATAAATTGACTAATAAGTCTGATTATCAGGCATGGAAGATGTCCTTGGATTTGACGCTAGAAGATCAAGATGTCATGGACTATGTACAGGGGAATATTCAAGAGCCTCCATCAAATGCAGCTGCTGCCACAAAGACGAAGCACAGAAAAGGGGAAATCAAAGCAAAGATGATTATCCGGGATTCTATTCATAAGCACTTGGTTGCTTACATTTCTGAGCTGAAGACATCTAAAGAGATGTATGATAAGTTGGTGAGCATGTTCAGGGCTAGCAATGTTAATCAAATCCTCTTCTTCAAGAATCAATAGAAGAATATCCAGAAGGGTAAGGATGATTCTATTCAATCCTATTTTACGAGGCTCACTGAAATTAGGAATAGCCTCCTAGCTATTGGGGAAGCAATATAAGATCGAGAGATGGTTCTTATTGCACTTCGAGGTCTCCCCAGTGATTGGCATGTATTCAAAATCACTATTCTCAATAATAATGTGACTCCTGATTTTAATGAAATATTGACGAAATGCACTCAAGAGGAAACAAGAATGATGGAGTATGCCTCTAAATGGTAATGGAAGTGACCCTACTATCTTCACTGCTTATGCAAAGAAGAAGAACCATGGTGGCCCGAGAAATCAAAACCATGGTAGAGCGGGGCCCAAAGGAAGGAAGGGAAGATGTTACACTTGTAACAAGACTGGTCACTATGTAAGAGAGTGCCCTAATAGAAGGGACTCTCCCAGGGATGATGACAACAACAGCTCGAGAAGGAATGGCAAGAACAACAGGTTCCAAGGAAAAAGGAAGGCTCCCTCTAATCATAGTGGAAATGGGCAATCTTTCAAGAGGTCAACAAATGCCAAGTACGATGGGTCTAATGTTGTTGATAATAAGAGAAATGAATTTATTCTTGTATCTGCCCTCTCTGCTGCATCTCCACCCGACACCCTGGATGTCTGGTTGATTGATAGTGGTGCTTCAAGGCACCTCACTGGTTATAAAGAAGCCCTTTCTGATTTAGTTGAGAAGGATACTAATCTGGAAATTATCCTTGAAGATAAGGCCACCTATCTCGTGAAAGGGACAGGGACTGTGACCCTCCATCTATCTCGAGGTCAAGTCCTCCGATTACAAGATGTCTTGTATGTACCTGATTTGAAGAAGAAACTTGTGTCCATTTCAGAAATGGAAGACAAAGGGTTCAAGGTGGCATTCGTTGATGGAAAGGTACTTATATGGAAGAAGAACTTCAAGGAAGCTCTTTCTATTGGGTTTATAGTTGATACACTCTACCAAGTTGGAGGAAGCCCATTGGGGGCTATGACATGTGATACAACTCTTCAAACAGAGTTATGGCACCAGAGGTTTGCACACCCTCAGCAAGGAAGGTGATGACAGGGATGCCCAAATTTAAAAAGGAATTCGAAGACTCTTGCAGAGAAGCTGGCATTAAGAGGGAGACCACAACTGCGTACACTCCTGAGCAAAATGGTGTTGCTGAAAGAAAGAATAGGACCATTTTGGAAGTTGCCCGCGCCATGCTATGTGACTAAGGTCTTCCAAAGTTCCTATGGGGAGAAGCTGCGAACACTATTGTGTATGTTCAAAATAGATGCCCGCATTCCGCTTTGGACTCCCAAACTCCCGAAGAAGTCTTCTCTGGTAAGAAACCTGATGTTTCTCATTTTAGAGTTTTTGGTTGTCCTGTTTACTTTCATGTGCCAAAAGAAAAGAGAAGCAAGTTGGATGCTTCTGGAAAGAAGGGAATGTTTGTGGGCTAACAGTGAAACTTAAAGGGATATAGAATCTATGTGCCTAGTCAAAGAGAAGTGGAAATATGCCACAATGTCACCTTCGATGAAGATGCTGCCCTCAAGAAAGTAAGAAATCTTCCTCGCTCCAAGGAAGACAAAGAAGATGAAGAAGTAGGGAAGCTGGAAGAGCCGAAGGATGACCTGATGCCCGATGTTGAAGGACCTATGGATCCCATTGATCCACCTCCTTCAAATAAGAGAAGACCCTCATGGCTTAGGGATACTCTCGAATATGTCGAGAGACATATTGCCCCAAAGGGGACATTCCGTGAAAGCAAGAAGTCGAAGAGATACCAAGGGTATCTAGCAGCCATGAGTACGATAGTACAATCTGAGCCTGGAACATTTGAAGAAGTAGTAAAGCATCAAGTTTGGAAGGATGCTATGCACGAAGAATATGAGTCCATTATGAAGAATGATGTCTGGGAAGTGGTCCCGAGACCGGAGGACAAATCTGTTGTCATCTCGAAATGCCTCTATAAGATCAAGCATGGATCTGATGGAAGTGCTGAAAAGTACAAGGCAAGGTTCGTTGCCCAAGGCTTCTCTCAAAATGAAGGCATAGGTTATGATGATATATTTTCACCTGTGGCTCGCTATACCACCATCCGATCTATTATTGCCCTTGCTGCTACGCAAGGATGGAGTCTACATCAAATGGATGTGAAGACCGCTTTTCTGCATGGATCTATAAAGGAAGAGGTGTATGTGGAGCAACCTCTGGGGTTCGAAGTCCGAGATAGAGACACACATGTATGCAGGTTGAAGAAAGCCCTCTATGGGTTGAAGCAAGCCCCCAGGGCTTGGTACGAGGGGATAGATAGCTACTTGATGAAGCTGGGCTTCGCTCGTAGTAATGTTGATCTGAACCTTTATTTTAAGGTTGATAGAGAAAGGCCTCTCATTTTGGTTCTCTATGTGGACGATCTCTCCCTGACAAGTGTTGACCCTCTCATTCATCAGTGTAAGAGGGAGCTAGCTTCCGAGTTTGAGATGAAATATCTAGGACTGATGCACTACTTCCTAGGCTTGGAGGTCTGGCAGAGGCCAGGCGAGATTTTCCTTTCTCAAGGAAAATATATCGTGAAGCTGTTGGAGAGATTTGGTATGGTGGACTTGTAAGTCTATGTCGACACCGATGGAACTCAACTTTAAAAATTTGAGAGGAAACGTTGTTGGGCCCATGCTAGCAAATCCTACCAAGTATTGACAACTCGTGGGGGCCCTGATGTTCTTAGTGAACTCCCGTCCGGACGTATTTTTTGCAGTGAACACTTTGAGTCAACATATGGTTGATCCTGATCACATTCACTGGATTGGTGCCAAGAATTTGTTGAGATATCTTCGAGGCACAATCAACCATGGGCTGAGATACACTTCCAGGAGTTTGAGACTCCATGGATATACAGATGTCGATTGGGGTGGCAGTGTGGTGGATTGCAAGAGCACATCTGGATGTTGCCTCACCTTGGGTTCTACTTCGATATCTTTGATGAGTAGGAAGTAGAAGTCGATGGCTTTGAGCACTGCTAAGGCCGAATACATTGCAGCGAGTATGGCCTGTTGTGAAGTTGTTTGGTTGTGAAAGCTCTTCAGTGAGTTGTTCGAGCATGTGCTAGATACCACCATTATCCTTTGTGATAACCAGAGTGGGATTCGTCTTTCTAAGAATCTTGTGTTCCACGATCGATCCAAGCATATTGATATCAAGTACCACTTTGTCCGAGACATGGTACAGCGAGGCGACGTAAGGCTCGATCATATAGGAACTGATGAGCAGGTCGCATATATTCTCACACAGCCCCTGGGGAAGGTCAAGTTCCTAACCTTCCATGAGAAGCTTGGAACCGAGGAAAGACCCTATCCTGAGGGTCCTGCTTGAGTTGGACTATGAACTCTGGGAGCTCCACGGGGCTTGGGGATAGCTTCTCAGAGCTATAAGCACATATGGGGTTGGGCTTGCCGAACCTTGTTGTGCTTCTGCCCCACCGTTATGATGTTGAGTTGGTTTGCCTCTCTCTAATCTGTGCCTTGCACGCATCCCACCCATGGAGTTTCGGACTCATGGGAAGTACCTCTCATTTGGCCAATGAGGTGGGCAATGTGGATAGAGACCATAGCAAGATCGATGGACGCATCGGAGATTGTCATACTCTCTATGTCTAGGATGGCACGTGTCCAACACCTTGATCTGGGATCAAGTATGATGAGGTTCTTACCTCCAAACTGACTTCGAATCAGTAAACTAACTTCAGGTTAGTGTGTGACTCTTTTGAGTCTATTGAGGTTTTATCCTCTAAACTGACTTCGGGTCAATAAACTAACTTCGAGTTAGTAGGAGACTCTTTTGAGTCCAAGAGAGGTTTTTACCTCTAAACCGACTTCGGGTCAGCTATGTGTGATGTCTTTGTGACTCACCTTTTGTCTATCTGAAATAAAGAGCCAACAAAGCAAGTTACGGCGAGATGACGCACGATGTTTGGTTTGGTACATGATGGATGGCACTTGTGGACAGATGGAGTTCTCCTTAGTTGAGAGGGAGTGTTAATTTTGGGCAACTAGGTCCAAACTCCATGTTGCACTGCTCATATGACAATGGTCATGCTTTTGTTTGACTCCTCTTTCGGAGAGGTGCAAGATTGATCTAAAAATCATCTTGATCGGATGAGCAAAACATTGATTTTGAATTTATTTTCCACATGTGCAAGGTCAGCCAGATTTATCCCACATACCTAAGAGATGTGTCACAAACCCTCATTGATGGATATAAATTGGAGAGACTCGGAGGTCATTTTCTCATCATCTCATCACACATTCTCTCTTTGTGATCTGATTGGTTTGATAGCCTTTGGAGGCCTTTTTCTTCTCACACGTGTGGAGCGAAGCCGCTGTTTTTTGCACTGATCTGTTTAGGGCTTGTTGTTGTTTTCTGCGTTGATCTGTTTAGGGCTTGCTGTTGTTTTTTGTGCTGATCTGTTTAGGGCTTGCTATTGTTTTCTGTGTTGATCTGTTTAGGGCTTTTCTGCTGCAGCGTTGACCATGGTCAACCCTTGGTCGTTTGACCTCAATCTTCTACAGAAATTCTGATTTTAGGAGGCCATACAGTTGGGCACTAAAATCGAGGAATTTCGAGTTGTTTGACTAAAGCCCTAGTTTGTTGTGTTACTTTTCTGAAGCTGCCTGCTTTAACTTTTCTGCGTTGTCCTCGGTTTGACTTGTGTTGACTTGTGATGAGTTGTCTTTGAGGGTTGTGGGTGTGACACATGAAAGTGTTGGCTAACCAAGAAATACTTTGCTGGTTTAAGCATCCTGTTGACCGCCGTAATGCAACAATATCTCATATCTTTGCTGGACATAAGGAATTGTAAATCTGATCTATATTTGGCTTGTCTTCTATTGATCTATTATTGTGTTCTATCAGCATTTTACTTTCAAGTTTATGTGATTGCTATCTTGTATTGGGCCTATGAAAGATTGAAGCAAAAGTGCATCAAGCATAGAACACCATTGTTATCTAAATTTAACACTACTTCAATCCAAGTTTACCAAGTAGTGTCCCTCTAATGGCCCTTTGGCCTTAGAGGAGGTCCCACTGGACTAGCGTCAAAAACTAACCCCTCGTAAGGTGCAAGAACAAGCTTACAGTCAAGATCTTTCAATCATCTAGATCACCACTTTATCAATGTTAAAATATCCAAAACATTGAGTAAAATCACATGATTACAAAATGGTTAAAGTACCTATCGAGTGGTGACCCACCTTCCTTCAATAGGAATGATGGTGAGAGGTGTATGACCAGTGCAAATGGCAAAGGAATGTGGCATATCATCATGTACTAAGTGATGTATAGGGTTGATGGCTAGTTGGTTGTCCCAAATAGAGGAAAAACTTTCTCCTATGGGGTTACAAACTTTTGGTGGGTAACTATACACATTTGATAGCAAGACCATTCCTTTCATGTCTTCGATAGCAAAGTTGAAATAAGGAAGGCCTCTAACAACATGGTTGTCATGACTAGAGTGGAGTGTGAAAGATTGTTCAAATTGAAGGATGAAAGATTGTTGAAATTGAAAAGGACATGTTTTCATGCGCAAAATCCCGCATACCTCTATTGCTACAATGAAGGTACGTTGCCATATAATTTTATATGGCGTGCTAGATTTGGACATATTCATGACATTCTTTGTTTGTTGAAAAAGAATAGTATTTCTAGTTTATCTGCTATTCCTAGAAAATTGAAGCAATGTGATGCTTGTATCATTGGAATACACAGCAAATAACCCTTCCATGATTCCACTTCCAAAGAATGCAGAAAATTTGGATTGATACATTCTAATTTGTGTGGCTTTATGCCTATTCCATTTGCCAATGGATTATATATATATATATATATATATATATATATTGTATTGACAATTATACCAAGATGTGTTGGTTGTAGTTGCTAAAAGATAATTCACAAGCCTTCTTGTATAAGTTCAAAATGGAGCACAATCACACATTGGCTCTCTTTATATTGATAGTGGGGGAGAATATACATCTAATGTATTTGAAGATTATCTTTATCAACATGGGATTCAACATAAAACCATAGTTCCATGCAATCCTCAACAAAATGGTGTAGCTAAAAGAATGAACAGGAATATCCTAAATATGGTTCGTTCCATGATGCTTTTCAAAAATGTAAAGTTGATTGGTGTCCATCTCATAATCTTGGGAATAAGACTTCATATGAAATGAGAAATGGTCGCATTCCTTCAGCGATGCATCTCAAAGTCTTTGGTTCCATCTATTATGCCTTGACTTCTAAGAAGCAATGAAACAAACTTGATGCAAGGAGTTAGAAGTGCATCTTCTTGGGGTACTCAAATACCACCAAGACATGTCGTCTTTAGTATTTACAATGAGGTAAACAAGATGTTCATTCTTATTAGAGATGTGATCTTTCTTGAATCTTCCGAGAATGACAAAAATATTGAGTGGCAGCTTGATCATTTGGATAGATTCACTCATGTAAAGACAACATGAATTTGATAAGATTTTGCATCTTGAAAGGGGGATCACTACCTTGAATCAATAATGGAATCTCCTTTTGAAGCACCATCTCCCCCTCAAAAAGTTTTGGCCACTTCATCAAATCAGGAAGATCCATTGGATTATGTGATTGAGAGAATTAAAAGGTTGAACCTTGATGGAAATGCAACAACATCTCAATCAGTGGAGACACCTAGACCATCTCAGAAAGGTCCAACAAAGTGGTTCATCAAAACACTTGAAAGTGTTCATATTGATGATGTTGGGAAAAATACTGAGAGGGGGGGGTGAATCAGTATTTACTGCATAATCAAATATTTTTACTTTTTCATTCCTTAAAACCCATACGCTACTTTCCTTCAGTAAACTAGCGTATATACGCTGATCCCCTTTATGAAACTAGCGTATACACAGAGATCTAGATATGTCATTAAATCTTCACTTCTATTATTCCATCATTCATTCATCAGATGTTTAATAAACAGTAAACATGTGCAGTAAGAACAGAATAAACCATCACACAAAGCATCACACATGAACACCAGGATTTTTAGGTGGAAACCCAAGTCAGGAGAAAACCACCGCTGCAGTTGCTCAGCCTTCAATATTTTATTATAGAGAAAACATCTTACAACATATGTGCTGGCGCAGACTTGACCAGCACGCAGGCACCCACCTGCGCTCGTTTACCAGCCTCTCCTGGAAGGGAGCTACGACCCCCCCGATCTCGTTTACCAGCCTCACCTGGAAGGGAGCTACAACCCCCTGACTGAAGGCTACAACCTTCAGCACCACCTTGGACCACGTTTCATCAATTTTCACACTGGATCCAAGAACTTCAATAGAACACCACTTGCAGGCCATATTTCATCATATTTCCAGACTGGACCCTTTCCAAACTTTTAAGCACAAACATACATCACCAACAGATACTTAACAACACAGATCAGATAGCAGAAACACAGCAGAACAGATCGGATATTTCATACCCTTTGCTTCAGCAAACCCTAGTTTGCATACGCGCTTTCACTTCACTGATGTCGCGTATATACGCACTTCTGTCCACACAAACCAGCGTATACCTCAGTGTATATTTTATTGCGCATACGCGCTTTCTCTTCGCTGAAGCCGCGTATATACGCGCTTCCTCTGCGGCGAAGTAGCGTATAGATCTTCAATCATTACAGAGCAGCATACTTCATCAGATCAGATATTCAGTTCAGATCTACCCTTTTGCTTCAGACAGATGTTCGCCTAGATGCTCGCCTCATCACAGATCTAAGCCTTCCATAATCAGATCTAGCAAATACAAGAGCAATTCGGATCTAGATCCCCTTCTTCATCATTGGTGCATCATACATTCAGATTTATCATTCAAGTGTAACCCTTTCCATTCAGATATACTTCAGAGAGAAGTATTCATTCAAGCTCAGACATCTTGCACCCACACTCATGTTATGCACAATGAATTTCTTCTCCTTATATAGGTTTATCCTTTTTCAATACCATGAGCCCCTTTTTCAATACCATGGGCCAAAACAATACCATGAGCCCAAAACTTCCTGGACGGGGTCAATTAGGCGGATCATTACCCAATACAATGGGTCAATACCATGGTGGTTACCCTTGGTTTTTCACTTTTTGAGCGCTTTAGCCCATACGCGACTTGGCACGTTCTTTTCCGCGTGCATACGCGACTTCCCCTAGGCCAATCCGCGTATACATAGAGACATACTCTTTTTCATCATAGAATCTAGCATATGCTGAAATCCTTTCTTCATTGCCTTCTGTACTTACTGTAGATACATCAGATTTCCTTCATCAAGAACATATTCTATCAAGCACAACTTCATCAAGTAAGTTGTCATCATCTTTATCAGATGGGTTGCCTTTCAAGGACAACACTCAACATCATATTGTCAACAAACATTATATCACATCAGATTTACATCATTTACTAAGTCCATCAAGTCAAGCATAACTTCATCAGGTGGATTGCCATCAAGGACAACACATGTCAACAGTCGCATGTCTTCATCTTCATTTAGTGGGTTGCCATCAAGGACAACACTCTGCATCATATTTCCAACAGATGAAGTCGAAAATATAGGAACCAAAGGCTCGATCAAACAAGATAGAGGTGAAGGAGATAATTTTGATTCAAGTGATTTAGATGATGTGGATGTTTCATATGATTGTAAATTGAATTCATCTACTAACTTTGAACGAATTCCTTTAAAGAAGTTGCTTCTTATGATGAGTGGGAAGAAACAATACAGAAAAAGTACGATGCTTTCATCAAGAATGTGCCATGGAAGTTAGTGGACCCTCCTCCATTCATATCAAACCAATTGGATGCAAGTAGGTCTTCAAGAACAAGTACGAAACAAATGGTTCACTTGACAAGCATAAAGCAAAGCTCATGGAAAAAGGATTTTCCCCCCAAAAAAAAAGGTATTGATTATGAGGAGACTTTTTCCCCACAACAAAATGGGCCACCATCTATACTCTATTTGCCTTGGAAACACAAAATGAATGGAAAGTCAATCAAATGGATGTGAAGATAGTTTATTGAATGGAGACTTGAAAGAGAATGTCTTCATGTCTCTGCTGCAAGGTTTTGTTGTGAAGGAACAAGAATAAAATGTATGTAAACTCATCAAATCTTTATATGGCCTAAAACAAGCATCGTGAGCCTGGAATAAAAAATTGACTTAGCGTCTTCTAAAATTGATTTCCGAGCACTTTAATCTTGATGATGCGAATTTGTTTGTAAAAAAATTTGGTAAACCTATTGTATACCTTGTAATGTATGTACATGGCCTGTTGATAACAGGGAAAAATGAAAGCTATATTGCATCCATTAAAAAAAAAAGAGTTGAGGAAAGGCTTTGAGATGACGGATTTGGGACTTCTTCACTACTACTTGGGCATTGAAGTGACTTAACATCCAAAGTTTGGCATGGGTTGAATGTAACCCTCTCTCCATTCCAATTAATAGAATTTGAAGCTCACACAAAAAGAAGGGAATGGATTTGAGGATGCAACCAATTATAGAAACTCGTGGGAAGTCTCGTCTACCTTAACACCATCAGACCAGATATCTCATTTGTTGTTGGGATTCTTTCTAAGTTTATGTAAAACCTTATGAAGGGCATTGATCTACTATAAAAAGAGTCATGAAATACTTGAAGGGAACTGCAAACTTTGGGGTCAAGTATTGCAAGGTGGATGACTTCAACCTCATTGGTTATTATGATTTTAGACTTTGATGAGGATAAAGAAAATGGAGTGTTGGCTTTAGGTTATCTCATGATTCTTGGATTAGTAACTATCTCCTAAAGGTCATGCAAATAATCAGCTCCAACAAATTTTTTAATAGAGGCAGAATATGTGGTAACTATAGAAGCAACAAAGGAGATTGTGTGGCTCAAGAAAATACTTGAAATATGCAAGAGAAAGAAATGAATTCTACTCGTCTTATAGTTGACAATACTTTTGCAATCAAGTTGACCAAAAATTCTAGATTCCATGATTGAACTAAGCACATCAACACAAAGTACCATCTAATTCAATATCATGTAGAGACCAAGACTATTTGTTTGAGATATTGTTCCACAAATGAGCAAATTGCAAACATCTCCACCAAAGCACTTGAAAGTTCAAAATAATATTTAGACTCACAAACACTCTTTTCGCGAAATGTTATACACATAATTCCTTGAAATTATTATTATACCTAATACAAAGTTAGAAGAAATGAAGAAACTAGAATGTGAAGATAATAGCCACCTCCTTTGTATGTATATATATATATATATATATATATATATATATATATATATAACTTTGAGTAAACAAAATAAGCATAAAGTATGGACTTATTTCCTATGCCTGACAACTTGCTTCTATAAGTGTGTGTTATTCACGGTCAATAAACTAAAAGCATTTGCCCTAAGCCTCTACCTATCAAATTTAAATAGCAAGATGATGCATTAACTATGTTAAAGACTTGGAGATAAAGCATTACCACGGATCGAGCAAGGGATTTCGAATTCGCCTCTCCTGCAAACGGTATAAGAATGAAACTTCAAAAAAAATTGCTGTCCATGCATGACAAGGACTCAAGTACCGTCGAATTCGGGGAAAAAGATTGGAAATTTACCAGGAAAGGGGTCGTTAGAACCGCCAAAATGAGCGGAGCTCGAATCTCTTTTGGCGGCATACGGACTGAATCCTGCTATCGAGTTTGTGGACACGAAAACCAGCATTGTTTTGAAGCTTTGACTGCGGACGGTCGACTGGAAACCCTCCCTCTCTGTCACCCGTCCATTTTCTTTCTAAATTTGAACGTGTGACGATTAGAGTAACATACTATATTTTCAATCGATTCAAATACCATGAGCTGCTGGACGGCTTCCTTTTTATCCCTTATAATAAAATTATCTAAATGTGCGTTCTTATAAGAGAGAGTGACAAGTTACAAAATATCACTTAAATGAAATGATAATAAAATTATCTAAATGTGCGTTCTTATAAGGGAGAGTGATGAGTACAAAATATCACTTAAATGAAATGATATTTTAACATTCACCAAACTAAAGTGAGGGTGGCAAGTGACCAAGGTGTTTATCATTTTGAGGAAGAAGTTATTTTATAACATTTCATTTAAAAATAAATAAATTATTAGAGCATATAATGACTAAGGTATTTTATGGGTTATTTGTTCAAAATGATGGACAAAAATCTAGTCGTGTTAAGGGTTGATATGGCCTAGGCCCACTGCGATCACTCAGTGATTTTGACAGTTTAGATGCCCCTTGGTCATGATTATTCAAGCCACATTGACAATTTAGATGCTCCTTGGTCATGTTATTCAAGCCACAGGTTAAGTGTATTGGTCATCTCATGACTCACATTATTTAGCGAACAAAAAAATTATGTATATTAACAAATTAAAAAATTATAACAAAAATAAATAAATAAATACTTTAATTTTACATGAAATTTATATAAAGAAATAAAGTGATTGAAAATAAAAAAATTCCTAATTTCATGTCTAATTGCTTTCTACATTTTTGTATATGGAAATGTGTACTTTTTTCATTACTCAATATGGAGTTGACACTATAGTGGGAGGTAGGAGTGCGAGGGGTTATTCTTCGCCTTGACAGAGAAACTGAAAAAAAGTTTGAATTGGAGTTAGGCATCAAACAACTAGGAAGAAGTCTTAGGTGTATGGCAAGGAATGAAAATTGCACTAGCCAATGGAATTTGTCACTTAAGTGTATTCAGGGACTCGCTTATCACTATACAAAAATGGTATAAGTTGAAAGACTGCATGGAGAATGATTTGCCTCCAATAAACAAGTTTTTTGATCAGATTTCTCATCTTGTTCTGATGATGAATCACACTCACTAGTTCAAAACACGTCGACAAAATTTTAATACATGTGATTTTCACCAAAAATTTATATACATATTTTATGGATCACATAAACCAAGTTCTTAATAAAATTTGGATCTATATCATACTAAAAGAGAAAATAACCAATTAGCAAATGAGCAAGCTAATGTAGGAGCTAACTTGGCACAATGAACTTTAATAGAGGATGAAGGCAATCTATCCCAATGTCATATTCCATGATTGCCCACAAGCAAAAGACTGTGGTCCCAATGAAACTAATTAAAGTGGAATTGAGTTCTGACAATCTGCATAAAAAAATTCTTAATTTCAAGAAGCTCATGAGCCTCTAAGATCGCCAATACTGGATGACAGAGCACACTATCCAAGCAGCTAGAAAGGATCACATGAGGAATAAGGACAGGTGGAGAAGCGACGGCAAAACATTAACACCTTATTTCAGGCCAGGATCTGCAAGTACTGCTTCATAGTTGGAACAGACTGTTGTGTTCATGTGTGCAATCAAATTAGCGGTATCAGTTATGGAATTTCATGTGCACATAGAGCGAGGACAGGCGGTAAGCATTGAATGTGAGCAGAGCTCTTCTGGAGCTACTTCAAACACAGTCAAAGATATAAAGGGTTGTATCTATAAGTTAAAAATGCAGTTGGTCAGTTTCATGAAACGAAGAGTCGACGATATGGCCTTTGCATCTAGGAATGGTGTTGATAAAACTTTGGATGAGCTAATGATTGAGATGAAAAAATATGTGACAGAGTTGATATCCAAAATTGGAGAGAATATAATCTCTAAGGCTTGCTCCCACTTCATTCTAGTCTCTAATCAGCTTGGAGGCTTGAAAAAATATGTGGAAAGCCTACAGGCCGCACTGGATTTAATTGTCACCAAACTGGAAAACCTAGAATCCAAGGTGGAAAATTAGGAAGTCAAAGTGGAGACTGTTGTCATCAATGTTCTGAAGGAGGTATTTGCTCTCAGTGATCAACACAATGTTCTGAACGAGTAGCACTTGGAACTGAGTGGAGGTGACCCTACAAACCCATCGTTGCACTCTGAACAAAACGTGTAGCAGACGAATCTGAGGCAGAATACCACAGCTCGAGCAAATGGATGTAGACAACACGGTCATGGAGAGGCTCAACTAGAACCAGGAGGAGGGCACTGAGTAGTTTCATTATAATGTTATGTTTTGCAATTTTGTTAATATCAATGGAGGTTACTATCAGAAAAATGTTGTTATATATCTGGTAAAGACTCCTTAGTTTGTAAGAAGGCTATGGCTTGAGTAGTTTTGGAGAACTATGAAGGAAATGATGATTTTGAATGTAAAGGCATTGCCCTAGCTTGATTAATACAAGGTTAATCGCTTCTTAAAAAAAAAATTGAAGTTAGATGCTATAACATCAAAAAATAATTACATTGATTGTTCAGAGGCGTTTTACAATCGAGTGTATAGTAGTATAGAGGAGATGTTGTAGACTCTATAAATAAGTATAAATATTTAAATATTATCTCAATTAAGTAATAAAAAGTCAATTAAGTAATAAATCAAATCAATTTAATTTGTTATATTATAATTTTTCTTTCATTCGAAAAATTACAAACTTAAAAATAAAATAAAAAATTATATATTCAATTTAATTTACTATACTGCAATTTTGTTTTTATTAGTAAAATTATAAATACTTTTTAAAGGAAAAATTATAATATATATCATATTGAAATAAACGTAAATAAGAATGATTCATATTAAAAACCATGAGATTTTAGAACATGTAATTAATAAACATATAAAGCATAAAGAAAATAATAATAATAAACTTATAATATGTGTGGGGGTGTGTGATGATGATTATGATTATGTTTAATGTCCACAAAGATTAATATGGTCGATTTGACCTTAAGAAAGTAAGTGACTAATGGAGTGGGAAACAAGACTCCTTGGTGACCCCTTGGGTCCGGTGGGAGAAAATTGTTGTCCCAAAAGGGATGGGAGGATGGGGATTGAAAAATATTTTTCTCTTTGCTCAGGCCCTGGCTGCGAAGAGTGGGTGGAGACTTATCAATATTGATAGTCTTTGGACCCAGGTGATCAGTCAGAAATATATTGCTCCTTTCTCTATTGTGGATTGGATAAGGAATCCTAGAAAATCCTTTGCTGGTGGCTCGGTGATTTGGAAGGCACTTGTTAAGTCTTTTCATATATTGGAAACAAGTCTGGCTTGGGATGTGGGTAGCGGCAGGAAGCTTCGGGTTGGTGAGGACCCTTGGTTGGGCAGTGATATTCAACACCTCCTTCCCAGGCATACAGTTGAAGCATTAAGGCAGAGGGGGATTACTTTCCTCTCCCATCTTGCTGATCCGGTTAGGAGAAGGCTGGGCATTCAGCCGTGGATTTTGGCCTCTTCCTTGGGGCTGGAAGAACAAGATGAGAGGGCTTTGGATGCTTATATACGTGCTTTAAAACAGGCTCACATTTTGTTGCAGGATAGGGAGGATATGATTGCCTGGGATTATGATTCTTCGGGGATCTATTCCCCCAAGGCTGGTTACTCAAAACTTAGTTCTGGGGCTGTCTTGGGTGCGGAGCGGTGGTGGTGGAAAAAACTCTGGAAACTAAATTGCCCTCCGAAGACTCGCCTTTTTATGTGGTGTGTCCTTGAAAATAAAGTCCCCACCTGGGATGTGCTACAACACAGAGGTTTTCAGGGTCCAGGTTGGTGCAGTTTGTGTCACACTGATGTGGAATCTGTCAATCATCTCTTCCTCAGCTGTCCATTCATTAGAGGTGTCTGGCTGGAATGTTCCAGATTACTGGGTTTCCTTTGCAGATGGGAGGGTGTTTCTCTGTCTCATGCATGGGATTCGTGGTGGGGGTCTTATGCTGAGCAGAATATAAAAGCTTTGCCTCTCCTTGTCATCTGGGGCTGTTGGTTGGCACGTAATCGGCTGCTTTTTGATGGGACGGTCAGCACTCCTGAGATTGTTGGGGCAATGACCATTGGACTGCACTCTGCTTTTCCCATCCACATTCGGGCTGCCAAACAGAGGGAGGTCCTACTATTGGATATTGACAGGAGGAATCCTTGGGGTTATTTTGATGGGGCTATGCAGCAAAATATCTGTGGTGGGGGGGCTCTACTGTACCTGTCGGACGCTCATTGGTTTGAGATCTCGGCTGGGATTGGCGCTGGTACTAACAATTTTTCTGAATTGGTGAGTCTCAAGATACTTCTGATGTTTGCAGTGGAGAAAGGTTGCCGAGTGCTAAATTTATATGGGGACTCATTGAATGTGATTAATTGGATTAATGGTATTCAGCAGTGCAGCGTTCATCATCTACACAATCTGCTCTGTTCCATCATGGCGATCCTCCGCTCACTTGATTCTTTCTCCTGCCTACATATATATCGAGAGAATAATGGGCTTGCTGATCAAGCCTCAAAGTGGGGGCTTCGGCAGGATGATGGTCTCTGGAGAATTCGTGAACATCAGGATGGAGGCATTACTGAGTTTTTCCATCCTTCCCTTTTTGACTGAGAGGTTATGGGTCTCCTATGTTGGCCTGGAAACAGAGAGGCTAACATATGGTGGTTCTTTTGCACATATGGTTTTGTGAAGTAGTTCGAGGATTCCCACTGAACTATTCTTGGTCAATTGATCAATGGGCGGCCTGCTGTGGGTTGGATCTTTCCACAGTTTCCACACTTTTCAGATATGGACTGTTGTTGGTATGCGTTATTTAGTTTTTTCTTTTTCTACAACTAAATGCATGAAGCAGCCTACAGACTACACAGAAGCAGTGCAGACCTTTTCTTTTTCTTCAACTGGAAATGAAAGAAGTAGCCTACAGTCTTCTCAGAAGCAACCGGAATTGGTTTTTTTGTTTTGACAGACTATACTGCCTACACTGAAGCAGTGCAAACATATACAAGCATCACATATGTGCCTGGCTTTAGTGGTTGCCATCCTTCAGATCTTTATGGAGGACTTGACATGGTTTTATACTACAGGATTGAAACTTTCGATTTTCTTGCTGAGGGCTGATCGCTGGCGGGCTGTAGAAATAGTCAATGGGTTGCCATCCCTGTAGTACGCTATCACTCCTCATTAGATGTCGCAGAATGTTTAATTCTCATTGAAGGATTTCAACAGCGCAATGGTTTTATAATATCGTGTTCTCTGAACCCCTGGGCGGTGTTTCTTTTCTGACCGTGGACTTTAAAATTTGCTGGCAGCGTTCATATTGGCTCGGGTGAATGACTGGATAGGAGTCAGCTCAACATATGATTGGTTTATTTTTTATTTCATGGCTGTGGATTTGGTCTGAGCCATAATGGAGCAGTTTTTTTGTTTAGTTATGACTTGAAAATTCACTATAGGAACTTATAGACAGTTCTGGTATTTGAACAGTTTTGTATTAGCTTGACAACTGGATCTGCATAGGCCAGTTTAAGATCAGTCACAGACTCTTGTAAACAAACAATGGGGTTTGTTTTTTCTGAACACACATCTATGTGTTTTCACATTGTAATTTTGTTCACACCTGCTGAAATAAAATTATGCTTTTTTCTCGAGGAAAAAAAAAGAAAGTAAGTGACTAACGGAGGCTCTTTAATGGCAACCATTATTTCCCACGCTATAGATTATTAAATGTTGGTGGGCATGCATTTAATAACCTAATAGTCTCGGAAATATGTGTTGCCCTCTTTAATAGTTTATTTCTATGATCAAAGAAAAGGGAGAGAAGCATTATGAGATTATTGTAGTTTTGTAGACTTAACAAGTCAAGAAGGTTGGTAGTGTGACAAATGTTTTAAAAAAAGAATTAATGTGAGTAAGGATTGGGCAATCCAAAAGAAATTGTTTTCATCTTCAACTCTCTTAGTATCACAAAAGGGGTGGATTCTTTTATCCAAAGGTGTTATATATATTAGAATTTTATATTTAAATTTAATTAATAAACCTATAAAAATTCAATATTTACAACAAACTCATATATCATCAATATTATGCATATTACACTATATATATATATATATATATATATATATATATATATATATATATATATATATATAAACATGGTTTTATTTAATTAATAAACCGATAAAAATTCAATATTTACAACAAACTCATATATCATCAAAATTATGCATATTACACTATATGTGTGAGTGTGTGTGTGTAAAACATGGTTCTAATAAAATAAAATAAAAAAAAAATAGTTTTATATATGGAGATGTGAAATTTATGTAAGTATAAATAATATTATTAAGAAACAACATAGATTCATCTCAATTTTGGATCTACCAAGCATCAAGAGAAATCAAATATTTGGAGGTACAAACTTTTTTTCAATTTTTGTATTCAAAAAAAGGTTTACATTTTGAGAGAGTTGATCCCACTCGGTGTTTGGTATATCCAGAGTGAAGATGGATCTATGTTGGATGATATTACGGTTCAATGTGAAGGAAACATATAATTCATGTGTTCAGTTGATATGTTGTATTGTAGTATTTAAGAAATTATATTAATAACAAAAAAATATTTTAGTGTCATTCATAAATAAAATATTTCAATGTCGACATTAACATAATTTTATATTTTCCCCACGGAGGGTCCTCAGGGAAGGTATCTCTCCCATGCTTGGGATGAGTGTCGTAGGCATAAAAGAAGAAGGTAGGTTTCCTTCCATATGGAAGCCTACATGGTTAACTATACTTGACATTACGAAAATCATGTGAAAAAATTTAATGAAAATTCCATAGCTACTATGTTTGATTGTGCGAAATCTAGGCATGTTACACTTGGCTTGGATCTTCAACTGCAAAGAAACTTCAAAACTCATTATGACAACTAATGGTGAATGGAAAAAACATAATGCCAAGGGGTGGTTGGATGAGGAAGAGTTCATAAGGATTGGAGATAATTGCATGAATATAACTTTTCGACCATGGAACACAAGGAGAAAGGATGGTGTTATTGGTATCAAAAGGTTGCTCCATGGAATTTCTAAGGAACAAGGGATTGGCAATCTTCCTCAGTGAGAACCTCTTCAAGCGGAACATCCAAGCCACTAGAACAAACCATGGCAATTTTAGTGATTGCAGGTTTAGTCATATTGTTATCCCAATATGGAACTCTATTTCAATTTTAAAATATTTCTTCAATGCTTTGAATTCAGTCTTTTTCTTTGTGGGCTTCTGGTTTTTTTGTCCCCTCTTTGGGTTTAATCATCCTAGGGGGTCTTGTTTTCAGTATGAGTTGATTTCTTTCCTCTCCCCTAGTTTCTTATCCTTCCTATGCTATATCTCTTCCTCTTTTTTCTCTTTGGCATATATATGGTTTCATTTCTCTATGTTTGGCACCCCCACGCCCCAATTTTCCTCACTCGCCCTTCCACCCACTTTAATCTACTTTTTATGGTTTTATGGCCTCTTCCTTACCCTATGTTTTTCCCACTCACTCAACTCAAAATTCCCTCACTTAGCTCTCTTGAGCAATATTTTAGCTTCATCCTTCTATTATGGCTAGATGTCAATTATTAGTGCCTCAGCACAGTGGAAGACAGGGATGACTCGGTCTCTCCCCTCCTTCTAAACTCAATCCCTCATAAGTGCACCATACACAGGCTCAAGCAGCTACTAGGGAAACCATGAAACACTACAAAATCGTTGGAGTTGTTAAAAGGAACATTTCAGATGTGGAAAAATAGGTCTGACAATCAAGAAGATTTATCCCACACACACACACACACACAACATGATTCTAATAAAATTAAAAATAAGAATAGTTTTATGTATGGAGATGTGAAATTTATATAAGTATAAATAATATTATTAAGAAACAACATAGATTCTTCTTAATTTTGGATCTACCAAGCATCAAGAGAAATCAAATCTTTGGAGGTGCAAACCTTTTTTTGAATGGTGCAAACCTTTTTTCAA
Source organism: Pinus albicaulis (assembly GCA_034641835.2). NCBI lineage: Eukaryota > Viridiplantae > Streptophyta > Pinopsida > Pinales > Pinaceae > Pinus > Pinus albicaulis. The sequence continues at coordinate 566,762,640 of CM076579.1, forward strand.
TTTTTGCATTCAAAAAAAGGTTTACATTTTGACAGAGTTGATCCCACTCAGTGTATGGTATATCCAAAGTCAAGATGGATCTATGTTGGTCGATATTATGGTTCAGTGTGAAGGAAATGTACAATTCATGTGTTTAGTTGATATGTTGTATTGTAATATTTAAGAAATTATATTAATAACAAAAAAATATTTTAGTGTCAGTCATAAATAAAATATTTCATTGTCGACATTAACATAATTTTATATTTTCCCCACAGAGGGTGCTAAGGGAACACATCTCTGCCAAGATTGGGATGAGTGTCATAGGCATAAAAGAAGGAGGTAGGTTGTCTTCCATCTAGAAGCCTACATGGCTACCTGTACTTGACATTATGGAAATCTTGTGAAAACATTTAATGAAAATTCCAGAGCTACTGTGTTTGATTGTGTAAAATCTAGGTGTGTTAGACTTGGCTTGGATCTTCAACTACAAAGTAACTTCAAAACTCATTATGACAACTAATGGTGAATGGAAAAATCATAATTTGAAGAGGTGGTTCGACGAGCAAGAGTTCATAAGAATTGGAGATAACTACATGAATATAATTTTTTGACCATGGAACACAAGGAGCAAGGATGGTATTAATGGTATCGAAAGGTTGCTCCATGGAATTGCTAAGGAACAATGTATTGGAAATCTTCCTCGGTGAGAACCTCTTCAAGTGGAACATCCAAGCCACTGGAACAAATCATGGCAATTTTAGTGATTGCAGGTTTAGTCATATCGTTATCCCAATCTGGAACTCTATTTCAATTTTAAAAAATTTCTTCAATGCGTTGAATTCGATCCTTGGCTTTGTGGTCTTCTATTTTTTTGTCTCCTCCTTGCGTTTAATCATCATAGGGGGTATTTTATTCAGTCTGAGGTTATTTCCTTCCTCTCCCCTAATTTTGTATCCTTCCTATGCTATATATCTTCCTTTATATTCTCTTTGGCACCTATATGGTTTCATTTCTCTATGTTTGGCACCTCCACGCCCTAGTTTTCCTCACTCACCCATCCACCCACTTTAATCTACTTGTTATGGTTTATCCCCTCTTCCTTACACCATGTTTTTCCCACTCACTCAACTTAAAATGTCCCTCACTTAGCTCTCTTGAGCAATCTTTCTACTTAGTTTCATCCTTCTATTATGGCTAGATGTCAATTATTAGCGCCTCAACACAGTGGAAGACAGGGATGACTTGGTATCTCCCCTCCTTATAAATTAAATCCTTCATAATTCCACCATACACATGCTCAAGAAACTGATAGGGAAACCATGGAATGCTACAAAACCGTTGTAGTTGTTCAAAGGGAAATTTCAGATGTGGAAGAATAGGTCTGGCAAGCAAGATGTTATATCCCATATATATATATATATATATATATATATATAGAGAGAGAGAGAGAGAGAGAGAGAGAGAGAGAGTAGGAAAGTATGGAGTAGATTCTTGATGTAGGGAATTCCACCAAGGCCCAAGACCACCTGCTACATGAAAATTGTAATCTCTACTAGCACATAAAACCTTAATGGGAAGGGTCCTCGCTGACAAGGAAGATACACAGTAAGATCTAATCATATGCATGGTAAAGCTATTTGATAAGGTTAACAAACTCAATAGAGAAGTCACGTTTTTGGCGAAAAACTTGACAAACATGGTCGTTTCATTCTATGACATTGAGAGAGAGCCGCAACCATTAGGCCAAGAGGACAATTCTACAGTATGAAGTCCAAGAAGCCAACGTTGTGCAACAACACTTTACTTTATTGTTATTATTATATTTATGAACATAATATTTACTTGTATGTTAGTAATAGTTTGTGTTTGTGTTTATGAGACTTTTAGATAGAGAACAATATTGACAATAAAAAAAAAATTGAGACTATACTTCTCGTCTGGTTTCTCGAGTGGGAGACCAATAGTTATAACTATCTATGTATGTTAATTTTTTTGAAAATAATATGAATGACCTGATCTTATTCACTATATGTGTTATAAATGAAATATTATATATATATATATATATATATATATAGAGAGAGAGAGAGAGAGAGAGAGAGAGAGAGAGAGATTTGTTTTCCATTGATAGGTATAATTCTTTCACTACTTAATATGGAGTTGACATGTGACATTTAAAAAAAATATTAATAAGACATTTAAAAAAATATTAATAAATAAAAAAAACAATGTAAATGTCTATTTAGAGAGAGAGTGTGTGTGTCTATGTATATATTATGTAAAGTAAATATATATTATATAAAGTAAATGAAAATAAAAAAAATTATGGTTAAAACATTTATTAGTGTATTACTCAAGATGAAGGAGAGTGTAAGTCCTTCCATGCTTAGCACGGAATTGATACATGGCATGCCATGTGCCAACTCTAAGGAAAATTTTAAGGATGGAAAATTATTTTGAAGTCTACAAACTTTCATGAATTTTAATAGTCCCTAATATACAAAATAAAAGATTTGGTGATATTTTTGTAAAAATATTATAATTTCAATAATTTTATATAGTCCATAAAAAATTGTGGCCATTTTTAAGGTAAAATAATTTTATCGTATAAAAACTGAGCCAATTATTTTTAGAAAAAATGGAAATTAGAGTTTTTTTTTTTGTTTTGTTAAACAACGTGGAAAATTAGTTCATCTACAAAATTTAGCTCCTAGAATTTTCCTTTGGACTCAACATCGTGCTAAGCATGAAAGAATTACACATCTCCTTCATCTTGAGTGACACACTAATAAAATGTTTTAACTATAAGATTTTTTTTTTTATTCTCGTTTACTTTATATAATATAAACATAGGCAAGAGAGAGAGAGAGAGAGAGAGATTATTCCATTGATAGGTACTTTCTAATTTGGAGTACATGAGAAATATATAATTCTTTCAATGCTTAATATGGAGTTGACATGTGACATTTAAAAACACTATTATTAAAATATTAAAAAAAAAACAATAACAAAAATCAATGTAAATATCTATTTAGGGAGAGAGCATATATATATTAAATGAAAAAACATATTATGATTAAAATATTTTACTAGTGGGTTACTCAAGATGAAGGAGATGTGTAATTCATTTCATGCTTAGCATGAAGCTGACAGATGACATGCATTAAGATTATAAGAATTAAGGTTCCTGACTCAAATTACTTGAATGTTCATTTTACATGACGAACATTGAATTAATTTGAGTGAGGAACCTTAATACTTACAAACTTAATATGTATGTAAAGTGAGGGTGGAAAATGTTCACCACTTAATGGTTATAAAATTCTTGATTATAAGATGGTTAAGTTACAATAATTAATATTTGGGAGTTATTTATGTTGTAGAAATGATTAAAAGCTTCTTTGAATTTAAAACTACATCAAAAGTAAATGGATATTGAAAGAACACAAAACATGGTAAAACAAGAGGTTTATTTATTTTTAACACCAAAGAGTATTGTCTGTATTAAGTTCGCACCCCGATGAAGCATGTACTCGAGAAATTACAGTTCCATTACATCATCGGGCTTCATGTTATGCATATGCAAGCTATCAAACCAGACCCAATTACCAATCAAAACTTAAAATAAACAACAATCCTATTATTCTACTAGTATATACTCGATAGAACTTTGATAAGAGAAAGATACATAGGAAACTAGACATGAATAACAAAAAATAGTCTTTATGAACAACATAGTGGTTCAGGTTGAGGCCCGTGTTTTTCTTAGTTGGCAGAGAATTATGCTTGGCGAATTGTATTTGCAGATCCCCGGGCATGCTTCTAAGAGCCCCAACCTCATCTTCCAGGCATGCAATTTGGTTTCTCTTTGCCACAATCATTTCCTGATTCTCAGTGTTTGAGTCCCTCTGTTGTTGAAGAAGCGCCTACAAATCAAAAATTCCTGCCCACAATTATGCATGCGCGTTAATACACCTTTCACATTATGGTGGAGAGAAGGTGGCTAAGGGAAAGCACATCACGACCTTGACCCAATCATGGGAGCGGTCCCTTGCCACCTTGCCTGAGCGAGGATGACAATAGCCCTAAGAACCCAACGCCATTGAAGAAGATCTATAAACCCATGATGACAAGATTCTGACCACTTTACCAATTTCTCGACAAGGCAAGACCAACCAAACAAGCTTCACTGAGTGCAGTGACACCCAGGGATGGGAAGAGGAACAACCCCAATCCAATTCCAACTCAGATCCTAGAGAAATAGACACGACAAGCTAGGGACTACCCATGCCTCCTAAAAGGATCCAAACTTTGGAAAATTTCCTTTCCATCCTATTGTACTCCAACGATATGTAGAAATTCAATCTGCACCCCAACGTTATATAAAATGAGCCATACAGGGGCCTCATGCGACACAAAGCAGTGGGTTGTGTAACCCCAGGATCCCATGGTGTCTCCATGGTTACTATGCAACCCAAATTGACCCTCACTCCATGCCTTGCTGCCTTCAAGTGGTTGAGTTGTTCGATCTGAACCAGGAGGAGTAAATGTGACTCCTTCACAGAGGGAATTTGCATGGGGGGTGCTTGAACATTCCAGTGTAAAATCTGAGAGATGGACAAGAAATATCCCACACTTATTAGGTCCTTCATCACAGTAAACATCACCTGGCCCATGTTCATAATGCTTTGCGTCAAGGGAAATGGATTTTGAGCCTTCAAATAATGCAAAGTTCCAAAGGGGAGAGCCCACAAGAGACAGGAGTGGAGGGTGGTGAATAGAGGTGTCATGGAGGGGGGGGGGGAATATATGAAGGAGGGGTTGATTTCTAAGTGCACATTAATAACAAAAGACTTAAGAGGGGGGAGGGGAGATAAGAAAAACTTGCATAGTGAAACTGAGGGATACGTAAAATACAAAAGGTTCCATTGAAAACTAATTTCCTTTCATTCAATTGACAACCATTATTAGCTTGTAAATCCTCCTTACAGTTTAGTGCTCTTATAATATGTTAAAATAGAAAGGTGAAAAATAGGGGGAAAATATGATGGGCTTGTTGTAGCAGTTGATTTAACTTGTTGTTCTGAGCAGAAGAGTTTGAGCTCATGTGCTTGATGACCAGGAAGGAATTTCCCAAAATTGTGACGTCTCTAACTCCCCTTTGGTGGGACAAAAGGAGCCCTGGGTAGAGGCCATAAGCTTCAACTTCGTTGTTGGACTTCCTTCCCAAGCCCCAGGCATACTGATCAAAAAGTCTTGCTTAGATATTAATGAGAATCCCTCCCCCTCCTGCCACCCCTGGGTTTCTTTTTGAGGCACCGTCAAACTAGAGAATCCAAGATTGAGATCTTTGCTTCCATTCCACAAACTTGTCTGGGGTGAGGTAGAGGGTCCAAAGAGGGCACAAAGAAAGACAATTCATAGGGGGAGGGGAATGGGTGGGAACGGTCCAAGTCCTGAGCCAGGATAGTTCTTCCAGATCAATAGAAGAATCAACAGAAGGGTGGAGGAACTAAAAATAGGACGAAAGAGCTTTTAGGGTGGTTATCCAGCCTGGAGGATGAGAAGAATGAAAGATTGCCTTATTTAGAGATAATCAAATATGCCAAAAAACATATTTATGAAGAGTGGTCCAAAGTTCTTTAAAGGATCTTTTGGCCTTACAGGAGCCCGCATAAAATTTGGGCCAAGAGGGAAAGAAGGAACCTTGAGATTAGAAAGCCAACTGGTTCTAGAGAATAGGGGACCAAGAGTCAAGGACCAGATGAATATGGAGAATGAGAAAAAGAGAAAGAGATGGGAAATGCTTTCCTCCCAGTCCTCACAAAGGGGACACATGGAAGGAACTGCAATTCCCCTCTTCTAGAGGTTCTCAACAGTGAGGATTATTTTATGAGAAGGCATCCAATAGAAAAAATTTACCTTGGGAATTGCATTTGCGCTCTATATTTTGTTCCATATCATAGATTTTGGGGGAATTTGTGCATTGAAGAGAAGATGAGAGTAGCCTTCCTTGTTTGAGTAGGAGGAGCTATTCCATTCCCACTAGTCTGTGATATATTTAGTAAGAGGAGCAAATCTACTTAATTTATGTTTTAGAATATCCAAAAATAGGTCCAAATGTGCCGAAATATCTTCAAACGAACATCTTGTCCAGAGGCCCTTCCTATCCCAACTGGAGATCTGACGCAAGAGAACAATTCCAGCCTGGGATAAATGGTCCTTCAGAGGGGAAATTGAAGGATCCAAACCCAAAGGGGGGATATCCAATATTGGATCGGTCCAAATGTTAATTGTGCTTCTATTCCCTCAGATTTTGCATAGGTTGTTCAATATGAGAGACGAGGGAAATTGAAGGAGTTTCCAAATAGGAGAGCCCTGGTTTGAGTCATTGTGAATCTCTCTGTTATTGTGTTGATGCATATATTTAAATTTTTGAACTTGCGGCTGCCATTGGTCTGGTTGTGTCTTAAGCTTCCAGTAAAGTTTGGCGCCCATAGTAGTATTGACCAGAGTGGGGTCACAAATTCATAGCCCCCCATGTTGTTTTGGTACTCTAAAAGTCTTCCAATTCACTAAGTGGTAATTTGTATTTTCCTTCTTCCCTCCCTCCCATAAAAATTTCTTGATGTATATACCAAATTGATGCATAGCATACTTAAGGGCCTAGAGAGCGAATAATTGATACAATGAAATGGTTGATAAGACTGATTTCACCAAAATGGTCTCACCCACATTATTCAACCACGTCCCTCCCCAATTCACTATTTTGGTTTTTATTTTGTCCAAGATACTTTGCCAGGCATTGGGCATTGATGTCCTTAAGTATATTGGAATACCAAGGTATTTGAAGTCCTTCCAGTCTCGGACAGTCTTGAAACCCAAAGTCTCTTTTACCTTCATGGCTTTCTGAGGCGTGATATTCCAAGTGAAGATATGGCTTTTGTTGTCATTTGTGGCCCCTATGGAGTCCTTAAGAAAACTTTCCATGTTAGATTTAAACCTCTTGGTAATTACCATGGAGTCCCCTCCTAACAATATAGTGGCATTCGTAAAATGCTCGTGGTTGATGATTTTGATCCCTGTCTTGAATTTGATACCTGAAAATATAGAGGATTCTCTTTCATGCTCCAGTATCCTACTCAACAAATTCACCATCAAGATGTAAATGAAGGGATACAGAGGACAACCCTACCTCAATCCCCTGGACACTTTGAATAATCCCACATATCTGAATCCCACAAATCTTCCATTGACCATAGGGGTGATCCATGGGAATGAGATGCATAGAGCTATCCATTTTATAAAGGCTTCGTCAAACCCTATTTTCTTTAGAACCTTTAGGAGGAAGTTTTTCCTTACCCTGTCGAAAGAATTTTCCATATCCAACTTAATTACCATACCTTGATCCCCTCTTTTCCAACTGAATTCAATAGCTTCCAGGATTAGAACTATATTGTCAAAAATTTACCTTCCTGGAATGAAGCCACCCTGGTTGTCGGAGATCAAATAGGGAAGGAGTTTTTTAGCTTGGAGGAAAGGAGCTTCGAGATGATATTATAAGAGACATTGCAAAGAGAAATAGGGTGGAATATGGAAAATGAGGAGGGGTGTGATTCTTTGGGGATTAAGGCTAAGAAGGAAGAGTTGATGCCTCCCTCCATGATGAAGCATTTAAAGGAATATCATATCATTTTGCACATATCTTTGTTAATCAGGTCCCAAAAGTGATGGTAGAAATTGGTTGAGAAACCATCCACCCCTGGGGCTTTGTCAGGGAGAAAAGAGAAAACAACAGTTATGATCTCTTCAATGGATGAAGGGGTAATAAGGAGAGCATTCATTGGCTCAGAGACAAGGGAGGGGACATACTCTAACATATACTCCTAAATTTCTTGGTCAATCATAAATTCCTCTTGTTATAGAGCCTAAAAGTGTTGGACTGCAGCATCCTTGATGTCCTTTAAATCTGAGATTGTTTGACCTCTATGCCAAATATGGGAGATGTTGTTTTTACTCTCTCTAAACTTAGCCTGCTTTTGGAAGAATTTATTGTTTCGATCCCCAGCTCAAAGGCAAGTATTTTTTTATTTTAGCCACCAATATTCTTCTTCTCTTCTGAGGAGTTTATGGAGTGTCTTAAAGGTCTCAACTTATTTTTGGAACACTTCTTGAGTAACTAGAGAGTCTTATTTGTTCCTGAATAGATGTTATTTGTTGCTCCATGTCCCTTATAGGATACTACCTTTCTGATTTGTTCTTTTTGATCCATTTTTTAATATATCCTTTGAGATGTTTGATTTTGGTTTCCCAAACAGTAATTGGGCTGCCCTCTACCCATTGAGAACAATCAAAGAACCCTCAAGAGTCCATCTAAAGGGGGGGAAACCTGAAGGGAATAGGGCCCATATTATGGGAGGACGAGAGGAGGAGGCAAATGGGATGGTGATATAATATGCCCCTGATCCAAGTGGATATTGGTGGTGACCTGCCTATTCCACCTATATCTCTAGTTGGTTTCATCAGTTTCCTTGTTTATAGTAGCATTTACTATTTTTAGAATTTTTTCGGGTCTTGAACTTCCGTAACAATTTTGACCCCCTAAACAATGTTTTTTTTTTAAGTCTACAGTAGCGAAGGCTTGTAGTACTCAGAGAGACCTTTCCAATGAGTTATCATACATGCCAAACGAAGATAATATGACTAAGTTACAACCCAAGGAATTTGGCTTCCCAGCTAACCCCAACGACACCCACAAACTCTTGGTGTTCCATCTCCTTGGGTTAGGGTTTTGGTTGTTTAGGGTTTTCTCTTGTTTCTAAATAATAAAAAGGCCCTTGAGCCTCACTATAACACAGTTCAGAGGCATGTAGTTGCTACATCTCTTCTCAAAGATAACCTATCATTGCCCGATCTACTTTATTTCCATTTTTTATGTAAGCATATTTTAGTTCTATGAGATTAATGAAATGAAGTGTTATTTATGTTGCAACTATGTATTTATGGTTATATATGTATTTTGTTGTGTTCCTGTTTAAGCTCGGATTAGTGGTATTCAAGTAGTATGCTCTTTCTCTAATTTTCTTTTCATGTACCCAACAAGGTCAGGGTATAAGGAGTTACGGATCGAACTGGTTGAACCTTTGCAAGACTAGCCTTGAAAACCCCAACGAACTCCCATGGCAGAAAAAAGAAATATGGGGGGGTAGGAGATCCTTTCAAAATATTGCTCAAAGAAGCCCTCGAGTGACAAAGTAACGCGATGATGGAAAACTTTGTCCAAATCCTTTGGAAACTACCCACAAGCGATGCATATTCTTCCAACAACCACTCTAGAAGCACCACTCGCTTTAAGGTACAAGTTAACTTTGACATCCCCATATTTGAAGGTCATATAAATGTGGATGCCGTAGATAAATGATTAAATATGCTAGAAAGGTATTTCTCGATTCATGATTTTTCCAACCGCGAAAATATTACTTTTGCACTCCTCAAAGTCTCCCCCCACACCAAGGACTGGTGGGAAACCTACTGTGAAAAGAGGGACGAGGGTGAACCCTCACTATTTTCAGCTACAACAACTTGGAATTCTTTTCGGGACGCCATCAAGGAGCAGTATTACCCTGTTGGGATCTATGAAGATAAATACATAAAGTGGACCAAATTGTGATGGGGAAGGGACCAAGACGTACCAGAGTTCACAAATATTTTTCATACCCTTCGCACAAAGTTTGGTATCAATGATTTTGAGTGACATTTGGTACTCAAGTACCGCGATCATCTACACAAATACATCGAGGATGAGATGGAGTTCTTGGACATCTCCTCGCATGACATTTCCTATCGATACATTGTCAAGATAAAGCATAATTTTAAACAGAAGAAGCAAGAATTTGGATATGTGAATCCAAAGCAAGGGAAAAATACCCCCAAACTGCATAACAAAGGAAAAATCCAAGGCATGGTGACCGAGGACAACCCACTATAGCTGCAAGCAAAGAACAACACCACGAAGACAAAGAAGGACACAAGAAAATAATGTGAGTTCCATAAGAGCCCCACTCACAACACGAGTGTCAGGCCAAGCTGTCTCTGGTGGTCGAGCTTAAGGCTTCCGAATCACATGCATGTTCTGTCTCTTGGTCAGAACCCAACAAGGGGACTGAAAAAGGGAAATAAATTATTGACGTGGAGCCTAGTGCCACCTTTGCCACCACTAATAGCCAGAAGGATGAGCCCAAAGATCGAGGGGAGGGAGAGTGCCTCTTCCACTCATAGATGTGGGTGAAGGGTTCTCCACTATAGTTCATTGTCGACAACGGGAACAAAAAGAACCTCATTTCAGTAGATATCGTGAAGCGGCTGGGCCTACGGACCACAACACACCCGTAGTCGTACACCATCAAGTGGCTTCACCAAGAATGAGATCTTTGTGTCAGCTAGCAGTTTCTCCATCCCTACACAATCAAGCCCTACAACTAGTTGTGTATGAGTCTAGTACTCACACTTTTATTATTACTTTAGACAATAAGTTGTACAGGATACCAGAGGTAGCACCGCCTACAACCATCTCTTTGATCACTACAAAGCAATGCAGTAAGATCATTTCCCAGACCAGGAAATTTGTTTTCCTGATTATTCACTCTTAAAGCAAGAAGAATATTGTGGACATGGCCTCCAGACATGGCTCCTCTGCACGGCATAAACAGATTAACGTGGTTGTGGAGGAGTACAGGGACATCTTCACCTCACCCACAGGGGTACCTCTACATTATCAGGTCAAGCACTCCATCGAGTTGACCCCAGGTGTGTCATTACCCAATGGACTGATCTATCAACGCTTTGTTCTGAATAACGATGAAATCAAGAGGCAGATTCAAGAGCTATTGCAGAAATGGCACATCAGGCCAAGTTCATCACCCTGTGGGAGCCCATTCGTGTTGGTACAGAAGAAGGACAAGACCTGGAAACTTTGTATTAACTATCGGCCGCTGCCAAGATCACTGTTTGGAATAGATATCCAATCCCATAGATTAATGACCTTTTGGACCAGTTCAAGGGGGGCCAAATATTTTAGCAATATTGACTTGAAGTTCGTTTATCACTAGGTACCAATCGAAACCTCCGATGTTTGGAAGACTACGTTCAAATCAAAGGAATTCCTTTTCGAATGGATGATCATGCCTTTTAGGTTGAAGAATGCCCCTGAAGCCTTCATGAGGTTAATGGAAGACATCTTGCAACCCATCACCAATTCATTCGTGGTGGTGTATTTGGATGACATCCTGATCTTCAGCCAGAGTTGGGAAGAGCACCTCCACCATATTCGACAGGTCCTCCAAACCCTACGGCAACACAAGTTGTGTGCCAATTTGGATAAATTCACTTTTGGTATGACTGAGGTTCAATATATGGGTGCATAATTGATGAGAGGGGTGTGCATGTGGATCCAACCAAGATATAAGTCATTCTGGATTGGTTAGCCCCAACCACTGTAACAGAGCTCCACAACTTTCTGGGTCTTTCCAATTTCTACTGCAGGTTCTTATTGGGGTTATCTCATATCACTTGGCCTTTAAGTCAAGTCACAAAGGGAAAAGTGAAAGAACATTTCTTTTGGTCTAAATCCCAACAGAAGGCAATTTTTGAGTTGAAGCATCGCCTATGCTCTGCACCAATGCTCACATTACCAGACCTGCAACAACCATTTGAGATTGAGACAAATGCATATGACTATGCTATTGGTGAAATTATTACTCAGTAGGGACATCCAGTGGCATATCACTGTGAGACACTTTTAGACACAGTCTGAAAGTATCCCACCTATGACAAAGATATGTATTTCGTTATGCAAACTTGCCGACAATGGAAGCATCAAGTCCCGGGAAGGAACTATCATCCACACATACCACCGACCCCTACAGTTCATACAGACACAAGGGAAGTTGCAGAATGATCATCGGTCATGACGCTGACCACTGTACTCGACTATTATGGGCATGAGACTTCAGGGTGGCCGCAGGTTTACAAATGCGATCCAAAATTTGGCAACACATACCAGACGCTCCTGGAAGGCAAGCAAGTTCCAAATTTTCACCTCCAGGATGCTTTGTCATGCCACCTGGGACACCTCTGTGTTCCTTCAAGTGAGTGTGCCAATATGATTTGGGTGGCATAATACATTCGGTTTGTTGTACATTTCAGAGTATAGAAAACAATGGCAGTGCTGCAAAATTATTTTTATTGGCCAAACCTTCAACAAGATGTTTGGAGGTACATCATATCCTGCACTGCTTGCGCCATTGCCAAACCAACCATCAACAAAAAAGGACTATATACTACTCTACCTATTGAAAATGGCAACAAGAAACAGTGAAGGAGGCCTCCTGAAACATCTTTCCTGATCCTAGTTGGAAAGTGATCACCTAAACTAGGTGGGGACCACACATGTGATTTTTGTCGAAAAGTCTATTTTTAGACTATGTCTATTTTTAGACATATGGAGCATGGTCTAGGAGTTGCGGGATGCTATTCTTGGATGATTGGTCAAGTTGGTAAAAATAGATGGAAATCTATTTTTAGACATTTAGGTCGAAGTCTATTTTTAGACTGGCGGGCTAAAAATAGAACAGTCAAATATTATTTACCCTTAATAATATTTGGACTCTAAACTTCAGTTTACTCTCTTGGAGCACTTCAGTTTGACCCCGGGAGGTGGGGCATGTGGCTGCCAGAAGGAAATACGCTTTTCCTATGGGTTAAGTGAGCTAATGCATGGTTGACCTCAGTTAGAGCTCAAGTGGCGGAGTTCGGTGGAGTTGATGCGACAGTTAATGGAGATGGTGTTCTGGTTAACTAGTTGAACTAGTTGTATTTAGTTTAACTAGCTAATACACTAGAGATGAGTTGGGTGAATTAAATATTATTTAATTCACTAATTATTAACTCATTATTCAACTAAAGAACACATCAATTTAACTCAATGCATGGACAGTTCAATGGCGACAAGTGAAAGAGGTAGATGAAAGGGTTGAGATAGCTATCAGTTGTGACATTAGTTGTGCATGAGATTTGCACCACACTTGGAGGAAATTGCCCATGATGATTGCGCTGTCAAGCCAAGGAGATTCAAACCTTGGATCTCTCATTAGACCAGCCTTGATTGCGCAATAGAGGCAGGCAATTAGTGGATGTGTTTTGAACCCATGACTTGTTCAAAACCAAGCTAGTTTGTGTGTAGCTTTGTGAGATAGTATTGAGTACTTGTGAGGAGTATTGTGCTATGTATTTGCTGCATGTTCTCTCCATCTAATATACAGAATAGCTGAGGGGTTTTTAGCTATAAGATTTCCCCATACTTACTGTGTTAATGTGTGTGATGAATTGATGTGCTATCGCTTCTATTCTTTCCACATGTGACGATTAATTGTAGAAGAGATTATGTGTTATGCATGCAATTCGAAATTGATGTGTGATCAGGTTAATCTCCATTGAATAAGTTATTTATTCAGCAAATTTCTACATGGTATCAGAGCGATATTGATCATCAGATCTATTATTCGAGAGGGACTACGGTCAATAACAGGTGTATTGTCTGCAATCGGGCCAGGTAGCCTCCGGATTCATCCTTCTTTGAAGGTGAAAGGTCTGGTAAATGCCCATGCAGTCGATCTCTGATTTGGAAATAATTTGTTCTCATGAATTTTAGATCAGAAGCGATGGAGTTTTGAGCTGGTGGAATTCGATTTATTCCAAAGCAAGAACGACCAAAGGAAGCTGGCGCTCAAGGATAAACTGAGAAACATCAAGATGGAGAAAGGCGACAGCATCGCAAAATACCTCACGAAGTTCACTCAATGCAGAGATGAGCTAGGAAGTGTGGGGGTGTCTGTCGAGGATGAGGACTTGGTTGACCTGGCTCTCCTTGGTCTTCCGAAGGCTTGGCATTCCTATCAGGATAGTGTCAATGGTCAGGAGAAGTTGCCGGGATGGGAGCGACTGTGGTCGGATCTCATGCAAGAGGAGATCAGGAGGATTACCAGGGACGGTTCTTCATCAAAGGGAGCTGATGAAGAAAATTGCACTTTGGCTGCCAAAGCAAAGAAAGGGAAGGGTAAGAAAACTTCTCATTCCGGTGCAAAGGGAAAGAAGCAAGACATGGCGAAGGTGAAGTGTTTTCACTGCCATGATCACGGACATTATGCCACAAATTGTCCGAAGAAGAAGAAGAACAAGCAGGCTGCTGGAGCTGCAGCTGGTGAGGCTTTTGCCTCGCAATTTGAGCTGGACTTCTCATTGATCGCATGCATGTTGTCTATTGCATTGGGATCGGGGTGGTATATTGATAGTGGCGCTTCCTTTCACATGACGGGAGATGCAAATCTTTTCAGTGACTTGGTGGAGAAAGGTCTCCAGATGCATGTTGAGTTGGGCGACGGTGGACGATACAATGCGACCGGCATTGGTACCATAACCTTTCAGAGGGAGTCAAGTAAACTCATTCTTTTACAAGATGTATTGCATGTACCAGGTCTAACAAAGAATCTGATCTCAGTCGCAATGTTAGAGGATAAAGGGTATGAAGTTGTCTTCAGAGAAGGAAAAGTTTTCCTTCGGCACAAGGCAACGGGACAAGTCAAGAAGGTTGGGATTCGAGCTAAGAATCTCTACAGACTTGAAGTAGATGGGATGTCTACGGAGCTTCCTACTGTTGGGAAGCGGGAGAAAGACATGCAACTGAAGCTTGAGAGGGAGCAAGTGTTGCATGCAGGCGAGAAAGACATGCAATTGAAGCTTGAGAGGGAGCAAGTTTTTCATGCAGGTGATAGTGAACCTCGGGATGTGGAGCAGCCACAAGAGGATCATGGAGTGGAAGAAACCACTCATGCAGAGAAATTTCGTGCCAGATGGGCAGAGGGAGTGCATGCAGCTATACCACCAGGTGAGAGGTGGGGCGACATGCATGAATAATCCCAAGAGGAGATTTATGGGTAGGATTCATGAGATGGTGTGGATCTCATGAATTGAACCTGGCTACAAGGTGCCCACAGCGCAGTAGTAGCATATCAGTTGGATTGATGTAGGCAGATCAAAGTGACAGTGTCAGATACTGGAGCATGGATCAGAGTTGACATCAAGTGCAAGAGTGCATGGGTGCAAGAGTTCAACAACGCAGTGGTTGCTGATGACATGTGCAGTTGGCCAAGTAGAAGTCGAAGACTTTGATGATAGATGCTAGATGCATCAAAACTGATTGAGTTGTTTGGAGCCTATTCAGTTTCAGAGGAGTTGCAGAGGAGATGCATGGAGTTGCATGGCGCTTGTGGAGGTTGCAGGGCGAATGCATGGAGTTGCATGTTGCATGCAAAGACAATCCTTTCTTGTTGAGAGGGAGTGTTGAAAATGGCAACAAGAAACAATGAAGGAGGCCTCCTGAAACATCTTTCCTGATCCTAGTTGGAAAGTGATCACCTAAACTAGGTGGGGACCACACATGTGATTTTTGTCGAAAAGACTATTTTTAGACCATGTCTATTTTTAGACATATGGATCATGGACCGGGAGCTGCAGTATGCTATTCTTGGAGGATTGGTCATGTTGGTAAAAATAGATGGATCTCTATTTTTAGCATTTAGGTCGAAGTCTATTTTTAGACTGGCGGGCTAAAAATAGAAAAGTCGAATATTATTTACCCTTAATAATATTTGGACTCTAAACTTCAGTTTACTCTCTTGGAGCACTTCAGTTTGACCCCCGGAGGTGGGGCATGCAGCTGCTAGAAGGATTTACGTTTTTCCTATGGGTTAGGTGAGCTAATGCATGGTTGAATTCAGTTAGAGCTCAAGTGGCGGAGTTCGGTGGAGTTGATGCAACATTTAATGGAGATGGTGTTCTGGTTAACTAGTTGAACTAGTTGTATTTAGTTTAACTAGCTAATACACTAAAGATGAGTTGGGTGAATTAAATATTATTTAATTCACTAATTATTAACTCATTATTCAACTAAAGAACACATCAGTTTAACTCAGTGCATGGACAGTTCAGTGGCGACAAGTGAAAGAGGTAGATGAAAGGGTTGAGATAACTATCAGTTTTGACATTAGTTGTGCATGAGATTTGCACCACACTTGGAGGCAATTTCCCATTATGATTGCGCTGTCAAGCCAAGGAGATTCGAACCTTGGATCTCTCATTAGACCAGCCTTGATTGCGCAATAGAGGCAGGCAATTAGTGGATGTGTTTTGAACTCGTGACTTGTTCAAAACCAAGCTAGTTTGTGTGTAGCTTTGTGAGATAGTACTGAGTACTTGTGAGGAGTATTGTGCTATGTATTTGCTGCATGTTCTCTCCATATAATATACAAAATAGTTGAGGGGTTTTCAGCTATAAGCTTTCCCCATACATACTGTGTTAATGTGTGTGATGAATTGATGTGCTATCGCTTCTATTCTTTCCGCATGTGACGATTAATTGTAGAAGAGATTATGTGTTATGCATGCAATTCGAAATTGATGTGTGATCAGGTTAATCTCCATTGAATAAGTGATTTATTTGGCAAATTTCTACACTACCTACTCCTAGTCGACCTTGGGAATCCATCTCCATGGATTACATTTTGGGCCTTCCTTCTACTAAGCATGGCAACGATTGTGTTTTCATGGTCATCGACAAATTCTCTAAGATGGCCATTCTAGCGGCCTACAAGAAGAGTATCACAATAGAACCCACTACTAGATTCCGAAAATTTGTAGCTATTGTGGTGGGATTCATGTGGTATGTGCTTTAGTAGTGTTTCTTCTTCTATGATCATATGTTTGAATGTATTGTACCTTCCATTTCCATTTTCATGTCTTATGTGATTGATTTCTCGGTTTGATAAGTAGAATTCATTGATTCAATGCTCTGTTTTGGAGAAGCTTTCACATTTATGTTCATTTTCTTCTAATATAAACGAATTCATGATATTCGTGCTTGTTTTGAAACCATATCAATATATCCTATACACAATGACAACTCTAAAGTGCTAAAGTTTGTGCCTACCTTGCCCCATTACATCTTTGCAAATATGATTTTCAGGGCCCTGACCTAGTCCTCCTAGACCTAAACCACCATCCAGCACAAAAATAAAATCAACCAAACCCTAATATGCATACCTAGCCTAAAATCCTCATCTCCTAGCCAATATTTGGTTGTGATCTCATTGAGAGAGCCCTCTCAGCCTAGTAGGGATAGCTACTAGGTCAAAGTGGTATGTGGTTACCTTTTCCGGTCTCCTTCTCAGCCTTCAGAGAACTGGTGGAGAGTTAACAAACCTTATATCCATGATAGTAAACCATAGCTAGAAAAGAAAGCAAAACAAGATGGAATATGTTCAACCATATAAGAAGGTTAAAATGCAGATTGGAGATGAAGAGGAAATTCAAATAAGGTTAAGATCAGAACCGTCCTCTAGTCAACCTGGTTTTCAAATGTACTTGGGAAATCCTGATCTTACCACTCTGTAGTGAATGCAACACTGAAGAATTATCAAGCAATTGAAGAAATAAAAAATGTGAAGATTGATATGATGTCTCAATTAGCTATGCAATCAAACATTTCTACTATCAACAATGGATTTTGGGAGGAACCAATTGAAACTCTCCCTGTTATATCCTACTGTTCGGTCACTTCCTTTAGGCTTCGCATTCAAAACAATTGATTTGTCTCTAAATGTAGTTGATATTCCATTGTATGATGAAATCAATTTACATAAGCAGGGAGGAGAGATATTATACAATGATTTAAGTAGAAATTCATTGACAATTAATAATGTTGAAAAAATCTTGGAAAAGGATTAAATGCACATAACAATACTTGCAACAATTCAGGAACACTGTCTTTCCTTATCGGAATCACGTTAGGACTCTTTGAAGTGGCAGCGTGAAGAGGAAGTTTGACCTAGGATGGCCCTAATAGAAGTCCGCTTTCCTAAATGTGAGGCTCCCACGTCTAAAACTGCACTAAACACTGCTTTCTTTCCATGATGAGCACAACTATGTAGATAAGACGGGATTATGTCAAGGTGGCGGTTTTTTGTTTCAGAGGCCACCTGGAACATACTCAAACATGAAGGTACTGCATCAGTTTATATTACTTAATGTCTCAGATTCTAGCCTAGTTCCGCTAAAATGTTTATACAGTAAAATCACAACTTAGTAAAGTCACTATGTAATCATTCTAGAAGTAATTTTAACTATATTCATTGATCAATTGGGTCTAGGATAATGGGATATGCAAGGGAAATTGAGAAATGAGTAGAAGGAAAATACTTTGAGTTAAACCCTAGGGTCAAGGTTTCACCAGTCACGTGAAAATTTAGAAATGAAGACTTTATTTTGTAACCCTTGCACAAGTTTTTAATCAAAAGGAAATTAATTATTTAGACAGTTTTGACAGTTATTCATAACTGTTCTTGACATAATTTTCTTTAAAAAGACAAAGGAACAACTAAGGAGGGGTTCCAAGATTTTTCCTCACATAATTTTTTTCCAGTAAATTTTGTGTAATGTTCACATTATTTTTGGAGATTAATAAATTCCATCAAAAGTTGATTCCAATATATCGATAAGTTACAGTATGTGTGTCTTCCTTTTGTGAAACTGCTATCTATTTTATTCTATTTCAAGCACGCGTGATTTTTTTTTTCCAAAGAAAAAAATTTACTTTTCATATTAAACCAAAAAGCTACATTACACATAAATTCAAGAATTTCTTGGTTTGGGACATAAACCTCCAAAGATACAAATGTTTTAAACAACCCATCCAAAACCACCTGATAAATAAAAATAGTGTTATGTTGTGTTCTGTTTTCCTTCCCAACCGAGGGGAGATCGCCAAAAATGATCGGCCTAGTCTGCCTCCACACCTGTTCCCGAGCCTCCTCTTATGAGGAAAAACCATCCCAAATAGAAACAATGTAGTATCCCTGATATCGTTTATATTTGTTTAAAAAAAAATAGTTTTTTTCTAGTACAACAATGTTATAATAGTCTTTGTGAACATATAAAAAGAAAAATTAAACAACAGCAATATGTACAATAACCAGTGAAATAGGCTTGATATAAACTTTCTTAGACAAATGGAGGGCGATCCGTGACCACAAGGTCTTCTAGCCCTATTTCTAGAATCCTCCAGATGCCCAAATCCTGCTATACACCCTCCTTAGAAAGAAGGTTTGTCGCGGCGTTACGTTCCCTGTAAATGTGACACACAACAATGTAAGTAAAATGATCCTTTAATAACTATAGTTATTTGAGAATAGGACTTAATAAAAGGTTTTGACAAATAAAATCCTTGTTGAAAAATTTGATTATGTTAATTGAATCTCCAAAAATATGAATTGAATTTATCCCCAGATGAGAGAGCTAGCAGAAAAGTGTGTGGAGAGCTTTTATTTCCACATAGTTGTTTGTCCCATGACCAAGCCCAATGGAGGCCTCCAATCTCTTGTCCTGAATTAAATGAATCACAAGCCCTACCCCACAATTGTTATCAGGAGTAGAGGCACTGTCAAAGTAGGACCATGGGATGTCTCCCCTTATCTGCTCGAGGATGATTATCCTTTGTTTTGCTTTTGTGGTCTGATCAGGTAGTAGTTCAAAGATGGCATCACTTTCCAAGGCTACCGAGTAGAATGGGATCTCTTTGTCTTTAAAAATAGCTCTGTTCCTTGCTAGCCAAAGACCCCAGGAAATAACCAGTGGGATCGATTTGGCTTTCTCTTCTTGGCAGTTGTTCCACCAATTCTGCCAAGCATCCTTTATCGAGTTCCCTTCCCAAATATGTGTGATGCCGACCATGTTCCTGAATTTATCCCACATTGATTTACTATAAGGGCAGTGAATGATCAAATGAGGGACAAATTTTGTAGTTGATTTATAGAGTGAGCATCTTCCTGGACCTTCCTTCTTTCTTTTCTGTAAGTTGTCCCAGGTGGGGGCCTTTTTTTCAGCAAGCACCAGAAGAATTGTCGGCTTTTGGCTGGACACTTCAGTTTCTAGAGTGATTTGACCCACCATTCAGGGATTTCCCATCTCTTCTTCACCATAAGGTATGCATATCCAAACTTAGGTGTATATTTTCCCGAAGGTGCATGTGTCCACCTAAGTTCATCTGGCCTGTCACGTAGACGAACGTTTGATCTGATTAGTTCGTTGGTATATTGTTGCCAAGTCTCCATCCACCTAGGGTTCAACTGCAAGTCTTATACTGTCATCCACCCTTGTTTCCATATGGTTGTGGATCTTGATTTTTCAACTTGGTTCAGGAAGAAGAGGCATTTTTCTGATAAATTATTCCTGAGCTCTTCTGATAGCGCATATCCCGCATTGCATCGCACCCAAGGATCCAATCCTAGCTGAATTTTATGTCTGTTCCCTACCTTCCAAACCAGACCTTCCTCAATGATTTTTATGGATCCTAGGGTAGTCCTCCATACCATCGAGCCCCTAGAGGGCCTTTTGTCAGGGGTCCTTAGCCAATCGATCAGAGGCCTTGGATTGACATACTTTCTTCTCATTACCGTGGTCTAGAGGGAATCCTTAGCTAACAAATTCCATCCCATTTCGGCAGCTATGGATGACACGAAATAGGGAATCTCCTTTATTCCCCATCGTCCCCACTCTTTCAGCCTAGCTATCCTCTCCCATGTCACCCATGGGAGCACAACTTCCTTCTTTGTTCCTGCCTATAAGAATTTATAACAGATTTTCCAAATTCTCTCCAAAATTCCTTTAGGCATCCACGAGAGCATAGCCTAGAAGATTGGGATAGCCATTATAAATGACTTGATTAAGACCAACCTACCTGCTCTTAACAACCACTTATAACTCCAACATTTTTTTTTTTTCAATTTTGGCCACCATCCACAGTCGGTCTGTGATTCTATATGTGTCCGGCTTGAGATGAAACCCAAGATATCTGAAGATTTCATTCATCTGCTTTAATTCGAAGGGAATCTCACCTGCTATTCTCCTGATTCCTCACCTGTGAGGCCTTCAACTATAATGGATGACTTTTGTACATTTATACTCATGCCCGTGGAAAATAGGAAGAGATCCAGGGAGGACTTGACATGGAGAATGTCCCTTCTGCTCCCATCACTGAACAGGAAGATGTCATCCACAAACTACAGATGCATGATTTTTAGATTTGTGGCCACTTTAATCCCTTGGATATCCCCTTTCCTCTTGGCCTCCAATATCAGTTGACTTAGGCCTTTTGCAGCCAATAAGAAGAGTAAAGGT
Source organism: Pinus albicaulis (assembly GCA_034641835.2). Taxonomy (NCBI): domain Eukaryota; kingdom Viridiplantae; phylum Streptophyta; class Pinopsida; order Pinales; family Pinaceae; genus Pinus; species Pinus albicaulis. Next base: position 566,783,907 of record CM076579.1, read on the forward strand.
GAGAGAGGGAAACCCTAGCACAATCCTCTTCTTTCGCTCTTTAAAAAATGGGAGGAAGCTCCATTTATCAATACAACAAAACTTATATCAGTAATACACCCCATCACCTGTAGAAATTATATAAAATATGCATGTATATATCCAGATTCTCCTGATCTAACAATATTTATCTTCTTGCTAAATACAAAATCCTTCCACTGTTAATCTTTTGCAGAAATTTAAACTCAATTGCAAACACATGAAGCAATAAAAAAAATTCGCACATAACACAATTGTTTAACGGCAAAGCCTGAATCTAAAAACCCCAACTATCATATATTATGTATTATGGAGATCATGCAACAATCTCATACAAAGCTTATTACATTAAGCTCTCAGTACAATCAATCGTCACACACTAACATGAAGAAATCTGCAAATCCATGCACTGATTTCTTGCCACCTGATAGCCTGCCTCCACTGCGCAATCCCTGCTGAAGAACACCCCTGAATGAATCCGAATTGGCCTTGCCTTGACTGCGCAATCCTCAATGGCAACTCCAATGTGTGTGTGATGCAATCAATGCATCATTATAGTCACAATAGATAGTCCATCTCACCCTTTCACCTTTCTCTCCACTGAGTCTCCACTGGAACTGACATGCATTGTAGTTAACTGTTGTATTTGTTCAGTTGATTAGTGAGTTATTATTTGTGAATTAATTAACTAATTAATTCACTCCACTCTCATTAGTGTATCATTCAGTTAGACTAGATACAACTAGCTCAACTGAGTTTAAATCCAATAATTGAGTTAAACTGAATAACAAATCCATGAACTACTCTTCCAACTCTGTCATAAATTTTCCGCTTCAATTCTAACTGAGTCCTCCATGCATGAACCACCAGTAAACCCTAGGAATTGCGTAATTCCTTCAGCCCATTGATTTTCCAAATCTGTATATTGAAATAAAGTGCTCCAAGAGAATAAGTTGTTGTTTATTGTCGGATTATTATTAAGAGCTAATAATAACTGACATGCATCTAATTTTTAGTTTGACGATCTATAAATAGACTTCGCCCATTATTCTAAAAATAAAATTTCATCTATTTTTCCAACTTGACCAACCATCCACAAATAGCATCCTGCAACTTCTGAAATATGATCACCATGTCTAAAAATAGACATAGTCTAAAAATAGACTTACATCTAAAAATAGCTTGCAGGCCCACTTAGTGAAGGTGACTGATTTTCACTAAGCTTCATCATCTTGTTGAATCTCAACACTCCCTCTCAACAAGATAGGGATTATCCTTCACCCCGATCCTGCCTCTATGGTATTCAAATTTGCTCTTGGTGAGCGCTTTTGTCAGAATATCTGCATCCCGATCTTCCGTAGGAATGTACTGAAGCAACATGATCTTCCGCTGCACACAATCTCTAATATGATGATACTGGATATCAATATGTTTAGATCTATCATGAAACACAAGATTAATAGAGAGTTTAATGCAACTCTGTTTATCACAATGTATCACTGTAGGATCTAAATGAGAACCGAACAAATTGACCAGGATCTTCCTCATCCAGATAGCCTCACATGCAGCTTGACATGCTGCCATGTATTCTGCTTGTGTTGAACTGAGTGCCACGGATATTTGTTTCCTACTCTACCAAGAAACTGTTGTAGATCTGATACTGAAAATCCCTCCTGATGTGCTCTTTCTGTTTGTTGGGCTGCCTGCCCAACCTGCATCCATGAAGCCATGCAACTTCAACTCATCCGTCTGTCTATACCATAAGCCATACTCAGATGTGCCCCTGAGATACCTCAGGACATGCTTTCCTACCTTCTAAAAGAGCTTGGTAGGCTTAACCATCGCTTGTGAAAGCTGGTTCACCGCATAGCATATGTCTGGTATTATATTAACTAAATACATGAGCGAACCCACCAACTATCGATAAACAGTGGCATCAACTACCTCTGCCGATGTAGCATCCTCTTTCCACCAATTTCCTGGAAGAGGAGTGTCGATAGGCTTGCAACCTTGCATGTGAAACTTCTCCAGTATTTCCCTGGCATACTTACCTTGAGACACAAACAGTTCACCTTCCCGCTGCCATATTTCCAATCCAAGGAAATAATGAAGGAGGCCCAAATCCTTCATCTCAAAATACTTTGCAAGATCTGCCTCGCATGAGTGTATCAACTGCTCATAACCCGTTAGTATTAAGTCATCAACATAAAGAACAATGATTAAAGGCTTACCCTCCACCACAATTTGGTACAGGTTTTCATCCACCTCACTCTTGGTGAAGCCAAGTCTAGTGAAATATTTGTCGATCCGAGTGTACCAAGCACGAGGTGCTTGTTTCAGCCCATACAACACTCTTTTGAGCCTGCACACATGTGACTCACTACCGAAGATCTAAAATCCTTCAAGCTTCTCAAAGTACACTTCTTCCTTAATGATCCCATTAAGGAACGCAGTCTTCACATTCGTATGATGAATGTGCCAACCCATCTACGCTGAGAGAGCAAGGATGGTCCTTATGGAAGAATACCGTGCGACAGGTGCAAAGGTTTCTTCATAATCAATCCCTTCGATATGTGAGAAGCCCCGAGCAACAAATCTTGCCTTATACTTCTCGACGCTCCCATCAACAACTTGTTTTACCTTGTAGATCCATCTTGATCCTACAACTGGTTTACTCACCGGCCTTGGAACAATCTCCCAAGCACTATTTCTGAAAATGGAGTCATACTCCTCCACCATGGCATCTACCCATGTGGGCTCTTGCAATGCTTCTTCGAAAGAAGATGGCTATGTCACGACACAATTGCTCATAAGAGCCATGTATCTAGTAAATCGATCAGGTGACTGTCTCTATCTGCGCTGTGATGTAGGGACTCCTACATTCTATGCCGCATCAAACTTCAGTCTCTCAGCTTCTGTGGTATGCTTTCTGCTAGTTATGATGTTTGGATCTGTGTGAGTGGACTCCTCCACTCCATGAACTTCCCCTTGTGGCTGGTCCACATCTGGAGGCTCATCTTTCAAAACTGGCAGTTCCTACTCTGCATGCAAGTCTAGCTCCCTCTCAAGCATAGCTCGTGCAGCACCCACGATCATTCTGTTCTTCCTCTCCGCGACCCCATTCTGATGTGGGTTATGAGGTGCTATGAGTTCTCTTCGAATTCCTTCTTTGCTACAGAAATATTTGAATTCTCCTGAGATATATTCACCACCATTATCACTTCGCAAAGCCTTCACTTGATTCCCCGACTCCTTCTCAACCAATGCTTTAAACTCACAGAACTTTGAGAATGTTTCGCTCTTCTTATGCATGAAGAAGATCCAACATCTATGAGAATATTCATCAACAAAAATAGCATAATACCGATGTTTTGTTGTTGAAGCAACCGATAAAGGTCCACAGACGTCTGTTTGAATTCTCTCAAGGATCACCGAAGCACGATTCTCCTTCTCATGAAAGGTGGTTTTCATAAACTTACCCATAGTACATCCCTTGCACTGATCTGACTATGCAAGAGTACCCTTGGGAAGTCCAGTAGAAATCTGTTGCAAAATATTCAAAGCGCCATGGTGAAGATGGCCCAATCTCCTGTGCCATAATTCGCCCTCATCCCGGCTCACCACTTCTTTTGCTTTGCCCATCATTTCAGCGTAGCCATCTACCTCCAGCTTGTAGAGATTCTTAACTCGAATCCCTATCCTCTTGGTTTGACCCATTGTTTTATGTCACAGGAAAGCTTTTCCCTTGCTGAAAAGAACATCATAACCTCTGTCTTCCAACATCGTGACCGAGACCAAGTTCTTCTTCAGACTTGGAACATGCATAACATCTTTCAACAAAAATGGTTTACCTGAATCCCTCTCAAAGGTAATGGTCCCAATGTCGGTCGCACTGTATCGACCATAGTCGCCCATCTCTATATGCATTTGGAGATCCTTCTCCTCCAAGTCACTAAACAACTCCTTGTCTCATGTAATATGGAAAGACGCACCACTATCAAGATACCACACCGATCCCATAACGCTTGAAACCATGCATGTGATCAAAGAGAAATCAAGTTCAAATTGTGAGGCTAAGGCCTCTCCAGCTGCAGCTCTAGCAACCTTCATGTTCTTCTTCTTCTGTGGGCATTTAGTGGCGAAATGCCCATGTTTGTGACAGTGAAAATACTTCACCTTGGACAAATCCTGCTTCTTTCCTTTAGCCTCGGATTTGGAGTAGAATTTATTCCCTTTACCTTTCCTTGTTTTGGCAGCCAAAGTGAAATTCTCTTCATCATCATTCTTCGATGAATAGCCATCCCTGGTACTTTGCCTTATCTCCTCCTGCACAAGATCCGACCAAAGTCTCTCCTAAACCGACAATTTCTCCCGTCCATTGACAGAGTCTTCGTAGCTATGCCAAATATTTGGAAGCCCAAGGAGAGCTAAGCTCACCAAGTCATCATCATCAACAGTAATCCCCACACTTCCAATTTCATCCCTACAATGGACAAACTTCGTGAGATATTTTGGAATACTGTCGCCCTTCTCCATTTTTATTTTTCTGAGCTTATCTTTCAGCGCCAACTTCCTCTGGTTGTTGCTGCTTTGGAACAAATCTGTCAAAGCCTTCCACATTGCAAATGGAGTGGCTTTCCCATGAAGGCTTGACACAATATGGTCCTTTACACCTTCCAACATAATTATTCTTGTCTTCGCTACCTTCTTTTTCCATGCGTCAAGTAATGCAACATCGCTAGAACTCAGCTTAGGAACATCGCTATCGATGAACTCCTTCAGTCCATTATCTTCCAGCACCGCCTCCATCCTATCCTTCCAGGCTATGTAATTTGAGCTGCCCTCAAGGACATACTCCAATCGCAACCCATTGAAAGACATTTCAATGTATACTCAGCTGTCGCACCAAGAAATTTCTGCAGCAAATTCGAATTGTCCACCAGCACAAACTCAACAATTCTTCACAATTGCAATCTTCAAGAATTAACACTACTCTGATACCATGTAGAAATTATATAACATATGCATGTACATATCTAGATTCTCCCGATCTAACAATATTTATCTTCTTACTAAATACAGAATCCTTCCACTGTTAATCTTTTGCGGAAATTTAAACTCAATTGCAAACACATGAAGCAATAAAAACAATTTCACATAACACAGTTGTTTAACGAGAAAGCCTGAATCTAAAAACCCCAACTATCATATATTATGTGTCATGGAGATCATGCAACAATCTCATACAAAGCTTAGTACATGAAGCTCTCAGTACAATCAATCGTCACACACTAACATGAAGAAATTTGCAAATCCATGCTCTGATTTCTTGCCACCTGATAGCCTGCCTCCACTGCGCAATCCCTGCTAAAGAAGACCCCTGAATGAATTCGAATTTGCCTTGCCTTGACTGCAAAATCCTCATTTTCAACTCCAATGTGTGTGTGATGCAATCAATGCATCACTATAGTCACAACAGATAGTCCATCTCACCCTTTCACCTATCTCTCCACTGAGTCTCCACTGGAACTGACATGCACTGTAGTTAACTGCTATATTTGTTCAGTTGATTAGTGAGTTATTATTTGTGAATTAATTAACTAATTAATTCACTCCACTCTCACTAGTGTATCATTCATTTAGACTAGATACAACTAGCTCAATTGAGCTTAACTCCAATAATTGAGTTAAACTGAATAACAACTCCATGAACTACTCTTCCAACTCTATCATAACATTGCCACTTCAGTTATAACTGAGTCCTCCATGCATGAACCACCAGTAAACCCTAGGAATTGCATAATTCCTTCAAACCACTGATTTTCCAAATCTGTATACTGAAATAAAGTGCTCCAAGAGAATAAGTTGTTGTTTATTGTCGGATTATTATTAAGAGCTAATAATAACCGACATGCATCTATTTTTAGATTGACGATATATAAATAGACTTCGCCCAATATTCTAAAAATATAATTTCATCTATTTTTCCAACTTGACCAACCATCCACAAATAGCATCCTACAACTTCTGAAATATGATCACCATGTCTAAAAATAGACTTACACCTAAAAATAGTCTGTGAGCTGACTTAGTGAAGGTGACTGATTTTCACTAAGCTTCATCATCTTGTTGAATCTCAACATCACCTAGTAGATAAAATCATTAAGGAAACCTAGATGAGTCAGCAACAATCTGATATACATCCAGCTTATTTTGTCATAAGCCTTTGATAAATCAATCTTTATGATCAACCCTTTCCTTCTGAACCTTTTCATACTATGCGTGACTTCTTGAGCTACTCCAATAGCTTCGTGAATCTGCCTACCATCCAGAAAACCAAATTGTTCCTTCGAGATATTCTTGGAGAGAATCGTTTAAGCCTTTTAACGATAACCTTTGCTATGATTTTGTATGGGCAGTTACAGAGAGAGATGGGACAAAAGTCTTCGAAGGAGCCCGGATCATCCAATTTAGGAATAAGAGCAATGAATGTCGAGTTTATGGGTTGAAGGATGTCTCCCTTCACTCTTGATTCTTCCACCAGAGCTGTAAGGTCATCCCCAATTGATTCAAATAAATGTTGGTAAAATTCCACAATCCATCCGTGTGGCCCTAGGTTTTTATCCTTTTGCATGGATTTTAGGACTCCTTCCACTTATTCCTTGGAAACCGGGAAAATTAGCATCTCATTCTCTTCTTCTTCGATATATCTAGGGAAGAGTTGTGCCACCTTGATTACTTCTGCAATGGTAGTTTCCCCCGGGGCTTTATATAGGTTCCTGAAGTAATTCTTCCCCATCGATGCTAGGTATCCAAAATGTTTAGCTATCCTGTTGTCCTCTGTTCTCATCCCCCAGATGGTATTTAAGTTACTCCTACCCTTAGCATAATTTTGGAAGAATTTGGAGTTTTAATCTCTGACGGATAACCATATATCCCTGCTCTTTTGCCTCCATTGTTCCTCCCTTCCCAGCAGAATATTCCTTCTTTCAATTTCGAGGCATTTGATGCAATCCCTTTTATCCACTGTCTCATACCCATCTTCATCAGGTCCTTCCAATCTGGCCAGCTCCTCGCCAATCCATGTTAGTCTTTCATCCTCCTCTACTTTATTTTTCTTTGCCCAATCGATGGTAGCTTTCTTCATCCTCTTGAGGTTGTGCAGAAAGGACCCTTCGTTATTATTGAGCTCCTCGGCTTCCATAGGAATCCAAGTCTCTTTAAAGAGTGTGTTAGAGTATTCCTCCATTAACCACCTAGGATTTAACTTAAATGGTGAACCAGGTATAGTGTTTGGCCCATTGAATTCCAAAAAGATGGGGTGATGGTCTGAATCCCCTCCTTCCCCTATCCATTTCCGGATCAAAGGAATGTTTTCCAAAATTTCCTCTTTGATCAAGAATCCGTCCAGCCTCTTTGCTACCCTATCTTCACCAACTCTTCTGTTTTTCCAGGTTGGCCTCATATTTAAAGGAAACAAGTCTAACATCTTGCCATCAATGATCTTTGAAGATAATAAATCCGATAGGGGGTCTGCCCTAGCATTTGGCCCCCAAGATTCTTCCTGCCCAATTGAGAAGTTTAACTCCCCACCTCTGATGAGATTAGTGTTGTCCATGAAATATTTGGACCATAGATCATTCCAAAAGGGCATCTAATCCTGACAGGGGATGTAGATGTTTAAAAGGAGGAAATTTTGACAGAAGTCCGAGGAATAGACTTTAAGGGCCAAGACCTATTCCAGGCCCCAAGAGTTGATCAATTTCAGCTTCCCTTCTCTAAATCCTATGGATAGGCCCCCAAACCTCCCCTTAGCATCATGGCATTGAAAGGAACAACCTAGAAAAATCTTTGCTAGAGACATAAGGATGTCTTCTCCCGCTCCCAGAGTCCCCTGGAGCATAATGATATCCGGACCATATTTATTCACCAAAGCCTTAAAAGCTAGTTTTCTGGGTTTATTAGCCAACCCTAAACAATTAAAGTACAAAAAGATCATTTTGTCACTAATATTGGGGTTTGCACTACTCTAAGTACCCTTGTTAATATCTTCTTCTTCCCATATGCAATATCCAATTTAGCTCTCATCTGGGCTTTTGATAAATTGGATTTTCTACTCATTTTCTTTGTCCTAGTCTGAGGGTCCCTAAAATTTCCCAATCCCCAAAACACCTCCATCATATTGTCCTTATTTTGTCTAGGTCTCAGGTTGTATGGGCTTCTCTCTCTCTCTTGTTTGATAGGGAACAACTCCAACGATGGTGCAGGGAAGGGTTCCAGACTCAATTTGGGGATAGAGGTGATAATGCTATCCAAAGAATCACTTATTTTGATTTCAAGTGTTTGAGTGAAATTATTATGAGTAGGCCTAGAAGGAATAGGCCCTGGAACCATAGACAAAACATCTGATACAGTAACAGAAAAAGAGGGAGTGGGGTCGAAAGTACCCTCGTGAAATGGAGTTATCATGGCCTCTGGATATTGCTGTGGCATGGGGTGTCCAGGATCCACCTCCATCGTCTGAGCTTGGTTACCCAATTCCTCCGTCTGCAGAATCTGAGTCCCTTCCACTGCCTTTTGAGAAGAAATAATCTCATGTTTTCCATGTTTAGCCTTCGATGTTGGTCTGCTCACTGTGATCCAGTCTTCCTTTTCTGAGATGTTTTTCCCTTTACAATTTTTCTTTCTTCTATGAATGCTTAGAGGGAAATCCTTTCCCATATGACCAAATTGATGGCATATGTGACATCTGAATGGAATTTTTCATAATCCAAAGCCTGGATGAAAGACTAATCATGGTAGTGGAGTTGGATTGCTTCTGATAAACCTTCTCTCGAGTTTAATCGCACCAATATTCTAGCAATCCCTTTTTCTATAGTCTTCTTGAAAGACATATCATCCTCTAGGAAGAGCTCTAGCTCATTCCTAATTTCTTTGAAAACATTCTCAGTCCAAGGGGATGCGGAAGACCTGGGAGCCTGAACCAGATGGGAAGATCAAATATCTTTTCACACTGCGCATCGAAGAGAGGAATCCACCTCTTGAACAAAATAAGAGCTTGACCAAAGCCCCAATTTCGATCTAGGACCTAATTAAGTGATTCCTTGTTCCTGAATTTAATCATAAACCACCCATTTGTTAAATTTATCACTTCGAAATGTGGATCAGGAGCTTATGCCCATGCCTTTTTCTCCCTTTCACTGATGCAGCATGCTGACAGTTTCTTCCCTTTGGCTCTCCCTACAAGGGTGAGGTCCATCATCTCCATTTATTTTTCCACAGAAATATTTATACCCAGAATAAAATTATGGATTTTTTCCTTTCTTCTGACCCCTTTCGCTTTCTTCCTGATGCCCTGGGAACTATCCAAATCCCCCGCAATCTCTGTTACCTAGCTACCTCCTTGATCAAGGATTTATTTATCTAAGACAAGATTTTCCTTTTGTACCCCCTCCTTGATAATAGAGACCCCAGGAAGTTCTGTGCACAGGTGTAACTGATTCGGGTGTAACCCTTCTCGAAGCCCTACAATGCGAGGTGATATATCCTTAGGATCCTCCTGTATGCATCCTAAACCTCGAAGGCTTCCTGCTGAAATAGGTCACTCTTCCTTTCTCTGGGTGAGTACTCTCTCTGGCCTCCCTTCAGAAATTTCATCCACTATGCTCCCTAGACCTTTTACACAATGAAAAACTTGTAACCACTTCTCCCCTTCCCCCAAAAATTTCAGGGGTTTGTGAATCCCCAACTCCTCTGCCATGCCTTCTTTGTTCGACTCCAATATTAAAGCACCCATTCCCAGACTTTGGAGGCACTGAGCCTGCCCATGGTGGTTCCAGGAAATACAACTAGAGATGATATCCTCGAGACCCCCAGTCCGAAGATAGGGTCGACACGGGTCTGAGGGGTTTTCGAGTATCCAACTTTTCCGCGCTACCTCTCCAAAAAATGTAAGATGAACCTGATTTCTTGTTAGGATTTTAGAAGGTAACAATGCCCTCCTCTCCATACTTGTCAAGGTATGTCCTTTGTGAACCGAAATCCATATATCTTCCTATGCTTCCCCGAGCCTCCTGAAATCTAGAAGCACATCCCAACTGTACCAATGAACTCCATGATGTTTTGGTCTGTAACCTCCAACCCCCACATAGCCAACATATCGCCAGGCTCGGGATCCACCTCCACCCTTTTTGAGCCATTGATCATGATGCCTGATCCCTTCTTTGGACAACGTTTGATAATCGTTTTCCCTGAGCCCCTAAACTAGAGCACCCGCTGGTCCTTACAGGTAACCTCCGTTCAAAGTAGAAAATGGTAAAACTGTAAAAAAATGATGGTAAATTGAACTGAGATAAACTTGATAATTCTCACCCTCCATTGAGTGCGAATGACACCTTCCAACGCCTCGATAATGTTGTTTGAGACTGCCACCTGTCCAGCCGCATGGATCCCATCTGCCCCGTACAGGCTCAAGCTTGCTGGAGCCTCTACGCCTCCATTTATTGCTGTCTACCACGCAGTTAATGAACCACCATCGTTAGGGTTCCATCAATAGTTTCAGAGCCCTCCAATCTAATGGGTTCCTCTCTATTTCAATTCAAGCACGTGTGCTATAACAACTAGTTTTCACTTAAGATAATTTTTTTTCTATGTTTTTGAATGGTTGCAGAAGATACTTGTAAATCTTAATTGTAAAACTTTAAAATCGATCCATTACTTATCACTCCATCTTCTTTCATATTCTATATAAAGATTCGAACTAGGGTTTATATATTGGATTATTTATAACCTAATATATTGAATTCTCTTTATGTTGTTTTCTTCTCACCACTCTATATCTTCATAAAATTTGTAAGCATTTATATTTGGCCAAATTTGAGAAAGGTTTCTTGCCTCCAAAAACACAGTTTCCATTACATAGTATAAAATTGTCTATGGGAAAAAAGTTTAAAATATTTTTTATTAACTTTGAAACAAATTTCATAGGCATTGGTTACCCTTCAACCAAGAATCGTCTCTAAGATTACACCAAATGGACTCAAACACAACTTGTTGGGTGTGAGTCAAATGTGTGACCAGGGGTATGTTGTCACTTTTTTTTCCAAAGGATTTGAAATAAAGACTTCAAACACAAGGAAAGTAATGGAAAGATATACGAGAACATCAATTAATGTAAACATATTAAATGAAAAAAATGAGAAATATTGTTTGAGGAAACTTGATGAGAGCTATTTATGGCATACAAGATTGGGACATCTGAACTTTGACCATATGGTGAAACTTGACAAAAAGGGAGTTGTAGAAGACTTGCTGAAAATCTCAAGTCCAAGCAATACAATTTGTAAATAATGGGAATTTGGGAATGAAATTTGAGTACCCTTCAAGACCAAAGAAAACTCATCTACCAAGGCTCTATAAATAGTTCATATAGATTTATGTGGCCCCTCAAAAACTAAGACCCCAAGTGGTGAGCATTATTTCATGCTAATTATTGATGATTATAGTAGGATTGCATGGTTCACATTTTTAAGAGAGAAGTTTAAAGCATTTGAAAAGTTCAAAATTTTAAAAGCCATGGCTGAAAACCAAAATTATTGCAAATTGAAGTTTTTAAGGTTTGACAGGGGTGGAGAGTTTACTTCAAATGAGTTTGATAATTTTTGTGAAGAACATGGTAGAAGAAGATAATTCACAATTGAAAATACTCCACAACAAATTGGTTTGGTTGAAAGGTAAAATATATCCATGGATCAGATGGCCAGTGTTATGGTGGATGAAATAAATCTTCCAAATAAATTTTGGGTTGACTATGTTCACACGAAAATTCATATTTTAAACAAGGCACATCTCAAACCTGATAGTGAAAAGACTACCTCCGAACTACGATATGGAAAACCAACTTGAATAAATCACTTTAAGGTATTTAGAAAAAAGTGCTACATCAAGAACAATGATGAAAATAAGGGTAAGTTCGATTGAATATCTAATGAAGGGATATTTTTAGGGAATTCAATTAGGAACAAAGGGAATATATGCGTTACAATAAAATATTATGAAATATTGTAGACAACATTGATGTGAGAGTGGATGAGGAATCACCTCTCAAAAGCAAGCAACCAAGATTTATCAGTCCACCCAATCAAACCAATAATGAAGATTAAGTAGAAAAACTTGAATAATCAAGAGAAGAAGAGGAGGAAGAGGTAGATTTATCTCACCCAAAGACCCCCTCAAGGTATGTACAAAAGCATCATCCCACAAATAAGATTGTTAGTAATGTTGAAGGAGGAGTCCAAAGTCAAAGAAAATTAATAAATAACTCCAATCAAGCTCATATGTTATATTTTCCATGATTGTACCAAAATATTTTTCTCAGGAAATCCAAGATAAAAATTGGATAAAAGACATGAATGAGGAGTTAGATTAGATTGAGAATATTCAAACTTGGGAATTAGTTCCAACAACATTGAAAAAAATGTTAGTGGCACAAAGTGGGTCTTCAAGAAAAAATTAAATGAGGATGGACAAATTGTGAGAAATAAGGCCATATTAGTATGGAAAGGCTATGCTCAGGTTGAAGGAATATATTTTGAAGAAACTTTTGCTCCTGTATCAATATTATAAAAAATTAGAATGTTTCTAGTATTTTCGAGTCACACAAATTTCAAACTTTATCAAATGGTGTAAAATTAACATTTTTGAATGATGAACTTGAAGAAGTGGTTTATTTTTAATGGCATGAAGGTTTTCAACTATCAAAAATTCATGAGGTAGTGTGTAGGCTGAAAAATACATTGCATGGACTAAAGCAAGCAGTCAGGGCATGGTATTCAAAATTAGATGAAAACCTACAACAACAAGCCTTGAAAAGAGGAATGAGTAATAGTAATTGATCAAATATAAAATTAATAATATTTTAATTATTGTTTTTTATGTTGATGACATCATTTTTGTTAGTGATGTAGATTTACTCAACCGAAAATTTGCAGCTGACATGCAAGGTGAATTCAAAATGTTTATGCTTGGGGAAATTTCATTTTTCCTTGGCTTACAGACTACTCAAACAACAAAAGGTATATTAATTTCCCAAGGCAAGTACCTCAAAGAAGTCTTAAATAGAGTTGAGTTGGAATAATTTTCTCCTATTAATACTCCTATGATCATTGGATGTAAACTCAAAAAAGATGATGAGCCACTAGAAGTAAATCAAATAGTGTATATATCAATGATAAGCAACCTTTTGTACCTAACAACCTCATGGAAAAACATTATGCAAGTTGTTGGCGTAGTTGCGGGGCATCAATTAACCCCCAACAAAGTCATCTCTTAGTTGTGAAGAGGATTTTTAGATATATAAGAGCCAGAATGGACTACAGTTTATGTTATCCAAAGGGTCAAAAATTCTCATTTGTTACATACATAGATGTTGACTCGGTTGGAAGTGTAGATGTTAGGAAAAGCACAAGTGGTGGTTATTTATTTCTTGGGAATTGTTTAATGGTCTGGTTAAGAAAAAAGCAAACTTCTGTCTGCCTTTCTACTGTTGAAGCATAGTACATAGTAGCTACAACAAGTTGTACTTAGATTTTGTGGATGAAGCAAACATGACAAGACATGAAGGTAACTTATGATGAACTCATTCCCATTATATGGGACAATGCAAGTGCTATTAGTATCTCCAAAAGTCCCGTTCTTCACTCCAAAACTAAGAATATACCAGTAAAGTATCATTTTCTTAGGGAATAGGTGGTTGATTAGATTGGGAGGTTGGGATACATCTCAACAAAGGAACAAGTTGGTAATATATTCAAGAAGCCTATATCCTGAGAATTGTTTGAGTATATAAGGAAAAAGTTGGGAGTGATGTCTCACACTTTTCTTCACTAGTTTCCTTCACAAGAAAAGAGGGAAGTTTTGCAAATATGTTCGGGATAGATGTATGTTATGAGGTTAAAGAGAAGAAAAGAGACTAAGCTATGGGGGAGCTTTAATATCAATAGGAGTAGTACACACATAGGTGGATTAGATTGCAATTAATATCAATTAATATTAATTGATAGTGTAATGGAAAAATTACATTAATATCAATTGATTTAAGTTGGTGGCCCATGCAAGTCTCAAGGTTTACAATGATCAACAACATATATTAAAACCAACAACATGTTATATCACTTTAAGAGGAGGATGGTTAGAGGGGGACTGCCTAAGCCATTTTCCATTGATGTCAAGGTGGGGAGTAGGCAAAAATTGGTGATGAGATTAGATGTGTACATAGATATTGAAGATGGATAATGTGTAAGGGGGAGAGTGGTTAGTCATTGGCTCTTCAAAAGTAAAGGGGGAGAGAGAAAATAGTAGTAGTTTCTTCGGTGATAGGGAAGTGTTGTCAAGTGTTGGCGTTGTCAATGACCATCAATGTTTGGTTGTGTTGCCATCAATTCCAAATGGGGAGATTGTTGAGTAAGTTTACAGTTGTTTCCATTGGTGTCAAGTCTAGTCATTGATGTTAAGTGATGAAAAGTTTCGGGGGATAGTTTTAAGACTCGAGGAATGATGATTGTGTTGTTATTTAATGAGTGTTATGTTTGTTGAATTTTGGATGTGTTGTTGAGTAGCCTATATTTGAAAGCATTTTGGTCATAGACAACTTGTCCAAAAGCACATAAAAAGTGTTTGGTTGGATAATCCTCTTAAGGGGCTTTCTAATAGTATATATTACTTAGCCTAACTCCCAAGGGAAGTAGAGCAATAAAATTTTGAAGTTAAGACAAGGTTATAAAGATTCATGGCTCCAGCGTGGGTCCCTCACTATATTGGCAACAAAAAATAATAAAATTAACATAGTGGTGTGCTTTGAAACCAACTCCAAAAATAAAATAAAAGAGAGATCAACGCCTTAGCCTAATCAACCACTTCAAGGGGGAAACCTCCTTTACATTACACAAATGAACAATTCTTGGATGATTCAAATGAAAGATCCTCCTTTCTATATATAGGAGTCCATGGGGTCACAATATAATCCTAACCGACCTAACAATAATAATGTAAGGGCACAATAATAACAATAGTGGGGTTTATGGGGCACAAGAATAACAATACGGGGGCTACAAGGGTATAAAAATAACAATAAGGGGGCTACACTTCCAACAATAAGGGGTTACACTAGTAATATAGGGACCTAACATCTCCATCTCCTTCAAAAAAGTGTTGCCCTCAACGCTTTAGTAGCTACGGAAGCTTCTATATAAAAGTCTCATCCTCCCATGTGGAATATTCAGTGGCTAAGTTCTTCCACTTGATGAGATACTCTAAAATTGATCGATTTCATAGCTGTAAAGTTCTTGTTTCTGTGACTGCTTCAGTTTCCAATATGATTTTTCCTTCCTCATCAAGTTTTGGCAATATTGTTTGAACTGGAAGTTTGTCCCCTATAACCTTCTTTAAGCATGAAAAATGGAAAACTGGGTGCACTCGAGACAAAGCAGGAAGCTCCAATTTGTATGCCATAGTACCAATATTTTGAAACAACTTGTAAGTACCATAGTACTTTGGCGATAATTTATTATCCTTATTAGCCTTCTTGAGGGACATTTATTTGTGTGGTTGTAGCCGTAAAAATACCCAATCTCCTACATCAAAACTTCTCTCGTTGCGATGTTGATCTACCTGTTGTTTCATTCGATTTTGTGCCAAATTTAGGTTATCCTTTAAGAGTTGGAGAACTTGTTGTTGATTCTCGATGTGATCTTCCACTGCTTGAACCTTAGAATTTTCTCTTAAAGATGATGTGATAGATGGTGGATGATATCCATAAAGTGCCATAAATGGGGTAATTTTTGTTGCAGTATGGAAGGAAGTGTTATACCACCATTCAACAATAGGTAACCAATTGACCCATTGTGTTTGTTTATCATATGCAAAACAATGAAGATATCCTTCCAAACATTTGTTCACTATCTCAGTTTGCCCGTCAGATTGAGGATGATAAGATGAGCTATGAGCTAGTTGAGTACCAAAACAAGAAAATAATTTCGTCAAAAAATTTCCAGTAAAAATGGGATCTTTGTTGCTTACAATAATATTTGGGTTTCCATGTAGCTTTTGAATTGTTTCCATAAATGCAATAGCAACTGTAATTTCTTTAAATGGATGAGATAATGCACAAAAGTGTGCATACTTGGTAACTCTATCAAGTACCACTATGATGACACTCATTCCTTCGGACTTAGGTAAACCTATGATAAAATATATTGAAACCTCCTCCGAACGTTGACTTGGAATGGATAAAGGCTGTAGAAGATCTGAGGTCTTTATTGTCTCAACTTTATTCTGCTGGAAAACTAAACATTCTGCCACAAAAATTTGAATATAAGATTTAAGGCCATCCCAAAAAAAATCTTTCTTCACCCTGTGGTAAGTTTTCAAAAATCCTGAGTGTCCCCCTAAGGGAGAGGTATGAAATTACAATAGAATCTTTTGTTTTAGTTGGGAATTCTTACAAAGATATAAGTGATCTTTGTACCACAAGGAACCATTTTTCCAACTAAATGTATCAGATGTACTAGGATCTTGCTACAACTTTTGAATGAGTGTCCACACTTCTTCGTCATTCTTCCTTTCATCCCTTTCTTCGATTATCCAATATGGTTGGATAATAGTAAGGTCACAAAGCAATGCTTCCACCTCTTCATCTTTTCTCTAGAGTGTTTCTGCAACAACATTTAGCTTCCCTTTTTTGTAGATGATTTCAAAGTCATAACCCAACATATTTGTGACCCAATTTTGCTGCTTTTCTGAAGATAATCTTTGTTCCAAAAAGTATTTAAGACTATCATGATCAGTTTTTACGTTGAAGTGTCTTCCCATTAGGTAAGGTCGCCATTTCTTTAGTGCATGTAGTATTGCCAACATTTCCTTCTCATAAATATCTTTCTGTAATACTTTCCTTTGATTGGACGACTTTCAAAAGCAATGGGTCTTCCTTCTTGCATTAAAATAGCACCAATTCCATTTCTTGAGGCATCACATTGCACAATAAAGGTTTTTGTGAAGTCTGGCGTAGCTCACACTTGATGATTTATGCTTTGGCCTTGGTCACCCCTTCCCTTCAGACTTGGACATTTTCTCAAAAAACAGTATCTTAAAACTCATACGCGACTCTGCCCAAACTTTTTCACGTATACACGTGAGTCCATCTATAGAGAACCGCGTATGCCATTTTAAGCATTAAAAATATATATATTTTCCCTATTTTGAGGTGAGGTTTATGGTTGTTCTAGTAACCTAACCACCCCAGCCCGTGGCCTAACTGTTCCCAACTGTAAAAAACTAATTTGAGGGAGTATAAAAGCCCCTTAAGGGAATGGCCTAAAGGGGGAAGAGAGAGAGAAATACATATATTATACGCTGTTGGAGCCCTATCCAAGTCTGATATATTCCCGTGCCTCCTGCACTTTCCAGATATATTCAGGAAACCCTTGTTTCCTCGAGATGTTCATCATCCTATATGACATCCGGTGTGCACTCATCTTGGAAGAAATCTTGAGAGGCTAGGGCTGGGCAGATCTAGAGGATGGTATGCTCGAAAGCCGTGGCAGATTTCAAGTGATCTCTTCACATTTACGTACTGTACATGTCATTAATAATAGAAGAAGGCATCTTGTTCCTGATTTTTACGTGTCAATTATATTTTATACATGTGTAATAATCATTAATTGAACATTTAATATTGTTTTTATGATATTATACATGATTTTCACTAACCTCTAGAACATATATATGTTGTATAACTAGGATTTTGTGTTCATTCTTTGCTGGTTTACAGATTTTGGAGCACAAAGTGTTGCAGGGGGTTTGCACCCCGTGGGATCTACTTCAACCGAGGGATATCTGGGTAATTTCCGCAACCTGTAGTTTCTAGTTATTAGCATAAAAGTTAGTTTAGTGAGTCCTTCTTTTGATGGCATGCCCCTGATCTGTGAAGGTTTTCAACCCAAGACCTTTAGGGTATCATTTCCTGAAACATAAATGGAAACTCCACTGGGGATCACATTCTTGTGATTTCCCGTTTGGGTTGTTTTATCTATCATGTAGGTTCCTGATAGGTTTTATCACTTTTTACAGTCTAGCAAGTCTTTTTTCAGTCAGATAGAAGACCTGGTCCCTTGATCAGGCTTAAATTTTTTATTTTTCCTTATCTTTATTTCCATACGCATTTTTTTCTTTGCACAGTCGCATATACCTGTTGTGTTTTCCAAAGGGACCCGTGACCCGTGTATACGCATGTTTCCTTTGTTACAGTCGCATATACATGCTAGTTGCACACTGCAAAAGCACGTATGGCTGGGAAAATTTGCAATTTTTAGTTTTCAGCCCCTGTGATCATTTCTGTCTGGGTGGAACCATTCCTATGGTATCTTTAAGGTCTCTGGACTGTGTTTGTAGTGATCTTATATATGTTTCTCTTTTGTTTTATGGAAACCTAGACATTTGGTGAATTGCCTTGTTTTGGGTGTTTGCAATTTCGGTTGAAGCACCGAGAGATTTTCTTGTGGTTCTTGGTTGTTCTGACCTATCAGGACAGAGAGCCTCTACTTGTTTTCTCTTCTTGGCCCTATGCATTGCTTCACTTATGGTCTTTGCCTCCTTGGCCTGTTTCAGTTTTCTTGATTTCTTGAACTTGTCTTGTTGCGAATCTTGAAGAATCTCGTTTTGGTTTTTTGAGTGATTAGTCGTTGCAAGATTGTGCTGATGTGCAGAATCAATTGATTGATTTTCTTGATTATTTTTTCTCATTTAAGTCCTGCTATAAAAGTAGCACAGTTGGCTTGAGCATTTTGAAGCCTTTTTGGAGACTCATTCGGCTTGTTTTTGGTTCTTGGGTAGTTTTTGTTTGTTTTCTTGAAATCTTTCTTCCATTATAAGCAAAAAACACAAAAACATTTTATGTTTTCCGTATCTTTTGCTTTGAGTTTGTTTTTACGATTTCATTACATATTTTGGAGCTTCTTGGTTGATTTCTAGTCTTCGTTTCTTAGCTTGATTGTGAGGGAAATTGTCTTTTGCTTTTACTCTTTTATCAAGTGCATTTTTGACATTTTTATACATAGGAGTTCTGTTTGGAACTGGCCTTGTCTTCTGTCAAAAAGTGATCGAACCATTGTCTAGGAACTATTTTTTGCTTCTTTAGAATTAACATCTTAGGATTTTCATATCATTGGTAGTTTGCATTAAGTGCATTTGAGAATTTTAGTGTTTTTCATAACTTTCTGAATTATGGAAAGTGTGAGTGTATGAAATGAAAAAACAAAGTTTTTGCTTATTAGTTTCGTAGAACCCGTGTAGAAATCACTTTTCATCGAAAGGAAATAATTACATTCGCATGTAGCTAGGATTTCATTGATTTCTTCTGTGTCATAAAACACCATCAGTTTCACTTCTGTGAGCCCTTGACTTAAATAAAAACCAATTTAAAATAAGCGATATAATTAAAAGCAACTAGAAGGTTTTGTATAATTGTCATTAATCATACACCAACTAGCTAGGTTGCAGGGCCTTGGATTAGGTGAGTGGAGAGTTAACTCTCCAGGGCCGCTCAAATTGTTAAACGTAGAAAGTTTATTAATGAGTGAAATCCAACACCGTTAATTGGACTGGGAAAGCTCTCCTCCAGAGATTCAAGCGTGAGGGATAGTGTAGGAAGAGAAGAGAGATACCCCCTCTCCTATTTTGCTGAATCTTGACCTAAGACCGTTCCGCCCAGCTGCCGATACGGATTGGTGCCCATAGTTGCCTATCCTAGGGACCGCATGTGTGCATTTCCACGGGGGGGGGGGCCACTGTGGGTAATTCCAGACAGAGCCGCTCGCATCACTTCCATCAGTACTTTTGGAGGGTGCCCTTGCGAAGCTTTGGGACTTGCACTGGAAAAGGCTGTTGTTATGAGGTCAATGTAACTATTTATGTTACCTTCGCTAGTAGGCCTGGGGCGTAATTACCCTAGACTATTTTTGGAAGGTCTTGTTATTTTGATGTCTTGTATTTTGGTGTCCGGTCCTCATCACCCAGACCAGAAACACTTGAGCGTTGCTTGCTTGGCTGTATCTTAGGAACTTTTTTAGAGTGTGCTCTTTTCTCCTAGGCTTCATATATTTTTTGAGTCTAATATTAATCTCTTAAAGTGGTTGAACGATCGCCTCGTCGATCGAGGAGGCTTCGTGGGTTGTCTCCCACGATTGTTGAGCCTTCTTCAAGAAGGCGTAGGAGTAATTTAGAGGGTGATTTTCACCCGGTGGTTTCAAACGCAACGGAGATATATCCTCTGTCAGGGCTCAAAGTTTCTTTGGGTGGTTTTGGTGTTAGTGTCAGTGTAGAGAGGAGTGCTTCACTCATCTCTAGAGTTTTACTTCCAGCAAAAGAAGTAGAAATAGGGAAATTTCATCAGCCCGCTGAGTCTCTTCCATCTCCTCTTCATACATTGGACTCGAGTCTTAGAGAACGAAGAGTCCTTATCCGTCATATTCATACCTTTTGATGACCACGACTGGGAATACAGTTTCAGCTGTGAACACTGCAAGTTTTCAGACTCATATTTCAGTCGAAGGAGGGGGCACTATTGATATATCAAAAATCACTTCTAGTGCTGTTGTGTTTGGCTCTGGTTACACCCAAGCACATGCTTCTCAATCTAGTCCCTTTTCTTTTGGGATGCCCACTAGTGGGATTCATTCTTTCTCCTTTTATGTTGCTTTAGCTGTCTCCACACCCATTCCTTCTATGGCTAGTGGATCAAATTCATTTCAAGGGTTCCCCTTTGGAAGTGGGCATATCCTCATTTGAACCCTTCCTTAGGATCTTTACCTTTTACCTCTCAGACTCCAGGTTTTAATCCATTTTCAAGAGGTCAAAGTTCTAATGTCTTTACAGGATGGAACCTTGTTTTTACAGCGTTAGGAGTAGGGAATCAATTTCTCGCTGGTCAGCGAGGGAATGTTCCTTTCCCTTCATCAAGTACTTCTCAAGCTTTTTATCCGTTTTCAAATGCTTGGAACCCTTACCAAGGGGTTTCCTCTCCATTCTATACCTCAGTTGGAGGAAATGGTCCTGTCTATAGCCACTCTATGTTTGGGGGGGGGGGTCCTTCTCCGAATTTTGGGTCATAAGGATTTTCTTTGGCCCATCATTCTCTATGAATAACACTTGGCAATATAGTGCCTCAACAAATCTAGGTTATTCTTTTCAGAATCTTAGGAATCCTTCCTATGGTGGATGGAATTCCCAGGCTCCTCCTCGCTTACCATTTCTGGCAACATTAAACTTGCCATATTTGTTGAAATTGACTAACGATCCTATTCGATATAGTCTGGGTTGGCATTTTTTCCCCACCAAGCTCCCTTCAGATATTCCCAAATTTGAAGGGAAGACTGTCGAGGATCTGGCAGATGATATCACCACTTTCCATTTATGGTGTTCCTCAAACTCTCTGATCGATGACTCGATTAGGTTGAGATTATTTCAAAGAACCCTAACTGGAAATGCTGCCAAATGGTATATTGAGTTAACTGGGGGAATTTTTTCTACTTTTGGATAATTGGCTACTATGTTCTTAAATCACTTTCAGTTACCTGTCTGTTATGACACCGGGACTGACCTCTTGGGCAATTTTCAACAGGACAAGGCAACTCACATTTCTGACCATGTTCAGGAATGGAAAAGAAGGAAGAGACTCATTAAAGTCCAAATCCAAAATGAATTCATTCTTGAGTGGTTTTTGAAATCTTTACAGCCATAAATTTATAAGGACGTATCCCTTTCAGGGGTATTTTCTGAAGAGCAGGCTATTTTTAGGGCTCAACAATTGGAACTGATTTATTCTCAATCAGGATTCCTTAATAAAAATTTTCCGGATGCTCCTCACTCCAAATTAGACTTGTCCAAAACTAAACCCGATCCTCATGGTGATGGAATTATCGGTTCGATCGAGAGTGGTGTGGATAACCTGCTTAGTCAATTGCAACAATTGTCTATACAATCTGCTTCTTCTGGTCAGGTTGTGCCTTCAGTGTCAACTCCTTCCCAGTCTTTGGCAATTCATGTTGTCCAAAGTTCCAATCCCAAAGGAAATCAACAAACTAATGGGAAGAAGAAGGGACAGAATAATAAGAAAAAGGACAAGGATGGGAAGGGGAATGCAAACAAATCCAACGATCATGTTGGAGAGGGTAAAAAGGGTAATAAAAAGAAAGTGAAGTTTTCATGAAATTTGTGCACTAGAGATCATCTTACGCACCTTTTCCCTAAAATTCAGGATGCGCAACGCTTGTTAGCTCAACAGGGTTCTTCTAGTTCTGAGGTTGTCCTGACAAACCCTTTTCCCCAAGGGCAGCAATTAGTTGCTGGCGCAAATCAAAATATTGGGGCTTCCTCCGGGGGCAGCCAGGAAGGGGAAAATACATCAAACATATACATGATGAGTGCTCACGCAGATATCGCTACGAGATCTCGTGACTATGGCGAAGCTGAGTCTTCGAAAGCCAAGAGTGCTCCTGATAGTACTGAGCCACTTCATATTACTAGGCCTACTGTTGAGCCTATACCTCGGATGCCAAAATGATCTTCAAAATGTTCGATGATCAATCCTAGTGCCAAGGCTGCCCAGAACTACTCGATTGTAGAAGATCTAGCTCAAAGTCCTTGTGCCATGTCTGCGTTATAGGTGCTCTAGTCTTGTCCGGATTAGCAGAGTGCTTTGCTCACTGCTATTGGAGCTGTTGATCCAAAGAGTTCTCTTATGATAACATTTTACATGTTTAATTTTAAAAAGAGACTTCCTCATCATATGGATTTTCATATCAGGTTGACTTATCGAAAATTCAATATCTTTCAAACAGTCGTTGATGAGGGTGCTTCCACATGTGTGATGTCTCTCGCATGCTGGAAGGGTATTGAATCTCCCGTAGTTGTTCCTTCAGCCACTCTTCTGACTGTGCTTGATGGTCAGTCTCACAGACCGTATGGTATTGTTCCAACTTTTCCCATCTGTATTGGGGGAAAAACTGTTAATATTGAAGTTGAGATAATTGATGCAATCTTAGACTATAACCTTCTGTTGGGGCGAAATCGGATCTATGAGATGGATGACATTGCATCCTCATTATTTTGTATCATTTGTTTCCCTTACGAAGGGAGAATTGTTACAGTTGACCAACTGGAATGTTCTCCCGTAGATCCGAATGCATCCTCTGACTCAACCATTCCTTTAGTGAAGGATACCAAGCCGCCTGTTGAGAATTTGGGGGTTGGAATGTACACTTCCTTGATGGGTAATTTTGATATTCCGCCTCTTTCAGTTCATATCAATGCGATTTCATCCTTCAGGGTTCCTATTTGAAGAGAGTTCTTTAGAACTCATTATTTTTCAGACCCTTGGACCTTACCTTCTCCTACCTCCACATTAGCAGAAGGTCAAGTGGGTGGAATGGAATTCCCTATGTCTGCTGCTGAGATTTCTTATAGCTCTATTGTTGACTCTACAGATTCCATTCCATCTTCTCTTTCACCAGAGGAATTGGATGGAGATGTGGCTCCAGCTTGGACGCTTAGTTCGTCTTCAGCTCAGGATTGTCTTGATAACACTCTTCCACCTGAAGAGGCAATCCTTGAAGCAATGACTGGTGTAGAGAGACCGTGGGATGATTTTCATCATCGGTCTTACTTCCTACCAGATTTGAACGAAGTTGAATCAAGTTTTCCTAGCCCTCAGTCTTCTGGTCCTGTTCACCTAGTCCTAAATCCTTTAGCACCAGCACAAGTTTTTGCTAAAGGGAACATGGTTGTGATTTCTCCTACTATCCCGGTGAACATCTCCAGAGATCCAAACATTATAGAGAATGTCTTCATCGAAGCCGAATGTTCCCCTGAAGAGATTCAAATTTACACCGATCTCTTTCGTGAGTTTAGAGATGTGTTTGCCTAGTCTTATGAGGAAATGCCTGGTATAGATCCATCTATTTTCCAACATGAGATCAAGGTATACGAAAATGCTAAGCCTATTAGGAAAAAGCTTCATCTGGTCAATCCTAGGAAGGCTGCAGCTATCAAAGCTGAGGTGGAGAAGCTGATAAAGGCAGGGTTCATTTACCCAGTTCCTTTGACTGAGTGGGTTTCAAATCCAGTTCTTGTGAAAAAGAAACAAGGGAAAATTCGAGTTTGCATTGAATTTCGGGACCTAAATAAAGCATGTCCTAAAGATAACTACCGCACACCATTTATAAATAATATTATCGATCAGTGTGTGGGGAATGAGATTTTCTCCTTCATGGATGGTTTTTCTAGATATAATCAGATTACTATTTGTCCTGAAGCTCAGCATAAGACTGCATTTATTTGTCCCTGGGGTAGCTTTTCTTAAAAGAAATACCTTTTGGCCTCAAAAATGTTGGAGCTACTTTTCAGCAGGCCATGTATTATGCCTTCCACAACATCAAACATATTATTGAGGCATATTTGGATGATTTAGCTGCTTGTTCTCGCAAGAGAATGGATCATCCTTCTCACCTCCGTCAAGTTTTTGAACGATGTCAACATTATAAAATCCAGTTGAACCCAAACAAATGCGTTTTCGCTGTCACATTTGGTCGTTTGTTGGGATTCATAGTGTCTACAGAAGGGATTCGGGTAGATCCCTTCAAGGTTGAGGCAATATTTCAGTTGCCCCCCCCATCTTCAATTCGTCAACTTCAAAGTCTACAAGGAAAAGCTAATTTTTCTGTGGAGATTTATCGTAAATTACACTGAAATGACAAAAGGATTTACGAGATTATTAAAGAAAGGAGTTCCATTTCTTTGGGATGACTTTTCTCAACGCTCATTCGATGTTTTGAAAAAATCATTGACCTCTGCTCCTGTATTGAGTCCACCCGATTATAGCAGGGATTTCCTCTTGTATCTTGCAGCAACATAATCTACCATAGGTATGGTTTTGGTTCAGGAGGACGATGCTCTTTCCGAGCATGTTATATACTACCTTAGTCGAGGCTTGGTAGGACCTGAACTCCGGTATTCTTCAATAGAGAAGCTTGCTTTAGTAGCAGTGCATGTTGTTCAGCAGCTCAGGAATTACATTATTCTATGAAAAACTTATGTTTTGGCAGCAGTCAATCAATTTCAGTTTGTTCTCAGTAGGCGAGTGATTGGGAGAAAATACAATCGATGGATTGTGATTTTGCAGGAATTTGATCTTGAATTTATGTCTGCCAAGTCCAAGAAATCATTAGTTTTTGTGGAGTTGATTTCTGATTTTCCCTGTGGAGAAGAGATTGTTTATGACGAATCATTTCCTGATGAACATCTTTTTCTCATTTCTTCACAGGATCCTTGGTATGGAGATCTCATAGTTTATCTCCAGACTGTGAAGTTTCCCTCAAATTTTTCGAAAGATGAGCGTCGAAAGTTACGTCACTTCGCCAAAATTTATTTGATTATTGGTGACACTTTGTATCATCGCAGCTACTTCACTCTCGAAGAAGTTGAGGTTGTGCTAAATGACTGCCACAGTGGAGCTTGTGGCGGTCATTTATCTGGGCTTGCTACAACCCAAAATATCTTGCGTGCAAGATACTTCTAGCCTTCTATTTTTCAAAGATTGTATGGAATCGGTCAAGAAGTGTCATCCGTGTCAGGTTTATACTCGAAAGATGCACGCTCATACAGCTCCGCTCTTTCCTGTCGTTACTGTCGGACCCTTTACAAAGTGGGGTATTGATTTTACTACTTGTAACCCGCCTTTGGCTAATGGTCACAAGTACATTATCGTAGTTGTAGACTACTTCACCAAGTGGGTTGAAGCTATGCCTACTTTTTGGAATGACAGTGAGACAACAACTCTTTTCCTATTCAATCAAGTAATTTCTCACTTTGGTATTCCCAAAGAGATTGTCACTGATCATGGCAGTCACTTTCAGAACAACAAGATGGCTGAATTGGCTCTGAAATTGGGTTTCCTGCAGGAGCACTCGTCTCCTTGTTATCCTCAAGCCAATGGGCAAGTCGAAGCCGTGAAAAAATCCTTGAAGACAATTCTTCAACAGACGATTGACAAAGCCAGATCCAATTGGCATATTGTGCTGTATCTGCACTTTGGGCATACCGAATGTCAGTTAAAGCTGCAACTGGTTTTACTTCGTTTCAACTAGCTTATGGGTTGGAATCTATATTTCCAATTGAGTGTGAAATTCCCTCCCTTAAGCTAGCTGTGGAGCTTCTTCCGGACACTTCTAGTCTTGAAGAATTCCTTCTTCATCTAGAACATCTTGATGAGCAGCGTCAAGATGTAGCTACGATGAATGAGGCGCATAAGAAACGGGTAAAAGTCCAGTATGATAAGGCGGTCAAACCTAGGGTATTATTTGAAGGTGACCTTGTCTTGGTTTATGCCCAAGAGAAGGATGCCTTGGGGGAAGGGAAGTTTAAATCCATGTGGTATGGCCCCTTCATCGTTAAAAAGGTTCTGAAGAAAGGTGCTTACGCCTTGATTAATTTTGACGGGAATGAGTTGGCGGAGCCCAGAAATGGGCTCTATTTGAAAAAGTATTATGCCTAGGTTTATGCCTAGCATCTTGCTTTGTTGTATATATATTTTTGTTTTGTACATATCTAAGTTTTTGATTTGGTGATGTGATTTTAATGAATTTGATCTGCTTTGGTTGGTGTTATTGGATGTCATGAGTCATTTTGGTTTCGTCGATGGTGCTAGTAGACATACCCAGAACTTAGCTTCTGCGGCTTGGGTACTCCATTATCCATCCGGTCAGTTGTTAGTGTCAAGAGGTGTCTAGACGCATTGGTCCTGCTTCAAACAACGTAGCAGAATACACTGCAGTGATTAATCTACTCTCGGAGGCAATATCCTTGGGTGTTGATTCGTTAGTAGTTTTCTTGGATTCGCAGCTGGTGGTTTCGCAGTTGAACAACACATATCGGTCCCGAGACCCATTTTTACATCAGTTGTTTTTTAGGGTACGTTTGTTACAAAGGTCATTTCGATTTATAACATTCATTCATATTCCTCGAGCTGACAATTAGATGGCAGACTTATTGGCTAATTAAGCAATTGATTGGCATATTCATCATTCAATACTTTAAACAATATATCAAATACATCATACATTTTTTTCATACATTTGAGTCATCACATCATATAAATCGTTGTATATATATATATAGTCAGAGTGTTCAAAAATATACAAAATATGGACCATCATGTCCTGCAAAATTAGGGCTTATGCCCGCGATCATGTTTATCATAAAAAATATTACAGTCATCCGATCATATCTATAAATCTACTCCTGAGGTCCTTGCCCAACATTCGTGTTCCTATAGAACATGATAACAGTCTCCACACAGCGGAATAACCGCACCCAGTGTCGTGGTACTCCAACTACCCGTCTTTGGATAGCCTCTGGTAGGCCCTCTATCGTAGCCATAGGCACTTGGCGAGTCAAACTCTCCAAGTTCCTCTGGACGGCATGGAGTGTTCTGCCAGGATCTTCTGCATCTGCCTCACCTCTGCGGTGCTTATGCCTTGGGTATCCCTCAGGCCTGACTGGTCCCATGTATGAATCATGACCATCATAATTTTGTAAGTCATTTTAGTCCCATAAAAAACATTTTTTTTTTCATTATCATACTTTGAAAAAATCATAAAAATCATATAATAAAAAAATAAAATTGCAATCTCACTGATTTCACCCCATGCTGCACCGGGAGGCAAGACTAGATCTGGATCAGCACGAAAGTCCATCCCAGCAGAGAGATAATCTTCCATTACGATGACTTGTTCCTCCCACCATTGGAAGAACTCATCATCCAAATTGGTTCGGGGAACTTCACTTCCCCCTAATCTCTTCATCAAATCTGCCCATCGGGCTATTCTTGGATCTCTTGGGCTGCTGATTGTTAAGATGACTTTGGGACGAAGCCTTGGGACCCTCTCGAAGAAGAATGTCAGCAAGATTGTGCCATACCCGGAAATTTTAGTCTTTGCTTTCCGGATTGATGTTAACTATTTCTTCATATTGCTCAGTAATTCTATGCACCAATTAAAGAGATGTATCAGGCATTCCACTGCTATACTCATTTGTGTCCTCGAAGCTTGGTGCAGAGAAGCAAATCTTGCTACTCTGCCAATGGTGAAGAGAAGGATCTTCATATATAAATCCTTCAAATCTCTAATAGGAATCTGAGTTCCTACCTTTTGTGCATCCTCTACGCAGTAGACTTGGACATAATCTTCCACGGTTAGCCCTCCAACAAGTTTTTCATGTAAATCTACTGGATCTCCTCTCCAAGAAAGTCTAGTGATGAAATAAATATCTTCCACTTCTATGTGTAGTGGAATTTGGTCAATTATGAAGCAGTCCTCTTTCGTCTCCCAATAATTCACGAAAATTTGAAGCAACCGCACATTTCTCTTCATATTTGGCATTTTAAAGAACTGGAGCAATCCATAATTTCGAAGAATACTTATCGAATTTTCATCTTCCATCACTTCCTTGTCGATGGCACTATGTTCACGCTCTCTCCAGATAATTGACATCCTGAAAAAATCATTAAATCATGGATTAAATTCAAATTTTAAATTTTCTCTCTGCGCATACACAGCTTCGCTTATACACAGTCACATAACATACGCAGGTTCGTCCACATGAACCCGCATATGCATAGAGGGTTTCATCAAAAAATCTCTTTCCTACGGTCAAATTTCAAAAAATTAACCTTAAAATGGAACGAAATTGATGAGCAGGATGAGTTTAGAACTTAATTGATTGATTGGGTGATGTGTGATTGCTCCAGTTTTGAGAAAAGGAATTTTACTCCAAAAGCTCCTTCTCCACTTCAACAAAGTGAAAATGAGCCAAATGTGAGTCAAATGATCTATTTTTGCCCAAAATTTGAAATTTTTTGAAAATTTTCCTTATGCTTATTTTTTCGAATTTGATTAAGGCCGTATAACCGCTTGGCTTGTAAGTGTTGGGAAAGGTATTTTTTAGGTAAATATTGCTGAATTCAAGATCTTTCTGGTTTTGCTTCGCATCCATGACCGATGACCTGTCATGGTAGGTATCTAATTTTGAACTAGCATATAGGTTAGGGATTTCACTTTCCATTGCATCTTGCATACTAGCCTCGATTCTGATCACTTGCCATAGGGTCGATCCCATCATGTCATGAGTAAACCCATTTCACTCGCTGAATTTTTAATCACGACTTGGTGGTAGAGCCTTCCTTTACATAGGCTTCCTAGTTAGTTCCTCACTAGCATTTTTCGCCCATGATGAAATTCTTGTAGGCTTGGGAGTCCTCTTTAGTCCCACCATGTTTTATGAGTTGAAGCTTAATTCTTCTTCTTCTTCGCTATCATTTTCTGGCCATTACCCTAGAGGCTCCCTTATGTTGTCGAGTTGTATTGCTGCATTGCATATTGACTACTTGTTTATCCCAGCCTTTAGCTGGCTTCATTTTGGACTCAATGTTTAAGCCATCTTTTGACCATGTCTTTCTTTACAAGTTAAACATGCAATCACTTAGCTTCTACGACTTGACACCTTTACCCACGGATGGAGCATTCCTCTGAGTGTCACTTACCAGTTTTCTCCACCTTGCATTGAGCATAGGATTGTTCCTATCCTAGGAAATAGTGCATCTGTTTCATGACAGTCAATCTATGCATTGTATCATAGCATTATTTTATTATTTTTCGGGCTTTGAATATGAAAAAGACAAAAAAATCAAATATTTTGAAAAAAGAGCGGGAACGGGATATTTCTTCCATACTTGATGGCAGCTACAGTGTCAGTTTTGTTGCCCTTGAACAAATCACAAAAAAACTAAGTCTTTTCTCCATTTGGGATGGTTTTAGTTTTTGACTTAGGAGAAACCATAACCTTGTTTCATGAGTCACTACTCCCTTGGTTGGTTATCTCTTCCAATCATATGGAGGGTTTGTTTATGCCTCCTGCATGACAAACTTATACAAAGTTATCATTTGCTGCCATAGTCAAACATGGGTCATGCTTTTGTTCAAGGGAAGTTAACCTGAGTTGGCCTTTCTGCAGTGTCTCTTGACTCATTTTTCAGTCAGCCTTCCCGGTCTCGTCAGTATCTTGTTCTATCACATCAGATATTTGGTCCTTTTCTCGGGCTGGTTTGAGAAGTTCCTTATTGAATTTTTACCTGTGGGTTCGTCTCTTATCGACTACGACATATTTCTCTAAGAGTAAACCTAGAGCTGCACCCTGGCCCTATTTACATCATTGATAGGTGACCTCATCATTGAGAGTAAACCACTCAGTCAACATTTGATCATCATCATGGGTCTTTGACTGAGTGGTTTCCCTTGTGTTCGACGTCAGCTTACATTATCACACCTGGGATTCGTGCAGTACCTTGATTTCCATTTGACCCTATCGGTGGATATATCGCCTCTTTGTCAGCTTTCATTATTGGTTGGTTCAGAGGGTTTCTGCCGTGCGCTAGCTTCATCTTGTGCATGCCGAAAACATACTTTGGGTTGGTTACTTCATTCTACTTCGTCCGATTCCTTCCAGATTTTGGCCTGCAGGTTACACTCGCACTGGACTAATGTGGGATGCCTTAATGCCTTGCTTTCAACAAATATTTTCCCATCGACTCCGACTCATTGCTATGGGAATAAAGTCTAGAGTCTCTTTGTCAGTACCTTAGGGTTTGCATTCATCAATGGCAGACTCTTCGCTATCGATAGTGAGGATACATCATTGCCTCCTTATTGATAGATTATTTCAAGTGTTCAACTTCAACTCATTCATTCGCACTTGCTAGATTGTATTGGGGCACCTTGACACTCATTGTCATCATCGGTGGGTTGTCTCGCGTTTGTTAACGGTATACATCAATGACCGGTAATCAAACGATTTCTCACATGGTCGACTTCGGCTCATTTATTCCCATTGTGTAGAATTGTGCGATAGTGATCAGTGAATACCTTGGGTTTGCATCAACATGTTTTGGTTCACTTTGACAATGCTTTCAGTTTTCTGCTAGTGACACCATCCACACTTATATGTTGCAGTTTCATCACAACAACATCTTATATGTTGGCTCCTGAGTTGCGTGTTGTACCATTTGTTCCACCACTTATGATTTTGTACTTAGAGATTCCGTTGTGACTTTTGTGATCAGATATATGTTGCAACATCATTGATCAATCTTCTATATGTGATACTTGGACTTGATTTGACTTGTACTTCCGGGCAGTGATCAGATGATTCACTATGTACTTTACATTTTAGCTATACTTGTATACATATTAGATCCGCTCTATACTTCATATGTGGAGATGCTTTTCTTTTACTGAGCATGGGTATGCCCGCCTCAGACATGAGCTCTTATTCTGATCTCTCTCACTGGTGTTTTAGCAGGCTGAAATCTGGTGATGTCCTCTCTAGTCCTTGCAAGATTCTTTCTATGCACATAATACATTTCGGCCATCATGTACCCCTTCTGACCTCATATATTAGGGGGCATCTGTTATAGCATCATTTATCACTAGCTCATACTTAATGATTTATGCTTTGGCCTTAGGCACCCCTTCCCTTCAGACTTGGACATTTTCTCAAAAAACAGTATCTTAAAACCCATACGCAACTCTGCCCAGAATTTTCCGCGTATACACATGAGTCCATCTATAGAGAACCATATATGCCATTTTAATCATTAAAAATATATATCTTTTCCCTATTTTGAGGCGAGGTTTACGGTTTTTCCAGTAACTTAACCACCCCAGCCCGTGGTCTAACTGTTCCCAACTGTAAAAAACTAATTTGAGGGAGTATAAAAGCCCCTCAAGGGAATGGCCTAAAGGGGGAAGAGAGAGATAAATACAGATATTATACGCTGTTGGAGCCCTATCCAAGTCTGATAAATTCCTGTGCCTCCTACACTTCCCAGATATATTCTGGAAACCCTTGTTTCCTTGAGACGTTCATCATCCTATATGACATCTGTTGTGCACTCATCTTGGAAGAAATCTTGAGAGGCTAGGGCTGGGCGGATCCAGAGGACGGTATGCTCGAAGGCCGTGGCAGATTTCAGGTGATCTCTTCACGTTTACGTACTGTACATGTCATTAATAATAGAAGAATTCGTCTTGTTCTTGATGTTTACGTGTCAATTATCTTTTATACATGTGTACTAATCATTAATTGAACATTTAATATTGTTTTTATGATATTATACATGATTTTCACTAACCTATAGAACATATATATGCTATAAAACTAGGATTTTGTGTCCGTTCTTTGCTGGTTTACAGATTTTGGAGCACAAAGTGTTGCAGGGGGTTTGCACCCTGCGGAATCTACTTCAACTGAGGGATATCTGGGTAAGTTCTGCAACCTGTAGTTTCTAGTTATTAGCATAAAAGTTAGTTTAGTGAGTCCTTCTTTTGATGGCATTCCCCTGATATGTGAAGGTTATTAACCTAAGACCTTTAGGGTATCATTTCTCGAAACACTAGGCACATTTCCTCTTTAAGATGTTCGAAGGCCTTAGTTGCTTCAAGAGTCCATGAAAATGCATGTTTCTTCAATAATTTTGTTAGAGGTGTTGCTATTCTCCCATAATTCTTAACAAACTTGTGATAATAACTTGTTAACCCGAGAAATCCTCGCAACTCCTTTATGGTTGTGGGGACTTTCCATTCCTTAATGGCTTTAATTTTGTTAGGGTCTACCTTAACACCCTCATGAGATACAATATGACCCAGATATTCCACCTGTTGTACTCCAAAGAAACATTTGGAGGTTTTTGCATATAATTGTTTCTCCTCCAATAGTTTGAGCACCCTGTCAACATGTTGAACATGATCCTTCCAAGACCTGTTGTAGATTAGTATATCATCAAAAAATAATAACACACATTTTCTAAGGAAGGGTTTGAAAATGGAATTCATCAACCCTTGAAATGTAGAAGGTACATTGGTAAGGCCAAAAGGCATGACCAAAAATTCATAATGACCCTCATGATTTCGAAATGATGCTTTCATAATATTTTTAGTCTTCATTCTAACTTGATGATATCCTGAACGAAGATCCAACTTGATGAAATAAATTGATCCATGTAATTGATCCAATAATTCATCAATCACAGGAATGGGAAATTTATCTTTAATAGTGAGTTGATTGAGCTCCCTATAATCTGGACACATGCACCATGATCCATCCTTCTTGTGCACCAATACTACTGGAGCAAAGAAAGAACTTTGAATAGGTTGAATTATGCCAGCCTTTACCATTTCTGCAACCATACGTTCAATTTCGCTCCTTTGGACATAAGGATATCTGTAAGGCCTGATGTTTGGAGGAACACTTCCTAGAATCAAATGAATAGCATCATCATGATCATGAATAGGTGGGTGTCCTTTGGGAGTTTCAAAAACCTTGGAGTGATTGTCCAAGACTTTTTGGAGATCTGGAGAAATAGATGATTTTGATTTTGGAACTTCTAGTGAGCATAATTGTGCAATTACACCTCGTTGTTCTTTCTTTAGAAGCTTTTTCATGACATTAGAACTTATTATCTTTCCTGGCTTCCCTGCGACAGTCTGTAATTCAACTTCCTTTCCTTCTGAAAGAAAATTCAAGAAAATTTCTTGAAAATTAAAAGCTACCGTCTCTAAATATTGTAACCATTGTACTCCTAGTGCAACATCAAAACCTCCCATTGGAATGGAAATCATTGGACTATTCAATACATATTTCCCTATGGTTAGCTTGATATTATGGCATTTTCGAGAGAAATTTATAGTTCCTCCATTTGCAACCATCACTGGACACTCTGGTGCTAGGTATATGAAGAAATTCAATTCCTTGGCTACCTTACAATGTGTAAAATTATGGGTACTACCCGAATCAATCAACACTATTACCTTTTTCTTCTTGATATGTCCTTCTATCTTGAGAGTTTGAGGAGTGGTAATTCCTACCAATGCATTACAGGATATTATCGGACTCGTTTCTTATTTCTCTATTCTTGGTTCTTGGTGTAAATCCTCTTCTTTTGAAGTTTCTTGTTCATTTTCTTCCTCCTCTTCGCAATCTATGTAAGATAATTTATTTTCAGCACACTTATGACCTTTAGTGTATTTTATGTCACAAATGCAGCAAAGCCCTTTTTCTCTTTGTACTTCCATCTTTATAGATGTGAGTGGTATTCTTCCTTGTCGCCATAATTTTACATTCAATTTTTCTTGCCAACCTGAATGCCTTCTCCAATGAATCAGTTTCCCAAAGGCGAACCTCATGTTGGATGTTATCCTTTAAAGTCCCTATGAAGACACCAATCTTGTGTTCCTTTGGAATATCAACTACCCTTATATTCAATTTTTGGAATTCCTTAATGTGCTCCACCACAGAACCCTTTTGTTTGAGATTTATCAATTGGATAAAGAAGGTGTTTCTTTTTGTATCCTCATAATGTGATATCATTTCCTCCTTAAAAATTGACCAAGTGACAATTTTTTTACGGGAGCAAAGCCATCGATACCATACAAATGTATTTTGTTCTAAATATAAAGTTGTAATGCGTACCTTTTGTGTGTTTTGCAAATTATTAAGATAAAAATATTGCTCCATCTGTAGTATCCATGTTACGGGATCCTTGCCATCAAACTTCCTCATATCGATCTTTGGAATATGGTGGGTCTTAAATCCAACATTATATTTTATGAAATCACGATTAATATTGATTTTGTTCTCATCATGAGTTTCCTCCACTATCTTTTCGCCATTAGGAATAATTTCTTGTATCAACATTATCAAACCTTCCTTCAAAACTTCCATGTCTGCTTTTAGATCATTCTTCATGTCTTCCATGTTGTCTTTCATTTTTTTGTCGATGTCATCCATCTTAGCTTCGATGCCATCCATCTTACCTTCGATGCCATTCTTCAAAACATCAGTCTCAGCTTCCACACCTTTCTTCATACCATCCATATTAGCTTCCACGCCTTTCTTCAAACCATCCATATTAGCTTCCATGTTTTTCTTTAAAACTTCCATTTAATTTTTTGTTGCTCTTTGTGAGAGCAAAATTTGGTGCACTTGCTCTTTTAATTTTGATATATCATCTTGCACTTCTTCCTCTTAATGAGTCATAGTAGAGCCTTCTGAAGGGTTAATGGGTGTTGAATTATTTTTAGGGGGCGTTTTATAACCCAGTACTTATATCTATACTTAAATATGCCCTCAGAATCACTTCAAACTAATTTTTCAAACAAGACTTATGCAATTTGAAAAAAAAATACACACCTTTTTCTTGATTTTGAGGAGATCGATATTGAAACTGATGTATCTCTTTAATTTATGATCCCTGAGATTTAAGCTTCGGTCTTGTAATAGCCCTTTGAGTCTTCTTTCCAATTCCATGGGTCTAACCTAATTTGGATTTTGCAATACAAATTTATACCCAATCTCCCACATTGACCTAATTATGGACTAGTTCAGTAGAGGGAACTTTTACAACTTGCCACGTGTCATTGTTTCCTCCTTCATATCTGATATTGATACACATAAAACTATAGTCTATGTGCTTTTGATTACTTTTTACTGAATTCAAATCTGATACTTAGAGAGAGAGTTATGACGATTTTCCCAAGGTCACCTGTTTGAGATGAAATTTGGGAGCATGCCAAAACCATAACTTCCACAGATCATATATCCAAAAATATTGCGAACCAAGATCTGAAATTTGTACACAAACTTCCTCAGGATTTTGTGCAAATGGGGTTTTTTTTATAGCATCTGAATCTTTGCCGAAAAATATTTAGAGTGAAAATTCGACGATGTCCTATTTGAAGCAGCAAAACCCTAGAATCCAAAGATTTGATACCAAATGTTATGAAACCAACTCCAAAAATAGAAGAAAAGAGAGATCAATGCCTTAGAAATCAGCCACTTCAAGGGGGAAACCTCCTTTAAATTACATAAATGAAGAATTCTTGGATGATTCAAATGAAAAAACCTACTTTCTATAAATAGGAGTCCATGGGGTCACAATATAATCGTAGCCAACCTAACAATAATAATGTAAGGGCAGAACAATAACAATAATGGGGTTTATGGGGCAAAATTATAATAATATGGGGGCTACAGGGGTATAAAAGTAACAATAAGGGGGCTACACTGTCAATAATAAGGGGTTACATTAGTAATATAGGGACCTAATATGGTGAGTAGTAGGCGATGGAGTGACAAAGTGTTGGTCATAGCGCTCGATTGCCAAGGAGATAGAGGCAATCTCTTAGGCCCTTATGAGACCACCCGATTAGGAGGATGTGTAAATGGTGAACATGGCCTATGATTGGTGAGTGATGGTCGACAAGGCACTGGTCACAGTTCCCGATAGCTAAGGGGATTGGTAGCAAGTAGTTTAGCACTTATTAGTCTGCTAGGCCTAATGATGTGCACATAGTAGTGACGTGTGACAAGCGACAAGCAATAAGTAGACATTACGTGGTAAGGTTATGACATGGCATACTAAGGTGAGGACATATGGCAAATAGATTTGGAGTGTTTGTGTGGCCAAATGACCCTTTTTGAGTGATATGTGGTAGCTCATAGCATGATAGGTGGCATGAAATTGACATGGCGAATGAAGTGGCCATGATATGGTAGGTGAGGTGGAAAAACCTTGAGATTCGTGCTAGAGGATAGTCTTGTAATAATTTGTAGTATTAGGCCATTCAACCATGGAAGTGAACTAGTAGTTGGAGCTCGGGAAATAGACAAGTGAGCCCAATTACTACATGAGTCACCACGCTAGATGGGGGCACATATAGCAATAATTGGACTCCTCCCCACTCATTAACCTTTGAAAAAGAAATGGGACCCCAAAGTATGGTCTCTACCATCAAATTTGATTGATAAATGAGATTGGATATTATGCTTCACAATATGTGGGGGTCATTTAAATTTCATAAGTGGCAAATTTGAGGACCCCCCATTCGTTAAATCTTAGACAAACTGAGGGTGGGGGGGGGGGGAATAAAGTTTTGGCTATTGATCCTATTTGGAAATTAGGAGCACTCTAGAACATGTTGAGTAGTTAAATTTTGGAAGTCTATAGTAGTCCAGGGCTAAATTCCATTTTGGACTAACCAATGGTTCAAGTTCATGGTCATATGATCCAAGGAGCTTAAAGACAATGGGCTACAAGGAAAATTTCTCGTGTTTGAATGCCAAATCCAATTAGAAAATTAAAGCCTATTTGGATGCCAATTTTAATAAATTAGTCTGAAATTGGTTGGAAACGTCTATAAGAGGAAATCATATGATATATGGAGAAATGTTACCATGCAATAAAAAACTATGGTTGTTGTTGACATAAAAGAGCATAGGTTGTTTTTTAACTGAACTAGAAGACAAGAGGGAGTTTGGAAACAAAGTGAATAAGAGTAGATATGGAATACAAAAAAAGTTTAAATTGATAATTAAGAGATAATTCTACAAAAAAAGTAGCGATTTATTTAAAATAAATGAAGATCTAAGGCGTCCATAATTTGGTTGCAAAAAAGAATTTTGATCAAGAATATATTAGAGAAGAACCAATTGTAAAGAATGTGAATTGGATCATAGAATTAGAGTAATATTGGTTGATGTTGAGCATGAGGAAACATATATAAGAGTTAAATAAATTGATTCAAAAGTATATTTAATTAAAAGGATTCACAATTTTGTTTGAAAATTGGTGCCTACAGATCCAGGGGTTGGTAGCCTCCTTTAGGTTGATGCCTGTAAATATCAGGGAGTTGGTGCTTCCAACAAGTTAGTGTTTGCAAAGAAAATGGAGTTGGAGCCTCTTGTAGGTTGGTGCCTGTTACACGTTATTTTGTCACCATGAAATTTAACAGTCTATATAGGTTCATCACTACCTATATTATGCTCCCTTAGAAGTCAAAAACCCTAATATTCCTAAACCAAGTCTTGGAATTGGAGAAAAGCTCATTAAAACCCTAAAAAGTCTAACTCCGCACTTTTCCTAGCCCTTGCCTATGGATCCGCAGATATTTTCTCTATAGCCTGTGGCACATCCCGCACGTTTTTCTTATAAAACCTATGGACCCCCGTAAATAGTCAATTAAAAGAAAAAGTAAGTTCTAGAAGCCCAACTGGACGAATATTCTCCCAACTGGAAGCTTCTAGAAGTGTGTTCAGTTTGAGCTTTATCCTATACTCATGAGCTCTATCCCTTCACTCATGGAGCTTATCCCTTGGTCTATGGAGCTCAAATCCCTTCATGAGAGGAATCCATCCGCCTCTTCATGGAACTGAAAATACCTACATTTCCCTATAAATTGAGCTCATGTTTCAGTCTCAAGGGTAGACATACATATTAGTTGCTAAAGGATTTCCTAAGAGAGCATAGTCTCTATACTAGCCATTTTTGATATGAGAATGATCACACACTCATGTCCATAACTTTATGCTAGTTCAGAGAGAAGAAGGTTTGTCAATTTGAGAGAGGCCGATTTTTCAGGACCCCGAAAGAACCTGTATAACATCAAGGCGAAAGGTTGTAAAGTTACTTCTTATTATACAAGTTAATACAAATGGATTCCATTTTCTCATTGAACTGTTCATGTATCTATTTTAGTAATTCAATTCTTAGATTCTTTGATAACTCAGATAGATTAGTGTTTTCTCAATTATTATATCTTGCAGGTGCTTGTAATCCTTTTATTTGTATTTGATTATAGGTTTCACATGCTAAAGTGACCTCTTTTGGAGCGACTGGATAGAATATTTCGACAAGCGTTTGACTTCAGGTAGGGGCATGTCCTCATACTTTGTTATTAATAATTCTGAATCACAAATGATCTAGAGAAAATGGTTTGCATTTGGTTTTTTGTTTCTAGATATCCTTAGGATACTAGGGAGATCGTTCTTGTCTGCAAGAAGGATTTATCCGCATAACAAAATGGAAACTGTTAGGTCTCTGTAATTTGCAAGATTGGAAAATACAAACTGTAAAGCCTGCATATGAACCACTTTGGGATTCTAGGATCTAGCCCTCCTGAATCCAGAGAGGGATATCTCTCTAAGTGCAAAGATATATTTGTCTTTTAAGGCTTTTTGGTATGATATTAGGCTAGTTATGGGGAACATGGGTGTTTGTTTGTTTGGTTGGGCAAGGACATGATCTTTGATTGGATGGAATATCACAAAATGAAAGAGTTCAAAAGGTGAAGATGCAAGTATATTGAGAAGTATTCAGCAGATAGGATTAGCATGAAACAGCTTAAAACCATTGGGCAATGGAGTCATAAAAGGGTTTAATTGTGCAACAATTACAAGAGTGGCCCAAGGGGCAAGTCATCTATATCAAAAGATCCTTTAGATTAAATGATGGAATGGAACAATAAAGTGTTG
This sequence comes from Pinus albicaulis, assembly GCA_034641835.2. Lineage (NCBI taxonomy): Eukaryota > Viridiplantae > Streptophyta > Pinopsida > Pinales > Pinaceae > Pinus > Pinus albicaulis. The sequence goes on from CM076579.1 coordinate 566,823,390, forward strand.
TGAAGGTGGAAAAATCTAAGAATTTCAACGAGGATTTGTTAACTTTCTAAACAAGAAAATACTTTTTAAGTAACTGTTTAAAACCAACCAAAGACAGGGCTAACCATAAAATTCTTTGGACTAGCTTGTATTAAAGCTAACTTATCAGACAAACAATCCAGTAATCCACATGAATACTTTAAGAAGGGATGAAAACAGATACGAAAACAAAGTGCAGCAAAATATCAAGTCAGACGCATTAAAATTTAGGCCTGCTTTTAGCATACTCTTAGGGAAACCTTCAAACAACCTTTGAAGAAAAACTAGAAGATAGGGCAAACCATAAACTTTTCTAGTTCAAATCTACGTAGCATGTACTGAAAATATCATTCAAGAACTTCCTTTCAAGTTTTTCACATCAAGACATGGACTAACCAACATTCCTTTATAATGTTTACATTTAACTTAAGTCATTCTTAAACACACAATTGAGGAAAACATAAAGATAAAGCTTATCAGTGAGAGTAGGGTAATTTTTACAGTAAATCCTAGCTCTATATTTTCTGTTCTTTATCAAAGAAAGATGAACAAAATGGCATACATGAAAGGAAAACAATAACAGTAAGAGGTACTTCACCAATGATATAGACCAGGATCCCAAAAACCAGCTTGTATATTGATTGTCAATCCAGTTGCACACTTCAAGTCCAATGTTTCATCACAACAACAACTTCTCTTCGCAACCTAACTTCTTCAATAACTTAGCAGAGCTTCAGTGCTTCAGAGTTTATCTACATTCAAAAATGATTCGATACAGCAACTATTACATCAAAAATCCAATAACCAACCCCTATATCATCTTCTACAGAAGTATTTATAGAATAAATGAGGAGGTGGAATGAAAGAAAATATATCTAGGTTCAATTAATACAAGTTAATGCTTCTCGGCCTTTGAGGGGCTCAACGGAGAAGTTTTCTGATATTTTCCATGTATTAATTGATTCTCATTAAGTCTTAAGCATGCTGGGCAGATTTTGTTGACTTAAAAACTCTTAAGGCGAGTTAGCAATAACTTTGGCTGCTTTAAACAAAATATCATTGACTGAGGCAATAACTCTGCCTTCTTCTGATTTACGGAGAGATGCAGGTGGCACTTTGGTAGCTGGAGAAGATTCAATTAGCCTCTGATGTGGCAGTGGAGGCCCTTCGGACTGATATATCTCTTTGTTTATTCCTAAAACACTTTTAATCTGCTTTACTCTGTGTTTTAGGCCTAATCAGGCCTTGATCTTTATTTCCGGTCTTTATCCTTTAAAAACTGTGGATTAGGCATTTGATTCTCCAATTGGTGCCTTAATCCCTTTGAACTCTGTTTAGAATCATTAATCTTCATTTCTGCTTTGATCCTATCCTTTGACACTGATACTCTTTGGCTGTTTGATATTCACTATGTTTCTATTGTTTTGCAGGTGCGCAGAGGTTTTGTGAGTTCACCAATGCCTATGAGACACAGGTGGAATCATAATCTGAACCCTGCAGGTTCACTTTCTCCATGAATAGATGGCCTAGGGATCATCATCCCTGGATTTTGTTTCATTTTAAAACTGTGAACAAAACCTTAATAACCTGTAAAAAACACACAAAAGTTAATAAAATCCCGCGAGGATAGGTTTAAACTGCTTTGGAGGTTTTGGGTGCGGGAGCGAATAGGAGCCATTGGATTAGCATAATCAACGGCAGAGATTGCTCGATATTTTGGGAGAGAGTTGGGTGAAAAGGGAATGGGGGCAAGATTAAAACAGGACCGTCCGATCTCAGAGATTGACGTTTAAGATTAAAAGATGAAAAAGTAATGTTAATGAAGGGAAGTGGTATAGCGGAAAACCGACAGCGGTTTTTGCGTTGCGTTTGGGTGGTAATGTGGTTTTGGCTTTTGGAACGCGATATAGGTCTGCGTTTGACACATGGATTTCTAAAACCACCTATATCACGTAAAAGTTGCGCACTGTGGGAAGGGCTCAAAATTTATGCAAAATTGATTCTGGGACATTGGATTGGAGGATCCAGATCCAACGGTGTGGGTTTGAGCATGATGGATGAAGAGATGCAGGGTAAAGTGCATGCGGGGTCCAGGTGACATCAACAAAATTGGCGCGCAGTGGAGGGGTAAAATAGGTCATGCGATCATTAAATTTCTTTGATAAATGGTTATAATTGGAAAAAGGAGCGGATATGAAGAAATGTGGGGAAAGGGAAACAGGCGGAAGAATGAGGCCTGATGGCCTTTGATCTTGGTAGATCGACGGTCTGGATTCATTTAAAACCTTTATGTCGGGAAACAAAAATATATAGAAAAGGTAAGGTTTCAAAGGAAATGGCAGAGAAACAAGGGGAAAAGAGGGCCCACCTTTTATATAAGGGCGGAAAGGAAGAATCAAGGGGAGCCTTCAGATCTGGAGGATTGACGGCTGAGATTGAAGCTGGTGGATGAATGAGAAAAGGGGGGGGGGGGGGGGGAGGGTAAAAAAGCAGAAGAATTGTAGGCCGTTGGATCTAGGAATGATCAACGACAAAGATTTGATCGCAAGATCGCATCAGCGGAGGTCAAAAGGTAAAGTAACGAGGAAATGTGTCGATGCGATTAAGCGCGGGCCATTAGATCTAGGAGAGATCAACGGTTAGGATCAAATTGGCAGGTTTATGTCGGAGGGCTTATGGAATGGATGAGCGTGATGCGATGAGGCGCGGACCGTCAGATTTGGCGGAATGAACGGTCAGGATTTAATCGCATCGAAGAAAAAGGAAGAGGCCAAAATACCGAAGCTTTTGATTTTGAGATGCGCGATTAAGCGCTGACCATTGGATCGGTTTCAGAGATGAACGGTGGAGATTTAATCGGTGGGTGCGATGGTGAAGGGTTTATGACGGAGCGCGTTTAAATCTGAACAGTTGGTTCTTGTGGATTCAACGACTGAGATTTAATTGGAGGATCGCATCAATGGGAGGAAAAAGCGCGAAGGATAAAGGGAAAACTGCGATTTCCAATTTGCGATGGAGCGAGAGCCGTTGATCTGAAAACTAGATCAACGGTCTGGATTTAATCATGAAGGCAAAAGGCGGAACGACGGGTTTGGAGAATGGAGCGATATGGACCATTTGATCTGGGCGGAGTAGATCAGATCAACGACGGAGAAACGATCACGGGATCGCATCGGAGAAAAGGAAAAGAACCAAGAAAAGGATCAAATGAATGTTTGCGATGCGATTTTAAACTTGCGATGTGATTAGCCGATGGCCGTTGATTTGCAGAGTTCGACGACCCAGATTTATTTAAACCTTTTGGTCGGGGAACAAAAGAAATGAAAGGAAAGTCGGGTTTTATGAAATAACAAAGGAAAGTAAGGTTCGGGAAAGTGTTTTAAGCCCTTTAGCGCTCGATTGTGGGGCTTAAGGTCTTATGAGGTGGAGGGTTACGAGAGTTAAGCCCTCGGGGGCTAAAAACTTTTATAATGGAAAAAGATTGTTTTTAGGCTTAAAAACAGAGTTTTTGAGGCAAATTGAGGGTTCCGATAGAGGAAAGAGGGAATTTTAAAACCAAGTAAAGGGGAATAAAAGGTTTTAAAAGGGGTTTTTGTTGATTTGGAAACCAAATGAAGGTATTTTTGAGGATTTTTATGGAGGAAAAAGGGATGAAAATGGAGTTTATTTATGAGTGGAAGGAGGGGTAAAATGAAGGGAAAAATGGGATTTTAAGTAGTCTTCTTGGTAACAGCAGGCTTTTTTAGGATAAAGAGGGAAACAACAGTGAATATTATCTCAGAGAGTAAATATCATCACAAGACTTCAAGAACTCACAATTTTGGACATGAATTGTTTCTTGAAGGCTAAAAAAGTTTTTAGCCACCATTTGATATGACAAATTTTATAGGTGGCTAACAACGGCTCCAACTTGGGATGGCAGCTCCTTGGAGGTGTCAAGAATCTCAAAAAAACATTCTCTAGATGTAGATCAGTGGCTTTGTACCTTGACAACCTTTTCTTCTTCTCCGATCAGCTGCTTGAAAAATGAGCAGAACATTAGACATATCAGCAGAAAAATTCTTTCCCAAACAACTACCTACACACCTACTTCCTAACATTTTTTCTTCAGAAGGTGCATTTGGACTTGCAAACCTTTTCAACAACATTTTATTCTTTTATTGAAAACATAAAACTAATCTAAGTCTACCCTTATTTCTCCATGAACTCAGATTAAACAGTTGAGTTCATAAGCTTCTCTACCTAACTACAATCTGTCAGGATTAGACTGTCTGACAAACTTTTTTTTCTCTAAATTCTAAAACAGAAATTTAAAAACAGCGAAGCTAGGATTAAGCAGTCTAACTTGCTTTAGGTATATGGCATAAAAACAAGTTGCACATAGAATAAAATTTGCAGAAAATTAAAGAAAAATGGTGAAGGCTTAAGATCTGAAAACTAAGAACATCCTTCATTTTTCTTCAGCTCTGTTTTGAATTTGTTTGAGCTGTCTTTCTTTCTTTCCTGGTTCAAGTTTTGGGCATATTAGAACCAGTTTGTTTTCTACCTTTGGCTCAATATTTGATTTGATTAGAGCCATTTTTATTTTGAATTCATAGGTTCAGATTTTGAGCTTGTTTGAACCTTCATTTTTCTATCCTAATCTACCTTACTGATAAGCCAAGATTGAGCTGTTTGGCTGATCTAATTCACTAACCTATCAGCAGTAAATTGAAAAAATAATTAGTCATGATTAGGCTATATGACTAACTAGAAGTGTGTTTTTAGGAGTGGCATTTGAGCTTGCACACTTTCAGATTTTGCTTCTCTTTTTTGGTATGGGGCTGTACCTTTCTTGTTTTCACACCACCCTCTTTTCTATCTTCTATTGTTTTTGTATTTTTGATTTTTCTAACTTTGAATGCAATGATGGATGTGATATTTATAATGAGGAAAAAATAAAAGAAAGCTGCAAACTGATACAGTCAAGAAAAATAATGTTTGAGCATCCTGCCATTGACAGGACCTCCAAAGAGTTCAGTTCCATTGATTTCCTGCAAGAAATAAGCATTGTTACCAGCAGTAGAGTGAATGAGACAAGGGCCCATCCATAAGTTATCAAGTTTCCCATGTTTTCCCTTATCTTCTCTCATGGAATACCACTTTAAAACTTTGTCACTGATGTTGAAAATAATGGCTTTTGTCCTTCTGTCAAACAACTTCTTGATGTTTTCTTGCTTCTGTAATGCTCTGTTGCAGACTTCCTCTCTGGTTTGTTGAAGGTGTATAGTATGATTGATCCTTCTTGTCATATAATTTTCCTCAGACTGTACTTCTTGGATCAGCTTCATGATTGTCACTTCTAGACTGGTTGGAAAAATTACATCTGCTCCATAAACAAGCTGGTAGGGTGACATTCCAATTGATTTCTTGAGTGTTAATCTATCAGCCCAAAGAGCATGTACTAGCTTTGTGTGCCATGATTTCTTATTGTCTTCCAGCAACTTCTTGATTATATTTAACAAACTCTTATTTGAGGATTCTGCCAGCCCATTACCTTGAGGGTAATAAGCAGTAGAATGACCCAATGTAATCTGATATTTGTGACAGAATTCAACCATCTTTTTGTATCCAAATGCAGCAGCATTATTAGTGATAATCTTACTAGGATAGCCAAATCTATATAGGATATGATTTTCAAGAAATTTTATGATAACAGAGTCATTGGCTTGCCTAGAAGGGATGGCTTCTATCCATTTGGTAAAGTAGTCTGTTGCAATGAGAATCTATCTATGTTGGGCAGATGAGGGTGGATGGATTTCCCCAATGATGTCTAGACCCCACTGTTGAAAAGGAGCTTCAACAATTATTAGTTGCTGAGGTAAGGGAAGCAATTTTCTTTTGCCTTCAAAGAGTTGGCATTTGTGATAGGCAATAATCATTTTATGGACATCTTTAAAGAGGGTGGGCCAATAAGGATTTTATTAGTAGTTGTCTTCCAATAGAGGTGGCCTCCACATTCTCCTTCATGGAACTCGTGCTTGATCTTATCTGCATCATTCTCAGGCAAAAATTTAAGCAATAATCCACTTGCATTTTTCCAATATAGACATTTATCCAAAATGCAGTAGTTAACAGCTTTCAACTTTAAAAATCTTGCCTTTGTTTTAGACAAACTAGGAGGTGTATTCAAATTGAGCAAAACATATCAGATATCAGCATACCAAGATGAAAAAAAGAAACGATCTTCAATAATGGAAGTTGGAAACTCCTCCTGTTCATCCAATGTATTTATCATGTTTATATCAAGAGCTTCAAAATTAGACTCAGCCATTAATCTTGCTAGTCCTTGGCCTTTTATGAGCTTAGTGGGCTTGATCTCTAAATCATATTCAAGTATCACAACAATCCACTTTCCTCTTTTGCCATTTGGATCCTGGGTTAGAATATCTTTCACAACTGAATTTGGCACAAAGGCAATTACGTGGGAGTGTAAAATGTAAAATCTGAAGTATTTTAAGGCTTTGACTAAGGCAAAGGCCTATTTTTCCATCATATTGTACTTCAGAGGTGCATCTCTCAATGCCTTACTAAAGAATGCAATTGGCTGCTCTTGTCCTTTAGAGTTTTTCTGTAATGGGACAACAACCACTGTGTGTTTTGATGCAAATGAAAAAATGAAAAAATCTTTTGTAAAGTCAGGACTAATGAGAATTGGTGCTTTGGTTAATGTTTGTTTTACCAGTTCAAATGATTTCTTTGCTTCTAAGGTCCATCTAACTCCTTGTTCCTTTTTCAACATGTTTGTTATGTTTCTAAGGAGTTCAGCTAGATTGGGTATGAACCTTCTCAAGAAATTAATCTTCCCAATGAAATATTGAAGTTCCTTGATGTTTTTGGGATGGTTGATTTGCAATATACCCTCAATTCTCTTTGGGTCTATCTTTATCCCTTCTTCTGATATGATGTGTCCAAGTAGTTTGCCTTCTTGGATACCAAACATTGTTTTCTTTGGATTTAAAGATAACCCAAATCTTCTGCATTTCTCAAATACTTTTCTCAAGTGTTCTAGGTGTTCCTCATCTATTTTAGAAAAAAACAGTGATATCATCAAGGTAAATAATGATGAAGAAGCCTAATTCTTCCGAGAGTGCAATATCCATGGCTCTCTGAAACGTGGCACCAGCATTCATTAAAACAAAAGGCATTTTCACATACATGAAAGTACCCCACGGTGTGGTAAAGGCTGTTTTGATTTGATCATCAGGATGTACCAGTATTTGGTTATAGCCTGAGAAGCCATCTAGCAAAGAAATACTTTTAGAACCAACTACCCTTTGTAAAATGTGATCCATCTTGGGTAAAGGGTAGTTGTCCTTCAATGAGGCTCTGTTTAAGTTCCTAAAATCGATACAGAGCCTTATTTCTCCTGTCTTTTTCCTAACTGACACAAGATTAGATACCCAATTTGAATATCTAATAGGGACTATAATTCCAGCATCAAACATTTTCTTAATTTCCTTCTCAACCAGGGGTAATTGAACAGTGTTGATTCTGCGCAATTTTTGTCTATATGGCTTCTGGTTTTCCTTGAGGGGTATGTTATGCTGAATTATCTCTGTGTCATAGGATTTTAGATCCTCATAACTCCATGCAAATACATCAGAAAATTCCTTAAACAACTCAATGTATTTCAGTATTATGTGAGCTGGTAAGGTTTTAGACAGTTTAATCATTTTTGGCTTTTCTTCACTTCCTATGTTACACTCTTCAATTTCAGTTTCAACAGGTTCCAGCTTTGGTTTTTTGGCAACATCATTGAAATCAAACAACTCCTCTAATGGGACCAGTCCTTTTGGCAAGATTTGAGTATTGGATTACAATGTTTGTAAGTGTTCTTTTTCTAAATCTTCACTAACTTCTGTGGTGTGTTCAAGTTTATTAGCTAATAGATTTATCTCAGCAATCTCTGGAGACTTTTCTTTTTTATCAAGCAGATTTTCTTCCATAGGACAGTTTGATTCATAATATGAATTTGAACTTGGTGTCTCAAATTAATTTTTGGACTGTAGGAAGTCTTCTATTTGTTTGTCTCCATCAAACACTTGCCAATATTTTTCATTGTCCGAGACAACTGGTCTAAATTTGATTTGGGTGGTGCATTGTTTGGTTCCGTAAGGTGTTAGACAAGTTCTAGCAGCAAAGGCTAAACCACTGGCAGCGATATTCTGGTTTCTTGGGACAAAAATAAGTTGGGATTTTTAAAATGATTTTAATAATTCAATGACATCATTTCTATAGGCTCTAAGTCTGGGATGTTTGGCACTATATTCCCCATTCACTCGCCTGACAATCAACTCTGAATCCCCAAGAAATTTTATCCTTTTGGCCCTTAATTTCCTCAATAAGTGTAGGCCTAAAAGGAGGGCTTCATACTCAGCTATGTTATTTGAACATGGAAAATTTAATTTGTAGGAATGCCCTTTAGTATGATTGTTCTTAGTTTTATGTATCCATATGCCTGCTCCAGCATTATTCTTTGTGCAAGACCCATCAAAATTCATACTCCAAAGAGGACTGTTTTCAGAATTACTAGTTTGACTAGTATCCTCTTTATCTTGGGTGCTTTCAGATTGCTCTTGTAAATCAACACCATGTTGAGATTGGTTTAGTTCCTCATGTTCTTCATTATGTTGAGGATTCCTGTCTTGACTCTCAATATTGATAACTAAAGGATGACTGTTCGGTAGCTCTGGACATGTAATTAGTTTGCAGTGATTTTCTGATTTGACAAACTGTTTTGACCCTTTTGTCATGTCTTCCTCCTTTTCTGTGTCTGCCACTATATTACAGTGAGAAGTGGCCACTAAATCAGTTAAGGTTTCCTGCTCATCAAATATTTCATGATTGAAAAGAATAAATGAGTCAAGTCTTGTATGCACAAATTAAAGAGGAGAGTTCTCTAGTTTCTCTTGGCTACTAACCATGTATTTCATATGAGATTCCCTATAAAGTATTCTGGTTTGATTAAAGAAGGGGATGGTAGCATATGTCATATCCATTTGCATTGTTCCTTGTAACTTAGCTCCCCAAGATCTTGATAACAACATACCATACTTGGGGGAGACATCAGCCACTACAATATCCATCACTAAACACTTGGCTGGAATTTGTGCTAAGTTTACACAGAGGTCTTTGATTAAACCTAAGCATTTCACCCTACTGGAATCAAAGGAGTATAAATCTTTGGAGTGATTTCAATGCCTAGACTCTCCATTACTGCTTTGGGCATTAAGTTTTGAGAGGCCCCTGAATCATGCATGGCATTGTGTAAAATTTTGTCATGAATTTTCAAACTAACATAAAAAGGAGGAACTGGCCCTTCTTGGTATTTCCCTTCAATCTTGGGACCGAATAAAAGCTTTGGTTCATCATCATTGAGGTTGACAGCGTCATTATTTTCTTCTATGTTGAAGGCTTTCAAAATTTGTGATCTATATACATCTTGGGTGTCTAATTTAGTGAGGGGAACAGAGATTTTGATCTTGGCAATTTCCTGTTCCAAACGAAAAGGCATCTGAGTTTTTACAATGTTTGTTTCAACCTAATTAATCACCACTTTTTCAGCAAGATCAGCTTGCAGATTTCCTCTATTTACATTGGTCAAAATTGTTTTAATAGGAGCACTAGCTGAGGTGCTAACACTACTAAGGTCTACACTCTGTTTTTCATTAATCTGAGTGCCTTTCTCTTTGTCTTTCTCAGAATTTACAACCACTGTTTTGTCCTTTTGTTTAATGTTTTCGGGTCTGTTCACAGGGCTGTTTTTTGCAGAGTTTTCAGAGGTTTTAGTTTTGGGAGTTTCCAGATTCTTTTTACTCCTAAGGTCATATTATTTTGGAGTCTCTATGATGACATTTTCCATTTCTTGATAATAACTTTCATCTTCCATTCTTCCATCATCATAGGGTGTATACAAACCTTGTTTCCTATTGTAAGGAATATTAAAAGAATCACTGTCTACCCCCAACATGTTTATGTCATCTTCCTCTGTTTGATCAAATGTTTCTTCAACCTCACTTACATAGTTTTGATGAAAAGGAGGAATAATCTCCTGATCAGAGTCTCTTGATCTGTTTTGAGGTTGGTTTCTCCTGAAATTTTGATTTTGATTTTGAGATTGATTTCTATTTTGGGGAGCTGATTGGCTTTGGCTAGATTGTGTTTTCTCAAGTATGCTCATCTTTTTCATCATCTCCTCCATCATTCTTTCCATATTTGAGTTAGATATGGAAGGTGCAGATTCCTCCCTAAATGATACTTTCTTCTCATTCCTCATCCTTGCCATTTTCTCCATTAAATTTACTTCCACAGCCAAGGCTCCTTTCTGCATATATTCTAGATTCAGAGGGTCTCTTTCTCTAAGTTGATAAGCCATTTCAGGATCAAATCCTTTCGGAAATTTGTTCAAGGCTGAGCCTTGTGGAGGTTTCAATTCTGGGGGGAGAGCATTATACACACTATTGAATCTAGTGCAATAATTTTGGACACTTTCCCCAATGTTTCTTTTGAGGTTATTATAATCTGCAAGTATTTGGAGAGGGCTTTTCTTAACTTCCCACTTATTTAGGAATAGTTGATGGAGGGCTTGAAGTTCATTGATACTGTTAGGAGTTAAGCCTTTAAACCATTTTCTTGCTTCTCCCCCTAAAATTTAAGCAAAAAATCTAAGCTTGACAATTTCATCATCAATCTCATTTCTATCAAAATAGTCATTCATCTTGTCCACATGTTGTGAAGTAGCAGTAGTACCACTAGCATCATACAATGGTATGTTGGACTGATAGTCCTGTGGACGATTGAACAAAGGTAAAGGAAGGACTATGGGAGCATACCATGTTGCCATGATAGGAGGTTGTGGGAAAAATGGGGGGTTTACAGGTGGAGTATGTAGAATGGGAGGGGGTTGATGAAATGGTGTGGTTTGAACAGTGGATGTGTGGATAACAGAAGTGGATGGACCAACAAGAGATTTTTGAGCAGATCTCGGGTGAGAGAAACTGAAATTATGAAGGAAATGAAAATCAGGTGGAGTAGTTTCTCTGCTACCAGGATGTTCACTTCTATCTTGGGATGAAGGTGAAGGCTCAAAATATATATGATCTAAATCCTCAAGCGACCTAGTTCTGAATGGGTTTCTTAAGTCAACTTGTGAATCTTGTAGAGCTATAAGGTTTTCAGGAACGGAATTAAATCTATGGAGTGGTCTGACAATAGTTGAAGTTTTGGCCTTAGGAGACTTCCTAAGTATTCTTTCAGGGTTGTCAACTATCTCAGGAGGGTTTGGATCAGGATGGCTCCTAGTATGAATTCTTTTAGAAGCCATTATGCTATGTTTTTTCAGACCCAACTAAACAAGAAAAGTTTAACCAAATATGACAATCTTTAGGAGGCTAACTAATCTTTGGCAAGAAAACTTTAATCTTTAAAGTTTCTTTACTGAGTTTATATGGTGTTATGAGAGTAATGGGTTTCCCAGTGGAGTCTTAAGGTTTGTTTAGGATTGTGGAGTCACCAGGTGGAAATTTTTAGCTCTTTTGGAGGTAAAATGTTTTATGGTCCACCACCATGTTTATTTGAATACCAATCTAAAGTGTTTTTGGGTTTTCTAAGTTTTTTTCAGTCCTATGGTTTATAAGAGTGTCTTAAATCTGTTTCAACACTTAGCTACGGTGATGAGACAAAGAGAGTTTACTCTTATGGCTTAGTTAGTTGATTCCTTCAAGGTTTGATAAGCTATATGAGAATCCTAAGGGTTACTTAGTTTGTTACCGATTCAAATAAGTCCTATCATGATTACCAACATGGTTGGCAGTGCTTGAAGAAAGCTACTTATAATGCATTGAATGCTGAGTGTTGTGTTTCAAGGATTTACTCAGAATTCCCTAGTGGAGTCGCCATAATGTTAGGTCTCTGTAATTTGCAAGATTGGAAAATTCCAATTGCAAAGCCTACATATGAACCACTTTTGGATTCTAGGATCTAGCCCTCCTGAATCCAGAGAGGAATCTCTCTATAAGTGCAAAGATAGATTTATCTTTTAAGGCTTTTTGGTATGATATTAGGCTACTTATGGGGAACAATGGTGTTTCTTTGTTTGGTTGGGCAAGGCCATGATCTTTGATTGGATGGAATATCACAAAATGAAAGAGTTCAAAAGGTGAAGATGCAAGTATATTGAGAAGTATTCAACAGATAGGATTAGCATGAAACAACTTAAAACCATTGGGAAATGGAGTCATAAAAGGGTTTAATTGTGAAACAATTACAAGAGTGGTCCAAAGGGCAAGTCATCTATATCAAAAGATCCTTTAGATTAAATGATGGAATGGAACAGTAAAGTGTTGTGAAGGTGGAAAAAGCCAACAATTTCAACGAGGATTTTTTAACTTTCCAAAAAAGAAAATCCTTTTGAAGTAAATTTTTAAAACCAACCAAAGACAAGGCTAACCATAAACTTATTTGGACTAGCTTGTATTAAAGCTAACTTATCAGACAAACAATCCAGTAATCCACATGACTACTTTCAGAAGGGATGAAAACAGATAAGAAAACAAAGTGCAGCTAAAGATCAAGTCAGATGCATTAAAATCTAGGTCTGCTTTTAGCATACTCTTAGGGAAACCTTTAAACAAACTTTGAAGAAAAACTAGAAGACAAGGCAAACCATAAACTTTTCTAGTTCAACTGTACTTAGCATGTACTGAAAATATCATTCAAGAACTTCCTTTCAAGTTTTTCACATCAAGACATGGACTAACCAACATTCCTTGATATTGTTTACACTTAACTTAAGTCATTCTTAAACACACAATTGAGGAAAACATAAAGATAAAGCTTATCAGTGAGAGTAGGGTACTTTTTACAGTAAACTTTTCTAGTTCAACTCTACTTAGCATGTACTGAAAATATCATTCAAGAACTTCCTTTCAAGTTTTTCACATCAAGACATGGACTAACCAACATTCCTTGATAATGTTTACACTTAACTTAATTCATTCTTAAATACACAATTGGAGGAAAACATAAAGATAAAGCTTATCAGTGAGAGTAGGGTACTTTTAACAGTAAATCCTAGCTCTATATTTGTTGTTCTTTATCAAAGAACGATGAAAAAAATGGCATACATGAAATGAAAACAATAACAGTAAGAGGTACTTCACCAATGATATAGACCAGGATCCCAAAAACCAGCTTGTATATTGATTGTCAATACACACTTCAAGTCCAATGTTTCATCACAGCAAAAACTTCTCTTCTCAGCCTAACTTCTTCAATAACTTAACAGAACTTTAGTGCTTCAGAGTTTATTTACATTCAACAATGATTCGATACAACAACTATTACATCAAAAATCCAATAACCAACCCCTATCTCATCTTCTACAGAAGTATTTATAGAAGAAATGAGGAGGTGGAATGAAAAAAAAGATCTCTAGGTTCAATTAATACAAGTTAAAGCTTCTCGGCCTTTGAGGGGCTCAACAGAGAATTTTCCTGATATTTTCCACGTATTAATTGATTCTAATTAAGTCTTAAGCATGCTGGGAAAATTTTGTTGACTTAAAAACTCTTAAGGCGAGTTAGCAATAACTCTGGCTGCTTTAAACAAAATATCATTGACGGAGGCAATAACTCTGCCTTCTTCTGATTTACGGAGAGATGCAGGTGGCACTTTGGTAGCTGGAGAAGATTCAATTAACCTCTAATGTGGCAGTGGAGGCCCTTCGGACTGATATATCTCTTTGTTTATTCCTAAACACTTTTAATCTGCTTTACTCTGTGTTTTAAGCCTAATCAGGCCTTGATCTTTATTTCCGGTCTTTATCCTTTAACAACTGTAGATTAGGCATTTGATTCTCAAATTGGTGCCTTAATCCCTTTGAACTCTGTTTAGAATCATTCATCTTCATTTCTGCTTTGATCCTATCCTTTGACACTGAGACTCTTTGGTTGTTTGATATTCATTGTGTTTCTGTTGTTTTGCAGGCACGCAGAGGTTTTGTGAGTTCACCAATGCCTATGAGACATAGGTGGAATCATAATCTAAACCCTGCAGGTTCACTTTCTTCATGAATAGATGGCCTGGGGATCGTCATCCCTGGCTTTTGTTTCATTTTAAAGTTGTGAACAAAACCTTAATAACTTGTAAAAAACACACAAAAGTTAATAAAATCCTGCGAGGATAGGTTTAAACTGCTTTGGAGGTTTTGGGTGCGGGAGCGAATAGGAGTCGTTGGATTAGCATAATCAACGGCGGAGATTGCTTGATAAATTTTTTTGGGAGAGAGTTGGGTGAAAAGGGAATGGGGGCAAGATTAAAACAGGACCGTCTGATCTCAGAGATTGAGGGCTAAGATTAAAATATGAAAAAGTAATGTTAATGGATGGAAGTGGTATAATGGAAAACCAGCAGCGGTTTTCGCGTTGCGTTCGTGTGGTAATGTGGTTTTGGCTTTTGGAACGCGATATAGGTCTGCGTTTGACACGTGGATTTCTAAAACCACCTATATCGCGTAAAAGGTTCGCACTGTGGGAAGGGCTCAAAATTTATGCAAAATTGGTTCTCGGGACGTTGGATTGGAGGATCTAGATCCAACTGTGCGAGTTTGAGTGCGATGGATGAAGAGATGTGGGGTAAAGTGTGTGCAGGGTCCAGGTGACGTCAGAGTCTATTTTTATACTGCCAGTCTAAAAATAGATCAGTCGAATATTATTAGCTCTTAATAATATTTGGACTATAGACATTATCTTATCCTCTTGCAGCACTTCAGTTCGAGCTACGGATGTGGCACATGCAGCTGATAGAAGGAATGACTCTATTCCTAGGGTTTAGTTGAGCTATTGCATGGTTTACTTTAGTTAGAACTCATGTGGCAGAGTTTGGTGGAGTTGATAAGACAGTTGATGGAGTTGTGTTCGATTTAACTTAGTTGAACTAGTTGTATTTAGTCTAACTGATAAATACACTAGTGATGAGTGGTGTGAATTAATTATTAATTAATTCACTAATTATTAACTCATAAATCAACTAAAGAACACATCAATTAACTGCAGTTCATGGATAGTTCAGTGGAGACCAGTGTTAGAGGTGGGTGAAAGGGTGAGTCTACTATTAGTTGTGACTATAGCTGTGCATGAGATTTGCACACACATTGATTGAGATTGCCAATGAGAATTGCGCAGTACAAGCCAAGGGGATTTGAACTTGGATCTCACAATTAACCATCTTGGATTGCGCAGTAGAGGCAGGTTAACAGGTGGAGGAGATTTGAACTTGTGACTTGTTCATATCTGAGCTTGTGTAGTGTGTAACAATTGGAGATAGTGCTGAGAGCTTGTGAGGAGTTTGTGCTATGTATTGTTACATGTTCTCTATCATTATAATATACAGATAGTTGGGGGTTTTCAGCTGTAAGCTTTCCCCATTACATACTATGTTGATATGTGTGATTGATTAATGTTTCAATGTGCGCATGCGATTGTTTTTAATTCCGCGAATTGATGATCAATGGTAGAAGAGGTTATGTATTATGAATGAAGCTCAAATAGTGTGTAATTAGGATAATCTCAGTGAATAACTCATCTATTATTAGAATTCTACATGGTATCGGAGCTAAGTTGATCATCGGATCTATTACAGTGATTACATTTTATTTCTTTAGGCAGAGTCTGTAAGAGGGCCAGGTAGCCTCTGGATTCATCCCTTCTTTGAAAGGTGAAATATCCAGTAAATTCCCCTACAGTCTATCTATGTACTAGAAATACTTTTTTCTCACAAATTCAGATCAGAAGCGGTTGAGTTTTGAGCTAGTGGAATTCGAATTTGCAGCAGTGTTTTCTTGGTGTCGAAGTTGAGATGTCTTTCAACGGATTGCGATTGGAGTATGCCCTTGAGGGCAGCTCGAATTATATTTCCTGGAAGGACAGGATGGAGGCGGTGCTCGATGACAATGGGCTGAAGGAGTTCATAGATGCTAAAATTCCAAAGCCTAGCGATGTAGCCTTGGTTGAGGCTTGGAAAAAGAAGACAGCAAAGTGTCGAAGGATTCTGTTGGAGGGCGTGAAGGATCACATAGTGTCTAGCCTGCATGGTAAGGCTTCTCCATTTTTGATGTGGAAAGCCTTGACAGATTTATTCCAAAGCAAGAGTGACCAGAGGAAGTTGGCGCTCAAGGATAAACTCAGGAACATTAAGATGGAGAAAGGAGATAGTATGCCCAAGTACCTCACGAAGTTCACCCAATGCAGGGATGAGCTGGGAAGTGTGGGGGTGACTGTAGATGATGAGGACTTGGTGAGCTTGGCTCTCCTTGGGCTTCTGAAGAGTTGGAATTCCTATTTGGACTCTGTCAATGGTCGGGAGAAATTGCCAGGATGGGAGCGACTTTGGTCGGATCTTGTGCAAGAGGAGATAAGGCGGAGTACTAGGGACGGATCTTCATCAAAGCCATCCGATGAAGAGAATTGCGCTTTGGCTGCCAAAGAAAAGAAGGGGAAGAGCAAGAAATCTCTCAATCCGGTGCGAAAGGCAAGAAGCAGGACATGTCCAAGGTGAAGTGCTTTCACTGTCACCAGCACGGACATTATGCCACAAATTGTCCGCAGAAGAAGAAAAATAAGCAGGCTGCCGGATCTGCAGCGGGAGAGGCCTTAGCCTCACAGTTTGAGCTGGATTTTTCGCTGATCACATGCTTGGTATCAAGTGTGATGGGTTCATTTTGGTTCTTGCACAGTGGTGCGCCTTTTCACATGACAGGTGATCGAGATTTGTTTTCTGATCTGGATGAGAAAGATCTTGGAGTGCACATCAAGATGGGAAATGATGGTAGATACAGTGCGACCGGTATCGGTACCATTTCCTTTGAGAGGGAGTTTGGTAAACCCTTCGTATTGAAGGAAGTGATGCATGTTCCAGGATTGAAGAAGAATCTTATCTTTGTGGCGATGTTAGAAGACAAAGGATATGATGTTGTCTTCAGCGAGGGAAAGGCTTTCCTGCGTAGTAAGACAACTGGAGAAACCCAGAAGATAGGGGTTCGAGTCAAGAACCTTTATCAATTGCAGGTAGATGGCTACGTAGCAATGGCATGCAAGGCAGAAGGAGTGGTGAGCCGGGATGATGGCGAGCTGTGGCACCGGGGATTGGGCCACCTTCACCATGGAGCTTTGAAGATACTGCAGCATATTTCTACTGGGCTTCCTAAGGGTACTCTTGTGCAGTCAGATCAGTGCAAGGGATGTACCTTGGGAAAATTTGTGAAAGCCACCTTTCACGAGAAGGATATTCGCGCCACGACGATCCTTGAGAGAATTCACACAGACGTGTGTGGACCTTTCTCAGTAGCTTTGACAGCAAAGCACAGGTACTATGTGATATTTGTTGATGATTATTCTCGGAAGTGCTGATATTCTTCATGCAGAAGAAGAGTGAGACATACTCAAAGTTCTGTGAGTTCAAGGCGCTGGTTGAGAAGGAATCGGGGAAGCAGGTGAAGGCTCTTAGGAGCGACAATGGTGGTGAATTCATCTCTGGTGAATTCAAGGACTTTTGTAGTGTAGAAGGAATTCGAAGAGAGCTCATAGCACCTCATAACCCATGAGAACGGGGTTGTCGAGCGGAAGAACGTAACTACTGCGTGGGTGCCGTCGTACGGGCGATGTTGCATGATCGTGGCCTACCCATTCACACTTGTATGAGTATGCACACATCAAGATATGTGAAGAACCGTTGTCCTCACAAGATACTTGGCATGAGTACACCCGAGGAAGCGTTTTCTGGTAAGAAGCCTGATATTTCCCATTTGAGGATTTTTGGTTCACCCGTTTACATTCATGTGACGAAGGATGCCAGGAAGAAGCTGGAGCCGACTGCGGAGGTTGGGATATTTGTGGGGTACAATGATACGCCCCACAACTATCGTGTGTATTTACCAGACAGTCATAAGACTGTTGTGCGACGGGATATCAAATTTCATGAGGAGAAAGCCATGAAGTGTTCGCTTGAGAGGGAGCCACACTTACATGCAGATGAGGAGCTATTAGTTCCTAAGGATGAGCCTCAGGATGTGGATCAACCACAAGAGGAGGTTCATGGAGTGGAAGAGACCACTCATGCAGAGCCAACCATCAGAGGGCGAAAGCGCACTATAGAAGCTGAGCGACTAGCTCAAGATGCAGAGAGGATTGTAGGAGCACCTACATCATAGCGCAGACAGAGATAGTCACCTAACTGGTATACTGGATACATGGCTCTTATGAGCAAGTGTATCGTGATGGAGCCATCCTCTTTCGAGGAAGCTGTGGAGGATCTCGCACGGGTAGATGCCATGGTGGAAGAGTATGATGTCAGAAATAGTGCATGGGAGATTGTCCCAAGGCCAAAGGGGAAATCAGTGGTGGGTTCAAGATGGATCTACAAAGTGAAGCAAGTAGTTGACGAGAGTGTGGAGAAGTACAAGGCAAGATTTTTTGCTCGAGGCTTTTCACAGATTGAGGGGATCGATTATGAGGAAACCTTTGCACCTGTCGCTAGGTATTCTTCCAAATGAAGCATCCTAGCTCTCTCAGCGCAGATGGGGTGGCACATTCATCAGATGGATGTGAAGACTGCATTCCTCAATGGATTGATTGAGGAGGAGGTGTACATAGAGCAGCCCAAAGGTTTCGAGATCTTTAGCAGCGAGTCGCATGTGTGCAGGCTCAAAAGAGAGTTGTATGGGTTGAAACAAGCACCTCGTGCTTGGTACACATGGATAGACAGTTATTTCATCAGACTTGGTTTTACCAAGAGCGAGGCGGATCCCAACCTGTACTAGATAGTGGTTGAGGGTAAGTTGCTGATCATTGTACTTTATGTATATGATTTGATCGACAGTGATGAGTCACAGATACTTTCACAAGGAGGATCTTACAGAGGAGGTTTGAGAGATGAAGGACTTGGGCCCTTCTATTATTTCCACTGAAACCGGGCAACATAGCTGGTGGAATGTTTGTTTCTGATGTGCAAGATGTTCGAGAGATATCGAGAAGTTCAACAACATGCATGGCTTCGGCCCGATGATACTCCTCCGGAGGTTGGAGGAAGGAGGATGCTACTCGGGGCCGGGAGGGCAAGGATGCCACCGCTATCGATGCGCCGTTGGTGGGGTCACTTATGTATCTGGTCAATACACAACCCGATATATGCTATGTCGTTAACCAGCTTTCGCAAGCTATGGTTAAGCCTACCAAGCTCTTCTGGAAGGCAGGCAAGCATGTATTGTGTTATCTTAGAGGCACATCGGGATATGGATTGTGGTGTGCTGCATGTGAGGATGAGGTGAATCTATGTGGCTTCGTCGTATGCGTATTGCGTGAGCCCAACGGACATAGCATACAACTGGAGGGATCTTCAACATTGGGTCGGCTGGGCCGCCTTTATTGGTACAAAGAGGGAAGCAGAGATCCGTGGCACTCGCTTCAGCAAGAGGCCGAGTATATGCGGCGCAAGCTTGGCTGCATGCGAGGCTATATGGATGAGGAAGATCCTGGTCGGGTTGTTCGGGTCACACTTGGAGCCTACTGTGATTTATTGTGATAACCGGAGTTGCATTAAACTCTCGGCTAATCCAGTATTTCATGATAGATCCAAACACATCGACATCAGGTACCATCATATCAGAGATTGTGTGCAACGGAGAATCATGTTACTTTCATATGTTCCCACGGAGGATCAGGATGCTGACATCTTGACGAAGGCGCTCACCAGGAGAAAATTCGAATTCCACAGAGGCAGGATAGGGATTGCAGATAATCCATATCTTGTTGAGAGGGAGTGTTGAAAATGCAACAAGATGATGGAGCTTAGTGAAAAGAAGTCGCCTTCACTAAGTGGGCCCGCAGGTTATTTTTGGCGCAAAGTCTATTTTTAGACTATGTCTATTTTTAGACATATGGATCATGGTCTATGAGTTGCAGGATGCTATTTATGGATGGTTGGTCAAGTTGGTAAAAATAAATGGACCTCTATTTTTAGACATATTGGGCGGAGTCTATTTTTAGACTGCCAGTCTAAAAATAGATTATTCGAATATTATTAGCTCTTAATAATATTTGGACTATAAACATTATCTTATCCTCTTGCAGCACTTCAGTTCGAGCTATGGATGTGGCACATGCAGCTGACAAAAGGAATTACGCTATTCCTAAGGTTTAGTTGAGCTATTGCATGGTTGACTTTAGTTAGAACTCATGTGGCAGAGTTTGGTGGAGTTTATGAGACAGTTGATGGAGTTGTGTTCGGTTTAACTTAGTTGAACTAGTTGTATTTAGTCTAACTGATAAATACACTAGTGATGAGTGGTGTGAATTAATTATTAATAAATTCACTAATTATTAACTCATAAATCAACTAAAGAATACATCAGTTAATTGCAGTGCATGGACAGTTTAGTGGAGACCAGTGTTAGAGGTGGGTGAAAGGGTGAGTCTACTATCAGTTGTGACTATAGCTGTGCATGAGATTTGCACACACATTGATTGATATTGCCAATGAGGATTGCGCAGTACAAGCCAAGGGGATTTGAACTTGGATCTCACAATTAAGCATCTTGGATTGCGCAGTAGAGGCAGGCTGACAGGTGGAGGAGATTTGAACTTGTGACTTGTTCATATCTGAGCTTGTGTAGTGTGTAACAATTGGAGATAGTGCTGAGAGTTTGTGAGGAGTTTGTGCTATGTATTGTTACATGTTCTCTATCATTATAATATACATATAGTTGGGGGTTTTCAACTGTAAGCTTTCCCCATTACATACTGTGTTGATATGTGTGATTAATTAATGTTTCAATGTGCGCATGCGATTGTTTTTAATTCCGCGAATTGATGATCAATGGTAGAAGAGGTTATGTATTATGCATGAAGCTCAAATAGTGTGTAATCAAGATAATCTCAGTGAATAGCTCATCTATTATTCAAATTTCTACATTAAAAGGGGATTTGATTGATTTGGAAACCAAATGAAGGTATTTTGGAGGAATTTTATGGAGGAAAAAGGGATGAAAATGGAGTTTATGTATGAGTGGAAGGAGGGGTAAAATGAAGGGAAAAATGAGATTTTAAGCAGTCTTCTTGGTAACAATAGGCTTTTTTAGGATAAAGAGGGAAGCAACAGTGAAGATTATCTCAGAGGGTAAAAGATCATCACAAGACTTCAAGAACTCACAATTTTGGACATGAATTGTTTCTTGAAGGCTAAAAAAGTTTTTAGCCACCATTTGATATGACAAATTTTATAGGTGGCTAACAACGACAATATTGGGGAATAGAACTTAGTTTTCCTTTTTAGTTTTCAGTTTTAATTTTAAGAGTCTTATGATTTTAATTAGTCTAAAAACTAGGTTGGGTAGATAACTCATCAAAATCACTAAAAAGGAAATTTGAATTTTTTATTTTATTTTATTTATTTATTTTTAATTTTTTGTTAATTTTTTAATTAATTAATTTATTTTTGTATTTTTCCTGGCCTCCGCAGTTTTTATTTAAAGATAGTGCAGTAGCCTCCGCAGTTTTTAGTTCAGAACAGTGTGGTACTGCACTCTTCTCCATTGAAACTTGCGGACTTGTGGAAAATTTTTGAAAAATTAAGAATTCTCTTTTTAGGAACTAGATTACCAGATTCTCTGTGTTTGCCCCAACTTGTCTTGACTGTCAAAGTCTTATGTGTGAGTTTATTTCAACAACTTTTGCGTCAGTGCCTATTAAGTTAATTGGGTGTTTTGAGTTACTTTTTTAAGGAATTCTGAATTTGATTTCCTTTGGTCATTACTTTGAGGTTTGTCTCGGTCTCTTAACAATTTTGCATATTTTTGCTTTTGTTTTTGCAAAAAAAATTCCCCCAAATTGTGTCTGAGTGTTAATCACCTTTTAGTGTTTTTATTTTTTGACCTTTGGAATTCTCACCCAATTTTCTTTACTTATACTTGATTGGTTCTTTAGATTACATTAGAATCATCTTGTGTCTGAGAGTTCTCTTGCATAGATCACATTTGCATAATTAGAATTCTCATTTTCAAAATATGAACGAAAAATGTGCATAGATTACATTTGCATACTTTTCAAGTGAATTGCACATAGATTACAACTGCAAAGTTTACATTCTTGAAAAAGGCGTTATTTTTTATTCATAAAATTAGTGCATTAGATAATTTGTTATATTTTCTCTTATTTATCAATTTTTTCATTGTTGGAAGTGAATGGAAACTCTCTCCTTACTTTAATTAGGATTCATCGAATTGAAAAGATTACATTATCATATTCGATTGCATTCAGTTTTGGGTCAAGTCATAACACCATTGGTTTCATATCCATTTACCCTTTGAGTAATAACAACCCAAATAACACAGTGCTTAATAAAATTCATCTAGAAATTTTTACATTTTTAGGGCTCTTTCCACCAATCTAGCTCAGGATTAGTGCTATGGAATAGGGAGTAGTTAACTTTCCAAATCAACTAAACAAACAATAGTAATCTTGCGGTAAGGAAAAATTCCAATTGTTACAATTGTGCTCTAGGAAGCTCTTCTTAAAATAGTCAAGCACGAGATCATGTCAGAACTAGTGAGGTAATCGTACCTATCTCATTTGGATAGATAGCAGATGTGCACGTACTAAAAACGGTAAACCTTGGATAGACCATTATCAAGGAACCTGGGGTCATTTGTTGGTAAAGCTTGGATTGTATCAAGGAGCCTTCAAGGGGATTGAGCTTGTTACTCTGCCCTTGCGTGTATATCGGATCATAGACCGTTCCCCCAAGTATAATTGTCTTAGTTGGTGACCTTAGTGGCCATAATATTTAGGATTTTTCCCAAGGTGACGATGGAGGGAGGGTCCCACTGTACTTGGAATAGATGTTGGGCCTTGGCTAGACTTACTTGGACTTTTCGGAGGGTACTCTTCACTTCGAGATGGCATAGTGGAGATACTTGCACCGGACTGTTTCATTAAGCATGTTGTCAAGGTAACTGTTCCAACCTCTAAGTTTTCCATATTAACTTCTACGACGTTGGATTTCATCACCAACTGGTGTTGTTATTGTGGAAATATATTGTTTGTGTGTGGTTTGACTCTTAGATTTGATAGCGCGTGTTCATTTGTTTGTTTTTACTTTTGAGAGACCTTAGGTGTGGATTGTGAATTTGAATTGTTAATATTTTTAAATAAATTCACTGAAGTTGAATATAATGGCAACAACTCTAAAATTTACCAACCAAGGAACCCATCTTAACGAGAATCCTATTACTTTTCCTTGCTTTGGAAATTTTGGTCCTTATATGGCTACATTGTCATTACCTGTATTTGCCATAGGTTTACTATTATGGTTATTTTCAACTTTGTTGACCTCGACTACTCAAATTGTTCCACCTCAACTAGATGCTTCACCTCAATAGAGTTCACCATCTCAGCTTTGCCAACCTCATGTTGGCCCTTTACCTTCTTCGCCCAACATGTCTTCCTCCCTTTCTTCCTCTTCGCTTGGTAAAATCCTTGACGTTAGTAACCAGGTGGCTAAGAAGAAGAAGAAAGGGAAGAAGAAGAAGAAGAAGCAAGATAAGAAAAAAGGCAACCAACCAACCATGGCTGTAAGTGTTGGTAGTGTTGAGGAGACCTCCAACATGCATCGCAAACACAAATACCCTTGCAATATTTGTAAGGGTGACCACTTCCTTATCAATTGTCCTGGCATTCCAAAGGTCTTAGAAGTATGGTAAAAAAAATCTCAACTTACAAGTGATCCATCAACCAGTGATTGTCAGGATCCCGGGAAAAAGAGTAAAGTTAGGTTTCCTTGTAGGTTATGCAAAGGGAGTCATCAAACTCACATTTTACCTCACATGGATGAAGCCTCAAAATTGTTGGAAAACCTTACTGTTCCAAAAAAAAACGTCCAACTGGTTACCGTAAACATTCTCCCAACCTATCATCAACTGACGAAGTGATTGATCTAATTCCAAGTACAGTCAATCCCACTCTTCCATTGAAGAGTGAAACTCATGTCACTCAGGTTGATGATCCATTATTTGATCAAGTGGTCGACTTGATTTCACATTCGATCAATCCCACTCTCCCGATAGAGAGTGAAATTCATACCACTCAGGTTCTTCTTGTTACATCAGATTCTTCTACGCCTGGGGAAATTTGATATGTTTCTACAGAACCCCTTCCAAGTACTGAGGTATTTTCCTTTGATTGGAATAGACTTACATAACCTCGTCTTCCTTCCTCCATCCCTTTCCAAATCATGGTGAAGGCTTGTGGTAAGAATGTGCATCGCACAAATGTATATGAAGGTGCTTTTGTTAGTATTTTATCCTCAATTGCTTGGAAAGATTTGGGTTCCCCTCAGCTTGTGCCTGTTACACAGAATCTGTCAGCTTTTAACAGAACCATTAGTGAACCTTTAGGGATCCTTCCTACATTTCCTATTACATTGGAAGGTAAAACTGTATGTATTGATCTTATGGTAGTCCGAGGCCCCTTGGATTTCAATTTGCTCCTTGGGCGAGACTATGACTATGAAATGAAAGCTTTCATATCGACACTCTTTCATGTGATGTCTTTCCCTCACAATGGAAACATTGTGACTATTCACCAACTTTCATTCGCTAGTCTTGATTCGAATACCAATAATCCAACACCCCTGAATCTTCCTTATACAGATGTGGTATCTACCCCGATACAGATTAATTATGTGGCAACCAGTCCCATGTTTTCAGTTACCGATGCAAGTGAGCCTCTCACTATTTTCTCAAATTCCTTTGACTTAGATCCAGTAATTGACATGGAAAACCCTATGGGATTATTTGAACATGATGTTCTTATCCCTATTGAGTCCCTTGACATGTGTTCCTTCCAGATAACTATTCTTCCATCTGATGAAGACCTCTTGGAAGCCATGATTGAGGAGTGTCCCTTGACATGTGTTTCTTCCAGTTGGAAGCCATTACAAGGTTCCATGAGGAGAGTTCCTTCTACTGTGCCAACCTCGTTAAAAAATGAAACATGTCCATGAGCATAGTTATTTTTCTTGTGTCAAGCTCGTTAAAAAATGAAACAAGGTTCCATGAGGAGAGTTCCTTTTACTGTGTCAACCTTGTTAAAAAATGGATCAGGTCATGAGCATAGTTATTTTCTTGTGTCAAGCTCATTAAAAAATGAAACAAATCCTCTCCTAATTGATTCAAGTCTTTGATTAGATCTTCTAAGTGTCAAGTGGAGTCTTTCATCTGATCTCGTAAATGAACCTTCATTCCATCCACCTATGAACCAATAATCTACTTAGTTGAATGAAATGAAGCTTTGGGGGCATATGCTTTAGCAAGTTATGCTTAGGGGGAATTAAAACCATTTACAAACACTGTTTCCCACGTTTCAAGCTTGTGTAAAACTGAAACCAATCTCAAGCATAGTTTTCTCTTAGTTTCAAGCTTGTGTAAAAATGAAACAAACCCACTTTCAAGCATGATTTTTCCTTTGTTTCAAGCTTGTATAAAAATGAAACAAACCTATCTCAAGCACAATTTTCCTACGTTTCAAGCTTGTGTAAAAATTAAACCACTCTCAAGCATAATTTTTTCTATGTTTCAAGGTTGTATAAAAATGAAACCTATCTTGAGTCCATTTTGGTTATTATTTTCAAGACTCATTAAACTCATGAAAATCCCGAGATTACTTTGCTATCTTTCATTCTCGTAAAACACATGAAAATGCCGAGTTTTTTTCGTCTTTTCTTGCTCGTAAATTAAATTGAAAGTCTGCCATACTGAGTACACTTTTATCACTTTTTCGGGCTCTTGAAAATTACAAAAAAGTGAAACCATGGAGTTCTATTTTAAGCCCTTTTCAGACTCTCTAAATATGAAAAGAACGCGGGAGACTTGACTATTCAAACTCGTTAAAAGAAATGAATAGTTGTCCCTTCAGTATAAGTTTACCCCTTTTCCGGATTGAAATGGAATATTTACGAAAAAGGTATACATTGACTAATCATGGTCAATAGTGTTCTCTCCTGTATTATTTCATCCTTTTTTGGGCTTGAGAGACTAAATTTACGAAAACGAAAAACCATGGAGTTTACTTATGTTTTTCTTCTGACTCCTTAAAAATGAAAAACATCGAGTTTTACCTATACTGGACTCGTTAAAATTTAATAGTAAAGGACCTGTCGATTACAAACAGGAACGAACCGCTCCTTCTTAGGGTTCGATTTTAATACTAAGTTGGACTCATCCGAAGGATGAGCTTACGCAA
The DNA here is from genome assembly GCA_034641835.2 of Pinus albicaulis. NCBI lineage: Eukaryota > Viridiplantae > Streptophyta > Pinopsida > Pinales > Pinaceae > Pinus > Pinus albicaulis. Next base: position 566,849,738 of record CM076579.1, read on the forward strand.
CAAGCAAATGTTATCCTCCTCAAGCTTGTAAAAAACAAAAGAGGTACTTGCCAGAAATGGTGGAGGAAAAAGAGAAAATGAATCTAGTTGTCACAATTTGTTTTGAAAAGCAGTATACCACTCTTGAACACGACACTTTTTTTCACACTTGTACCTAGATTGGGAAAACCCTTTGTCTAACAGTTAATCAAACCACATTGAAAGTCTTCAGCCAGTTTTTGGGTATTAGCGTTAGGTCAATTGTTACCAAACCATCTACAGTGTCGTTATGTGTTCAAGAGACAGTTCAAATAAACCATTCATTGCAAACATTTGTCTCTATTTGCGTTGACCATCCCTGAGTCAGTCCTTGCAAATATTTCTTTAAAACTTGATCTAATGGTTTCATGTTGTAGGATTTCCTGCGACGGGTCACTTTATATCGACGACATCTCATCATCTAGAAATTTGATCTAGAATCCTATCAGTACCTTGGGATCTGCATTCCCTAATGGCAGGTTTCTCCCCTTCGACGATAGGTTGCATCATTGACCTTCAATCGAATGATTCCATGAAGTGTTCAACATTCACACTTTGTGGATTATTCTGAGTACTTTGAGAGCAATTGTCATTATTGGTGGTTTCTCTCACACTTGTTAACAGTTCACCTCATTGACTGGTAATCAAGTGGTTTCTGCCATGTTCGACTTAGACACAATCAATCGCATGGATAGAATCGTACTAGTTTGGGAAGCGGAAATCAAGACCCTGGATCTAGTTTCCACCATCCAGGCTGCGAGGAGTTTTATTATCCATTATACAGTAGACTACTTATGGCATATGGCTGCATTCATGCTGTGTCTACAATTGATGCATTTTTAAAATCATTTATGTACCAAAACATGTAGTTAGTTTTGATTTAAGTATGGGAATTCCTACCTCAATGATGATATACATAAATATGTTTGCATTGAATGTTTTTATAGGCTTTCGAACGGTATGTCCTCAATCCAATCCTCGGAAAGATAAAGCACTTCACTCTTCAGAACTACCTCAGACTTCACACTTTAGGGGGCAATCTGTTACATGTTATTTTGTCACCATGACATTTAACTGTCTATATAGGTTCATCACTACCTATATTATGCTCCCTTAGAAGTCAAAAACCCTAATGTTCCTAAACCAAGTCTTGGAATTGGAGAAAAGCTCATTAAAACCATAAAAATTCTAACTCCACATTTTTCCTAGCCCTTGCCTGCGGATCTACAAATATTTTCTCTATATCCTATGACACATCCCGCACATTTTTCTTATAAAACCTGCGGATCCCCGTAAATAGTAAAATAAAAGAAAAAGTAAGTTCTAGAAGCCCAGCTGGACGAATATTCTTCCAACTAGAAGCTTCTAGAAGCGTTTATAGTTCGAGCTTTATCCTATACTCATGAGCTCTATCCCATCACTCATGGTGCTTATCCCTTGGTTTATGGAGCTCAAATCCCTTCATGAGAGGAATCCATCCCCCTCTTCATGGAACTGAAACTACCTCCATTTCCCTATAAATTTAGCTCATGTTTCAGTCTCAAGGGTAGACATACATATTAGTTGTTGAAGAATTTCCTAAGAGAGCATACTCTCTATTCTAGCCATTTTTGATATGAGAATGATTACACACTCATGTCCATAACTTTATGCTAGTTCAGAGAGAACAAGGCTTGTCAATCTAAGAGAGGCTGATTGTTCAAGACCCCGGAAGAACCTGTATAACATCAAGACGAAAGGTTGTAAGGTTACTTCTTATTATACAAGTTAATACAAATGGATTCCATTTTCTCATTGAACTGTTCATGTATCTATTTGATTATTTCAATTCTTAGATTCCTTGATCACTGAGATAGATTAGTGTTTTCTAAATTATTATATCTTGCAGGTGATTTTAATCCTTTTATCTGTCTTTTATGACAGGTTTCACATGCTGAAGTGACCTCTTTTGGAGCGACTGGATAGAATATTTCGGCAAGCGTTGGACTTCAGGTAGGGGCATGTCCTCGTACTTTGTTATTAATAATTCTGAATCACAAATGATCTAGAGAAAATGGTTTTCATTTGGTTGTTTGTTTCTAGATATCCTTAGGATATTAGGGAGATCGTTCTTGTCCGCAAGAAGGATTTATCCGCGTAACAGTGCCTATATAATTTGATGTAACTTGGAGTTGGTGCTTAAATTTACATCATAATAAAAAAGAATTTGTGGTTTTCTCCTGTATGGGTTTCCATGTAAGCTTTCAATGTTCATGATTTATGTGATTGATATGTTGTTGTTTTGATGAATAAGTATAATTGGCTAATTAATTGTTAAAAGTGTTAAAATATTGAGAGTTTGTCGGGGTTCTTGGGAGAGATACCAATAATTAGTACTATCTTCTTGAATTACTTAGTTTACTCATATACATTCTACCCCTATCCTTGCCTGAAGTAATGCCATTGGATCCATTGGTCGTCCAAAAACTTGCTAGGTTAGAATGGGGACTTTATGTGAATTTTAAAATCCTCCCATTTAGTTAGTGGATGATCCCCCTCTAGCCTAAGGGGTTTCATGTAGCTTTCCCACTATGTTAGGGCATGGCCTATTATTTCAAGTCATAAAATGAAATTTTATGTTCCTTATGCATGCAATAAACACTAAAATGAACCTCTAACTATTGGAACCAATGATTTAATTTCAAAGCATCGATCTCACATTGATATGACTTGAGGTCTACCTTTCCTTCCATCTTGAAAAGGGACTATGAATTTTTCATGGAGCTCAAACTCGAATTCTCTTTTTTGGGTTATTTCTTAGACTCATTATCTGAATCTTCCTTATCACCCAATTTCCCCTCAAAGTTGGAACCTTTGTATTTTTTGATTCCAAGTTTATTTTCTAGAGCTACCATAAGGATGTCCATATTACAGTTGATATCCATGACCTACATTCCAACCTCATGAATTTGTCCTCCACAGAATCTCAAAGGTTATTATAAATGGATTCATCAGCCATGGCAAGGGTTTTACAAATTCTTTCTTAAAACATTTCCCAGATCCCCTACAACTTCCCAAAAAATTCCCACAGAATCCTATTATAATATCAAGATTACATGTAAATTGTAATGGATATTCCATTGGATAGTTCATCACATCATATTAAAATAAACTAAAATTTATATTATGATGGGTTAATTCCTTTAGATTCTGGATGTGTTATTACTGATTTTGTTGTTTATGCATGCAAAATATATAATGTGAAAGAGAATAGTGAAATAAAAACACATGTGAATCACATTGAACACTAATACTTGATTTGGGAAACCCTTCATGGAGAATAACTAGTGGAAAGGAGAGGTTGTTGTTTTCTCTTTTGTTTGGAATGGAAATGATGGAAATACAAAGGAGAAGGCACTCTCGATGGAGTGACCTGAGACCTATGGCATGTGGGCTATTACAAAATACAAAGATCCTCTTTTTTTCTCTATCTCTTTATCCACTCTTTAGCTACTCTACTCTATTACGAAACAAAACTGCACTCAAATACAATGGAACCACTTTTCCTCCTAGTGGATTGGTTACAACATAACTCAATAGCCAACTATGGTCAAGTTTCACTCCTTTAACGCTTAACTAGAGTTACAACTCTGACCCTTCTAGAGTATTATTCATAGTGCACATGTGCATAACCCCTTTTCCACGAATAATGGGGTATGAAGTGACATACTCTTGAATTACGGTGGTGAAACATGACAGGTCAACTTTTCAGAGGCATAAATTTTGCATCCAAACTCCAATTAACATGATTGTTGCATCTTTGTAAAGGTCTCTATGTAAAATAACATTACCAATACCATATTAGTGGGAAAGTTTTACCCCACAAAAAAGAGTCATTTAATGCCCTAATTTGGCCCATAAGGTTTTATACCCCAATTCTCCAAACCAAGTTTTGCAAATTAAACTACTATTCAAAGTTGTTTCCTTCAAATTTTTTTGCCTTGAAAGCATAGAGAAGGATGGTAATTTATATATCCCCGATCGGTGTGAAAGTCGACAGTAATAAGACCTGCATATGAATGAGGTTAATAATCCCAAGGTGCCTTCTCGCCACCCTCCACATGCACGAAGAAAATGACCATTACGAGAATTTTGAGGTCTAAAATGGGCCTCCTAAGGAAAATGTACAATCAAAATTCACTTTATGAGAACCAATCACATTTTAGGAGATGACATCATCCCTAATGGTTGAGGTGCCATTGATTGAGTTAAAGGTATTTACTTGTCACATTCTCAATGGTGGATAAAATCTCATGGTTAACCATGGTAGTGCTCTAAGTACTTTTAAAGTCAAAGTAAAGTACTCATAATAAATGTCATTTCACACTTTTTGAATAAAAATATATTATTGTCATTTCATATTTCTTGAAAGAAACAATGCATATCCCTATACATTTATTATATTATATTATATTATTTTTATATGGTATATTAATTACATGTTATTATACAATTTAAATAATATAAATTTTAATTAATAACATATAATATAATTAAGAATTTATAAATTTATATTTATATTTTATTTTAAGTTATTTAATTAAAAAGGACAAATGCATTAGTTGTTCAATGATAATGACTTTTTCTTGAAAAGCTCATTCTTATTTATAATCACATCAATACAATTTTTTTATTAATTTTATTTTGGTACAACTTTTGAATTGAATTTAACTATGGTTACATGGATTGTGGTGCAAAAAGTGAATTTCAAATTCATAAATATTATTTTATTGGTTTAGCTATTGTTTTATTATTTCCTTAGGAGGCCCATTTTAGACCTCAAAATTCCCCTAATATAGTGGTGGCTCTTTGCATGCGAGGATTTAATGCCATCCTCGAAGGTGGCAGGGGCATAAGTGTGGATGGGATAACTAATCTTTTCCGTGGTAAGTTTGGTAAGCTTCTTGATAGTGAACTATTTTCCCCTTTTCTATGGTCTGCACGGAAAGGTGGCTTGGAGAAGGCTCTGTTGGTTCTTTTCCTTGGGTGTGGGTTCAGTCACAACTCTTTCAAGCTCTAGTTCACAAGTATGTTTACAAATCCTCTACCTATGTTCTTATCATTTGTTATATCTGTTTGTTGGCATTCGGGTTGAAAGGTTCTGATTCAACTTGGTCATTGTGGAAGATGACATATATGGATTTCTTTGCGGAGGATACATAATTGGAAGCATTTGATTTTGTTTCTTGTCTTTTTGGTATTATACTGTCTTGTATGGAATTATACTGGTTGTGGTTCTCTCGCTACTCTTGGGTATTTGTTTTTTCTCTATCCCCACCTCAATGACCTACTTTCTTGTATGTATGTCAATGATTTTGGGTTGGAACCTCTAGGGCTTTAGTATAAGAATGATTCAACTTACAATTTCATCTTCTCATTCCTCGGAAGTAAGTGGCTACATGTTGTGTTCAAGGTGTTTCTTTGTTTCCAGTTTTCTATTTGTGTTAGGCGATTCAGTTGGGGTCTGGTTCAATTTCTGGCCTTTCACATGTTTCCTCTAGTAGGTACCTGACTCTGTGGTGACCCTTGAAAGCTTTGTGTTTCTTGGTTTAAGCTCCCATCTGGATGGTTTATGAGGTCTCTGTTTGTTAGTCAAAGTAATTTCAGATACTGAATTATCATGGCTCGTTCTACCTCCAGAAAGGGAAAGGCTGCCCAGAGCTCGCACAACCAATGGAAAAGTTACAAGGAAACCCCTAGGGATATCCAACCCAACTCCTTTGGGGGTAGAGCTTAGGGCATAAAGTTGGTTTCAAGCATCATCAATGAAGCAGAAACACTGTATCATGAGGGAACCTCGGCCCAGGTTCGTCAACTGATTAAGGAATGGGAAGAAGAGCTCAATCATATAGCTTGTATTATGGACATCGATTTGGATGACTGACAAATTTTTTTTCCCGATCCTGGTCATACTTGAGGTAGAAAAACTCAGTTCAATCAAACACTTTACTTGTATTAGTTGATGAAGAGCCTTCTAGCCAATGCCTGAACATATTCCATCTGGTGTGGTCGCGACCACTCATGGGTTTCCATATTATAGCAAGGAATTTCAGAAAATTCAGTTTCAGTTATAGAAGCAGAATGGGAACCTCAACCATATTGAGAAGCACATAGCATGCATTCCTCAAATAGATCTCCTTAGCTCTAGTGTGAAGGACCTTGATCTTCTCGAGTTTGTGGAAGATGATTAGCTTGGTGTCTATCTCTCTGTCTTTCTTTTTATTGTATGAAACAATCTTATAATATCCAATATGTTTATAGTTATTTAGATTCTAGGCAGTACAAAGACAATCCGAATTAATTGGCATATATGATTAGACATCATATTTTTTTAATGGATGGTTTATCATGTCGTTAGGTTGCCAATAGATATGTTTTCCCTCTGGGCAGGTTGAGGCCACCTAACCATATGGATATGGATGTAACTTGCTCTATTTTGATGTTAATGAAAAAGAAAGGTCCTACCAAGCTTACAAAAAAAAGGATGGTTATTTATATAGTGATCCAAGTTGGATCACATAACATCAAATGAATTCTATGAATATTGCATGTGAAATCACTTTATATAACCAATGACACCATATCAAATCATACAAACACATATGTTCATGGGAACTCATAGCATTTCATGCACATAATTCATATTGAAATCAAAATTCAACTAAGTAAACATAACAATGCAAAAGAGACATGAGCATTTTTCTTAATGAAAATCTGTCCAAGAAATTGGTTAAGTAACAAAAATTCACCTCCCGGGGATATTAAGCTACTCTAGATTCCAACCTTATATCAAGATATGAACCCACTAAGAGAGACAACATCTATAGCCTTTATTTCTCACTCAACCAAATATAGACTCTTACCACAATTCCTCTTAAAAAAACTCCTTTGGGAACATTGACTAATATTCAATAATCACATGGATCTCTTCCTTTTATTCATTCATGACATAAGCTCAAACATTTCCATTTAATGCATTCACCCCATTAAGGAATCCACCACAACAAGTGCATAAATTCCAAGAAGAGTCCAAACCACGAAATTGTCTTATCAGAGAGTTGGTGAGACAAATATCTAGAATATGAAAATAGCCATAAAGATGAATAATATTTATATATGAATTCTTAAATATACAATTGATATGATTGAATAGAATGAGAGCCCCATATATATACAACTAGATAAAAGTTCCCTTTCGTAAAGAACCATGTCTTTTGAGACATGCCTTTTCATAATTAATTATATTAGCTAATCATTTTTATTTATATTGTAACTACTGGTAGCTCCATCATTAATAAGTCTTAAATTGTAGAAAATATTTAATAAAACTATAATTTCATATTAACTAACTACACATCAATTGTTTAACAATTTGTTTTTGAAAAAACAAAATAACTTCATATGTTAGCTAATAAATTCATAAATATCCAAAAAAAAACATTAAAATACAACTATTAAAAATAGAAACTAAACCAGTTATTTTAAAATATAAACTAAAGTAACTCCTAAAATTTACCTCTTAAATTTCAAAAATATAATCTACAATTTATACACTTTCTTGTTATTTTTGGAAAACATTATACCATTTATAGATACATCACAATAGGCTTATATAAAAATAATACAAACTATCCCCAATCGGGGTGTGTGCGGAGGGACCATCGCACTTGGGACTCACGACATAACTGATATGATGGGCATTGAAGAGGTAGGGTGGCCATGGTGAATACGAGGCATGTGTGCCAGAGTTAAGGTGAGGTGATAGGACTCAGGAGAGGGTAAGGCATGCGGTTGCGCATGCCAAACATTTATCAGCCAGGTGGTGGAGGCCATGGCTTAGTTATTGCATTTCATTTTGATGCGCAATGTGTAGGAAATAGAAGGTGAGGTGCAGGGTTCGAGCTCCTCTCTTGCAGCTAAGGTGGACGGGAGCCTCCGGTGGGGGACGAACAATGGAGCAAGTTTCCAGGCGCTGGTAACATGGTATGCATGGTCTTCTTCCTTTATCCATAACCTAGACTTCTTTGAAATTATGAACGTTGCCTACAAGACTCCTGTCATTTCTTCTTAATGGATGGTTTTGAGAATAGACATAATTTAATTGCTAGATGGAAATTTGTCTGCTTCAGTTGTTTCTAAATTGATTTCAATTATATTTGGAATTTTACTACTCCAAATGGGCATGTTGCGAGTAATATGGAATTACTGGTTTTACTAGAGGGTTATCCGCCGTGCTAGGCATGAATGGATTTGTATTTGGCTGAACTGACTCCTGTATAGAGTCTGTAGGGTGTTGATTATGTTTCGTTGGTATCTGAAATTCAGAGGCGGATGTTGGCCAAAGAAGCAGGTAGACAAATCCTTCCATGGAAGGAATCTGACCCATCATGGGCAGTCTCGCATGTACGTAGAAATTGAGTTTGAAATATCTGTGGTGGAAGGAGAGACATATGAGAAAATGGAATTTTAGCTGTAATGTGTTTTTTTTGCGATTAAATCCTAATTCTATATGCTACGTTGCTCTGTTCTTTGTTATTTATTTAGGAGGTAATAGGTGGAGAAACTTCCCAGTCTGTGAGTAGTGGGCTTCCAGTCGGACATTGCGGTTCAAATTTTTCTTGGTGGTTCATAAGAGTACAGTGAGGATGGCTTGGCCAACGACAATGAAGAAGGAAAAGGAGACAGGGGATATCTGTCGCAGTCGCAAAGAAACTCCTAGGGAAGGAAGAGGAGGTTCTTCCTTGCAAATGGAGGAAGAGTAGTGAGGGTTCCTCTTAGGAAATTGGGTGTATTTAGCTAGAAAAATCTCAAGGGTTTTAGCCCTATTTCCAAAACCAAGCTTTTGATACAATTTATTAAGGGATTCCTGTGAAAAATGGGTTCCATTTTCAACAACAAGGGCCTGCATCATTTGGTCAATATATTGGGCAGTGATAGTGAAAATAATTTCTTTGTGGGAGCAGTTATGGCTCTTTGGTTGGGTATGTAACAGGCCTGGAACTTGCGGATTAATTTAGGGGCACTGTCGGTATGGGGAAAGATGCAATGGGGTAAATTTGATTTCCGCAATCCAATATCATCAAACTTGTCTTCTAACCAACAATACATCTTAAAAAGTTCAAATTCACAGAGGGTTTTGTGAATTTTATAGTTTTAGTTGGCTAAAGGTATGTGATATAGGTCGACAGGAGGGTGGATTAATGGATTAATAGGCTCCTCCTCGCCTTTCCTCTTGGGAGGCATGATGCAGTTGAATTTAAGGTATTTGAAAGGGTTATGAGAGGAAAAGGTCACGAGGACTGTATCAGGCTCTGGGACTAGTGAGGAAGACACAATGAAAGAAAGGTTGAGTTTGGTAGTGATCAAATATATTTTCTCCAGAAATATATGAACCTGCAATAAGTATACACATAGTGCAAGGGAAAATACAAGGTAAAGGATTACAAGTTGATTATGCATGGTTTTATTAAAAAATTAACAGTTTCCATTGATTATGGCTTGGATCCGTTGGATTAACGGTCAATTATGAATTAAGTATGTCAACGAATTCTTTTCCCTGGGAAGGGATTTAATTGGGAACATATATGATCGAGTTGTCATGGCAAGATTGGACCTGCTCAATGGGAAGAATAGCTGCATTAGTATCGAAGGAAAAAATAGTTTTTTTGTGGGGGAGGTGTATGAGGCGGTAAGTAGTTTGAGTGGAGAGGGGCACGAAATGAGGAGGCACCACGTTAGTGTGAGCTTGAAAAGAAAAAAATATTTTTTCGGAACCCCCCCCCCCAAGTGGTAAAGATCAGATGGAGAGGGGGGCTAAAAACAAATGAGGGCCATCAGATCGAGGGCAGAAAGACTTGATGGGTGGATAGATGGATGCACTTTAAAGTGATGCAATGTGATGCATTTTCAGTTAGCGGGAGGGTTTAATGGAGGTAGAAACCTTAGGATATAGGTTTATATGCCAAACTTTTGTATTAATTTGCCCAACTGTTTAGACTTAGGATAATGACATTTTACCCCTTTTCTCTTCATATGCATAAAAACCTTTGAAAATCCAAACTTAGGATAAGATTTTTAATTCTTTCCAAATCTCCAACACCACCTCTACCACCCTTTTAATTTCATTTATTTTTCTAAGCTACCATTTTTCTTCTTTCCTTAGGATGAATTTAAGCTAGCAAACCCACATCACCTTATTTTTATAAAAATATAACTTACTTTATCACTTATTTCTCCTATTGATTCGATTAAACAGTTGAATCAATTTCATTTTCTATCTAACTACTGATTTTCCAAGATTAAACTATTTGGAAAATATTTATTCACTAACCTAATTAACATGAAATTCAGAATTGTTCAATCACGATTAAGCTGTATGATTTGAACAAAAATCTAGTCATTGTGGCATTTTAAGACAAGATGCACACAATATTATTGGATTTTGACATAAAGAAAACTAATTTATTAGTAGTGGCATTTGAATTTGCAGCACTTTCAGTATTATTTATAATTTTTTCTTTTTTGGGGTTCTTATTCTCTTTTTATTCTTTTCAACTTTATTTCTTTTTGTCTTTTTCATTGTATTCATTTTTTGACATACCCTCTTTTCATTTTGATTTTATTTATTCTTTTTGGTGGAAACAATTTTCATATTGAAAATTATTTACAAGGTAAATACATAATACTCAATCACCTTGAGATCCTATAAATTATAGGACCCTAACACAAGGAAGGAGCTCCAATTGTGTATCTAGTGGGATGGGTTATGGTTGTGCTTAATAACACCTGTGGTAAATTTCCAAAAAAAAAAAAAAAAAAAAAATTATGTTTGCAAAGCCAACATGCTCATATTTCATCTAGGGTTCACTTTACACTCGAATATGGTTGTTTTTCCCCTTGTATGTAAGCCATAAGTGAGACCAATCCTTTGGAAAACACCCCTATAACTTACTAGACTAGTCCCCACTCAATACTAAGCCATATGCTTTTGGAATGTCCACAATTAAAATGTTTATGAATTGGTGTACCCTTCGGTCTGATGAAAAATGGATAATAACATTCTTGAGTTCACCAATCGCATCGAAAAGTGATCTGTCCAACTAAATGATTTGTGAATCAATTTAATCCCATTTTGTGTTGATTTTCTTAGCAATAGATAATGGAATTAAATTAACATATGCACCCGAAACAACAAAAAAATTATGGACATCATAATTAAATATTTCAAAAGTTAATATAAAGGGGGGGCAAAGAGTGCTAGTATCTAATGTTACAACATTAACCACAAATTCAAGAATTCTAGGGGACTTATCAGGCACCATTTAAGAAGTAGAAGCTTTGTTACCTAATGAAGGTTGTGAGAAGGCTTGGACAAGCAACTCATGCTTTCCTTCTATATTTGCGAGCTCAAATATGGAAATGGTGGCATGAGATCTTTCAAGTATTCAATGATGTTATATTCAATAATATCATTTCTAACAAGCAGTGATGTAGTGTCTGGAGGTGTAGCTTTATCTGAAACTTCCAGAGTGATAGGCTTATTTTTACTGCTAGTGGAAGTGTTCTTAGAAGTAGTAACATTTACAGACATTTTTTGTGCGTTTTGAGGAGGATTGGATGGTGGTGAGATATTTCTCAAAAATTTCTTCTTTAACTCTTGCTTCATCACTTCCTATTCATACATAGGCCCTTGGATCCTCAAATTATGATGACCATTTTTTTTTTGAGGGGGGATTCACTTTCAGGTGGTCCTTCAACACTTTTCTTGTCAGTATTGAGAATGAAATCGGAAGTGTTAACTGAATGTCCAATACCTATACTTTCTCAAGCCACTGCTAGTTCATTTGTTTCTTCTATCTGCTCAGACTTCTCATTTGCTAGTAAAGTGTCAACTATATGGGCTGCCAGAGTGGTCATGTTGTGGTTCCATTGTGGGAAAGTTTTCTCTAAATTCCATTCCTAATTCCATTCCATGCCTATGCTTCTGACGTTCAACACAACATTTGAGCTTTAGAAATATTTAGCTTGTTGATTATTTGTGTACCTTCTAAATAAGAAAGAATTAGCAGGCTTGCTACTGGTAGAGGTCTCACTTGAATTTCCCTTCAATTCAAAGACTTCATTAGTAAGTGACTTTAAATATTTAGTCAAGCTTTCAATATCAACAAAATCCTTTTATTTAGCCTTACTTGAAGAAACTTGAGACCTCTTTCCAGTCTCCTTGGAGTCTTTAGATTCTTCATCATCAATAATAACTGCAATGGCTCACAAGTATTTCTCCACGACGATTACTTCTGCAAATTTTAAAGCCATTATATCCTTTTTAGCTCTCTTAATGAAAATATAAATATTTGTTGGCAAGGAAATGATTGAAATTTTGATTGAAATATTTTACTTTCTTCTTTTCCACCATCTTAATATTTTCGTGCTCTTTTAACGCCACGATCTAAGAACCGCATATCTTTGCTTCCTATTATACCAATAAATCGTTGCAGAACCAACACTGAAAGTTCCACATGATGTACTCTTTTGTTCTGATAAACTCCATGCCCAATTTGCATATGTGAAGCCACACAACTTCACTCCCTCTATTCGTTTATACCATAATCCATACCAAGTAGTGCCTCTGAGGCACTGTAAAACATGCTTAGCCACCTTCCAATATAATTTGTTTAGCCTAACCATATCTTGGCTCAAATGGTTGAATGCATAATACATATATGGTTGTGTGTTCACAAGATACATTAGTGTACCCACTAGATGCCGATAAATTGTAGCATCCACTTCTTCACATGAAGTGGCATCCTCCTTCCTCTAGTTGGTCTCTAGAGGTGTACCCATGGGTTTGCAACTCTCCATGCAGAATATATGTAGTATCTCATTTGAATACTTTCCTTGAGACACAAAAAGTTCCCCATCTCCTTTCCATACCTCCAACCCGAGGAAGTAGTGCACGAGACCCATGTCCTTTGTTTCAAATTACCTTTCAATGTCCTCCTTGCAAGATTTGATAAAATTCTCATCACTAGTTAAAATAAAATCATAAAAATATAAGACAATAATTATCAATTTACCTTATACCAATATGTGATAGAGTTTTTCATCTGCTTCACTTTTGGTGAAGCACAAACCAGTGAGATACCTATCAATCCTGGTGTACCAAGCACGAGGTGCTTGTTTGAGACCGTACAACGCTCACTTGATTATGCACATATAAAAATCTCGATCAAATGTCTCAAAACCTTCTGGTTTCTCGATGTACTCCTCCTCCTCAATAACTACACTAAGAAATGTTGTTTTTAAATACATCTGGTGGATCTTACACACCATAAAATTGAAAAAATATTTGTGTATGGAAGTGGAGGTTGTCAAGAAAGGTCCACATACATCAGAGTGGATCCTTTCCAAGACTGCATGTGCTTTGTTGTCCCAATCATGGAATGTGGATTTTTCATACTTCCCCAAGATACAAACTTTGCAAACATCTTGCTTCTCAATTTTTCCTTTAGCGAGGCCAATGGTTATTTTCTACATAACCTTTAAGGCACCATGATGCAAAAGGCCGAGTAATATGTCCCAAAGTTCACCAACATCACAACTATTCTCTTTCTCTGCCTTACTGCTTAATGCAACACAATATTCCACATATACCTTATCAAGGTTCTTCATACGAACCTCGATCTACTTCACCTATCCAGTGGCTATGTGTCTTAGGAGTGCTTTCCCCTTTATGAAGATCACATCATAACCACAATATTCAAAAACTGCTACAAATATGACGTATTTCTTTAGGCCTGAAAAAAGCATAACATCCATGAGTCTAAGAGGGTATCTCGACTCCTTATGAAAGTTGGCTATCCAATGTCCGTCGCGATGTGCCTTCCATCGTCCCCCAACTCAATGTACATTTGGATATCTTTCTCCTTTAGGTCAGTGAAAAAATCTCTACACCCTGTCATATGGAATGATTCACTTGAGTCCAAGTAACACACACTCCTTGTCATTGTGCTGGCCATGCATGTGATTAGGGTGAATTTAAGCTTGAACTCTAAATCCAAGGCTTCACCTGCTAATCCTCCCGAGTTCTTCTTGCTCGACTTTTTGTGTGGACACCTCATGTCATAATGCTTGAATTCATGACAATTGAAGCATTTTACTTTGGACAAGTGTTTCTTCTTTCCCCCTTGGCGGGATTCAACCTCACCTTGATACTTCTTTCCCTTGGCATTCAATCCTTTTCCAACTAGATAAAAGTCCTCTTCTACTTCTGTGTATGTTACTTCATCTCTGGTACTTCGCCTGATTTCTTCTTGTACCAAATCAGACCATGACCATTCCCAATTCGATAATTTCTCCTTATTTTTCACTGATTCTTGGTAGCTATGACAACTTTTGGGAAGGCCTAGAAGAGCTAGGCTTACCCAGTCATATTCTGCAACATTAACACCAACCACACCAAGCTCATCACAAAATTATGTAAATATGCTTAGATATTGCGGAATAGTTTCATCCTTCTGCATCTTGATATTTCGAAGTTTATTCTTGAGCACCAGTTTCATGTGGCCACTGTTATTCTCGAACATATTTGTTAGTTATTTCCACATTACGAAAGGAGTTTCTTTCCCATGGAGATTTGAGACAATGTGGTCTCGTACTCCCTTCAAGATTATTCTCCTTGCCTTGGCCACATATTTTTTCCACTGAGCTAGGTTATGGGCATCAATTGACCCTAGTTTTGGAATGTACGTCTTGACATATTCTAGCAATCCATTGTCATTCAACACAACCTCCATGCGATCCTTCCATGCAATGAAATTAGATCCACCTTCCAAGGTATACTCTAGTCTCATCCCGTTGAAGTTCATCTTCCCAACTTTGAAGAGATCATGCTACACTGAACTGAAAATTTGATCTGCTTGAGAAACAACTTCAAAATTCATGTTCTAATCTGAATATTGCTCCCATATCATGTAGAAATTATGGTGCAAAATTACAAATTCTCATGAAATATTAATCTAAATCACAAGACACAATCCTACTCTACTTCTCTATGGAATTCAATTCAAAATTTAGAGCATCAATCACGAACATTCAATAAGAATTAACACACATCCACACAATATTTTTCTAGGGGAAAGAAACTGCTAAAAACCACTTATGCCTCCTTGCATTAATCTAATGAATAGTGATGTATTACAATTTCTTGGTCGGACTGAGCACAACCTACAACCTATCTCTCTGGTTATTGAGAAGCTTTGACCCAAACTTAGTCAATTTATGTGTCAAATTGAGCCCTTATTTCCTTACGCAAAGACTGAGGAATTAGGCCCATATTATTTAGGAATTTTCCTCCAATTTATTGTGAATTCCTAAGGTTGATTATTTGACTGCATGCAACACCTGTATACTTAAGGCCAGTCTATAACAAATGTTACACTTCCTTGGAATTTCTACCACAACTGGGTAAATCGAATTCTCTGCATGCACTAATTATTTTGGGTTGATTGATTAGTTAATTGGATGATCACTAAGTTAGACTGTTGTCCCACTGCACAACTGGCCTTCCACTAGTTCCTCCAACATTTAGAACTATTTTAACTGAAATTGAACTTGAAATAACAAACCTTGATTTCTATAAATTAGCGATCACACATGCTTAACTAAACTCCAATCGGTTTGTTACACTTTTAGTACATATTCTTTGTGAGGCCTTGGGGGGCGACCATGGCGGCTAGGGTTCTGAACCCTGTGATTCTCTATCCATGGTGGAGTCAACATTTCACTGGTTTTGATGCCTCGGATCCGGTGATCATCTGAATACCTGCTCTCTCAGGATTTCAATATTATTTGAACTTGTATTGGCTATTATCTGCTGCGGGCATTCAGACCTTTCTTCACGCGGCTGTGGTAATTATCTATTCACTGTCTCCTACATTTATCCCACTAGTTTGCGGTGGGTGGGTATTTGGTTTTGGTGCGCCCTACTTGGTATGTCGGTTGATCTCCCTTTAGACTCGGCTTGGCCCTGTTTTCCCTATTTGTCTGCGGCCCCGACTCGCGCCCTGCATTCCCTGACTCTCGCTTTCTTATCATTGTCGTTTTGTGGGTCTGTGGTATTGGTTTGCTAACTATGCGACTAACATCCCACCCTTCTGGAGCCATCCCAATAAAACTTCATGAGTACCTACGAGGAGCTCGTTTATTACTCCGAAGACCCTCTGGCCGGTGTCGACATCTGGGGCCTCAAATAGTAAGAGGATGTTGATATGGACCCGAATGCTCCTGCTACGACTATTGCTGCTCCTATTCGGACCGACCCCATGGTGACTACTGGCCCCCCCTATGGCAACACTCTGATTGTTAATTGTTTTGCTACTCCCTCACCATTGTCCGATAGTCTCTGGGGCTCCTCCCCGTTGGGCTCGGCGGGATTTCTGGGGGTTAAACCGGGACTCTCACTACCTTTTGAGGGGTCAGCTTTGGCCGACATCAATGCTACCACCCAGAATCATGAGCAGATGAATATTGGGGGCCGCGATCACAACGGTGCGGTGGAGATTGGAGGACCCGCAGTAGCATCGGGGGTTTTCACCAATATCCCGGTTGATGTTCATGTGACTGACTCTCCGCTCCCATCATTTGACTCAGAGGGCTCTGGTGATTAGTGCCTGGGGCATACAAACAAGGGTAAGAAGCCCAAAATTACCAAAAATAAGCTCTGCAGGAACTCGATCTTCAGACAAGATAGAGGCATGGAGGATCTGGAGCACTCTGTGGCCACTGTTCTGGCGGGTAGGGTTCGGGGCCGAAAATACTCAGTGGCGCAACTGATTCAATGGACTAGGGAGATCTGGGGCGGGATACTTGAGCCACTTCTGCAGGTTCTCATACTTGCCCGCAGTTGGTTCTCACTTTCATTTGCCTCTTCAGACCAGACTGCTTGGGTCCTTGCTCAATACTGGCATTTGGAAATGCATCCCGTGCTCCTTAAGAGATGGACGCCACTGTTTGACCCAAACAAAGAGAATGCGGGGACTGGGCCCATTTGGATGCGCCTCCCTGGCCTTCCTCTCCAATTCTGGATGGAAATTGCATTTCACAATATTGGGGAGGATTTTGGCCATTACCTTGACCATGATTGCTCCTACTCGACCACGCGCAAGTGGGCTGTGGCTCGCATTCTTATCTTTCTGGACACCAGGGATGGTCTCCACGACACATACAACATGTTTTTTGAGGGGATGATTTGGCAACATACTTTATTCTACGAGGGTGTGCCATTCAGGTGCCAGAAATGTCACGAGGTGGGGCACTTGTACAAGGATTGTCCACAGTTGGTTTACTCTGCACCAATCCAGGGGAAAAATATCTCGGCGGCCACTCAGACTGAACCTTTCGTTTGCTCATGTATGTCATCGATGGGGAAATCGGGACATCCGCCATCTACATCGATTGATATTTCCCAGGAGCAGCCTCACACTCTCCCTACCTGGACGATCACACAAGCTCGGACCCATGCTCAGATGGCTTCACACACTCCGCATAGCACTACTGTTCCAGGTACCTCTCCTTCTCCCGACTCTCCGCATTTCATTACATATTTTTTATCATCATCCATTATTTCTCCTTTTTTATCTGCTTCCACTCTTCACGCTGGTATCTCACTACCCAACCTCAACTGTACCATTGCTCGGCCCCCACCTACTATCACACCTACCATTCCTCACACATCAGCTGATCTATCCTCTAGCAAATATTCACTGCTATCGGACTCCTCTACCTCTGGACACTCCTATTACCTATGATCCAATTCCCTCCCTCCATCCTGTGATGCTCTTGGGATTGGACCTAGGGCTCTCAGTTCCATTACAAAGTCCAGATGTCGACCATCTAATATGGAAAAATCCATTAAACGGTAAAATTTGGAAGTTGCGGCAGGCACACAATCATCCATTCTTCGGGTTCTTAGAGCAAGGCGACCCATTGTTGTGGTTACATCATGATTTTTCTAACCTTCAATTGCAGGGGATTGGCCAACCCCAATAAAATATAGGCGCTTAGGGAACTTATCTCTCAACAACAGATTGATATTCTATTCCTACAAGAAACTTTGGGGGATGGCATTTTTATTAACTCTTTGCTTATATCAATATTGCCAAATTGGTCTTTTTATACTCTGGACGCCCGGGGCAGATCGGGTGGATGTGCCATTGGTATCAACAAAAATACCATTAGGGTACTCAATAGCTAGAGAAAACAGTGTACTCTTGGGATTGATATTAACTATGGCAACGACGGTCTCACCTATACCCTTATCAATGTTTATGGGCCTTGTCTCCACAAATAGGAATTTTGGCAAGCATTGTTGAACTGCTCTATGACCAAAAATCCTCTCACCATATTGGGCGGTGATTTAAATTTTTCCATGGGTATATCTGAATCTTGGGGTCCTAATGCTACCCCCGACCCGCTTGCAAATTTCTTCTGCTCTGCTATCAAGTTGGTTGATTTCATTGACATTCTGATGAACAAGATCCAACCTACTTGGAGGAACCGCAGGACGGGGGCTGCGGCTTTGGCTCGTCGGTTGGATCGATTTCTGATCAAATAGCCATTGCATCAGATGCTGGATCTTGCTCGTCAATGGGTGGGACATGGGGGATTATCTGACCACTCTCCTGTCTTCTTGGAATTGGCTTTTGGACCTCATAGGGCTCGTCCACTGTTCAAATTTAACTCCAGATGGCTTACTGACCCAGATTATCACAATCTGGTGGTCTAGGAGTGGCAGCATTGTACCCTTCTCCCTGATTTGGAACTAGCCAGAGTTATAAATGATAATCTCAATCGGATAAAATGCCTGACTATTGATTGGGTGCGGGAAAAAATAAGGCAGGAGCGTGCGGAACTATATAGAATTGAACTGAAAATTGCTCAGCTCACTGAGTCGGATCTACTGGGTTTTAGATCTAGCGACACAAAGGAACACCTCATAGCACTTGAGACTACCAGAAAAAAACTACTTCACCAAAAGGAGGTGGATTGGAGGCTCAAAAGCAGGGCTATCTGGCTCCAGGCGGGTGATGAGAACACAAAATTCTTCCAACAGCATGCAAATGGCCGGAAAATTGGCAACAGAATTTGGGAACTCACTGATCAACATGGATTTGTGGCTCGTACTCATACTCAACTTAATGATATGGGTATTCAACATTTTTCCAATCTATATTGAGCCCCTCTCCAACATGATCTACCTGAAATTATGAGGATTACTAGATCTTTCAATAGATTTGTGGACCTGGAACAATCAAAGGATCTCAACTGTCCGATCACCATGGGTGATATTGAGGGTGTTCTTAAATGGTTCAATAGTGATAAAAGCCCTGGGCCAGATGGCTGGCCAATTGAATTCTTCATTCATTTTTTTGATCTTATTGGATGTGATCTCCTACTTGCTATTGAAGACAGCCAGGTTAGGGGTCGCATATATGATGGTTTCAATAATACTTTCATCGCCCACATACCTAAGACTGATCACCCTCACAAATTTCAGGATTACAGACCCATATCTTTGTGTAATTGCATCTATAAAATTATTTTCAAAATCATTGTTAATCGCATCAAACCTATATTATCCGAACACATTGCCAAAGAACAATTTGCATTCCTTCACCATAGACAGATCCATGAGGCTATTGGTACTACTCAAGAAGCCCTGCACTCAATCAAAACAAAAAATCTCAAATCCACCATCCTTAAGATTGACCTTGCGAAGGCTTTTGATCAGGTTAACTGGAGCTACCTACATCTTATCCTCATCCACACTAGCTTTCCCCCCACTTTCATCAACTGGATTATGGGTTGTATTAGCCATGCAACTTTCAGTATCCTCCTAAATGGCACTGCATCTGACTTTTTTCATGCGGGTAAGGGTTTGCGACAGGGATGCCCTTTATCTCCCCTACTTTTTGTCCTTGTCATGGAAGGAATATCTGTACTTATCAAAAAGGCCAAAGAGGACAGGAATTTACATAGTCTCCAAATTAATGAAATTATGTACCTCACTTACCTTTTATTTGTTTATGATGTGATGATATTTCTTGATGGCTCTGGACAGGACTCTATTCAATTTGAGAAAATTCTTCAAAGTTTTTGCAGAGCAACGGGTATGATCCCCAACAGCAATAAATCAACCATCATCATGACCCAGTGCACTTTGCGGGAACAAGGCATCTCCACTGCTTTATTTGGCTATGTACCAAGAAACATTGAGGTGGGATTGAAATACTTGGGGTTCCATCTTAAACCAAATGACTATTAGATCAAAGATTGGAACTGGCTCATCGCAAAAGTGGAACGCCGAATAAATATCTGGTATCATCGTTGGATTTCTTGGGCTGGACGTCTGACTCTCATCAAATCTGTACTCGAAGCCATTCTTGTTTATTGGATGTCTCTGGCCTGGATACCTATTTGTGTGACTAATCGGATCAAGAGCATTAGCAGGAAATTCCTTTGGAGGAATCGGGACACGGACATAACTTTTGCATGGATTTCTTGGGAACGAATCAACATTCCGAAACAGTGGGGTGGATGGGGCATCAAAGATCTTCACCTATTCTCAAAAGCTCTGGCTGCTAAGTTGTGTTGGCATTTGCTTACAGGTTGCAGTCTATGGCGTGAGGTCACTACTGCAAAGTACATTTCCCCTAATAACACGCTTGATTGGATTAGGGGGCATATTTATACAAACCTGGAGCATCCATTATCTGGAAGGCTATTACAAAGGCTGCATCATTAATCCAAGGTGGGCTCTCCTGGAAAATCAGCTCGGGTGAATCTGTTCGGGTGGGATCAGATTCTTGGTCAGGAAGCAGGCACTACTACAAGCTACCTGAACTGATTCTGGCACATCTGGATCACTTAGGCATCTAATACCTGGCATAGATTATGGATCAGGCCCACACAACTTGGCACAACCAGGCCTGGCTATTTGCGGTGGATCTGGAACTACCACGTGCTGGTCATCTGGCTTGGGAAAATTACATCTAGGCTTTAAGAGTATCTCACATCCGTTTGACTGAACATGCGGATCAGCTGATCTGGGCCATATCTGATTCGGGTCTCTACTCCCCAAAGGTGGGCTACTTGACACTATGCAGGCCCAAGGAACCACACGAAATAGCCTGGTGGTGGGGGCCTCTTTGGAAACTAAATGCTCCTCACAAATACAGACTCCTATTCTAGTGCATACTTCAGAATTGTGCACCCACTATGGAACTTCTTCACCGTCGCGCGATACAGGGGCCCTCACACTACTGTTTCTGTCTACAACAAGTGGAGGACGCTTTTCACATATTTCTTGAATGCAACTTCTCACAGTCCATCTGGGGACTGGTCATACACAGATTGGGATGTTCTTCACACTGGATTGGTATTACACTATTGGAGGCCTGGACTTCATGGTGGCAATCGAATGCTCACCACATTAAGCTTCGCATCCTCCCTCTGATTATTACTTCGCACATTTGGATTGCACGAAACAATTTCATATTTGAGCAACTACCGATGAATGCTAAGCGCATATCAGATGCAATTCTTGCCACATACTACTTGATCCCTCATGATGACAAACACAAATCTGATCGATCGGACACCCCGACAGATATTGATTACACACGGCCCTGGGCATTCTTTGATGGTGCATCCAACCATCAGGGATGTGGCAGGGGGGCTATTCTGCATATATCTGCTCATCACTACTTCCACATCAAGATGGGGTTAGGTCCCGACACGAATAACTTCGCCGAACTACAAACCTTGAGACTACTCCTGATTTTTGCCCAGGAAAAAAACTACAACTCTATCCAGATTTTTGGGGATTCCTTAAATGTGATTAATTGGTTTAATGCATAGGCCCAATGTCACATGCACACACTGATTTCTCTTCTTAGGGAAGTACATGTCCTCAAACTGCTATTTGACTTCATTTCTGTCCATCATATTTACAGGGCTAGGAATAAAGTGGTAGACAAACTATCCAAAGGAGCCTCGGAGCTGATTTGGGGTACCTGGCACATCACATAATTTAATGGCGACCAGATATTCAGGTTCTTCCACAGGCCTTTCATTGAAGACCCACAGGTTAATGAAGCTGTTGAGCATTGACAACAGTTTTTGATCCATATTTTTGGAGATCCTTTTTTGTTCGATTTCTGTTATTATCGGCAGCTACATATGTACATATTATTATTTGTTTATATTTTATTTTGACTCTTTCAGATCCTATAAGTTATGCACTGAAATTATATGTGGTATTTGAATACTTTTTCTTATGTAAACATCAGCTCATACCTATCTATGCTGAATGCAAATAGATGATACTCGAAATACCAGTAAAATTAATGTAACATGTAATTTTTCTACATAATGAAAGGTTACGAATTTTTCCTTTGTGAAAAAACTAAACTCCAATCCCTCTAAATTGAATTTACTGAGCTAATTGAGTGACAATATCCATGTCACACAAGTTAAATTCATCAGAGTTTTCTGCTGACATATTTTGACTAAGGCAAAAATCAAATTGAGACTTTCTTGCTGTATTTTTCAACATTCACTCTTAGCAAGAAAGGGATTATCAACCACCCCTATCCTGCACCTATGGAACTCGAAATTCCCTCCTGAAAAATCCTTTGTAAATATGTCAACATCTTATTCCTCTATTGGACTGTATTGTATCAAAATTATCCGCCTTTTCACATAATCCTATAAATGGTGATACCAAATAAATATATGCTTGGATCAATCGTGAAATACCAGATTTTCAAAGATCTTAATGCAACTATGATTATCAAAATATATCACCATTGGATCCATCACCTGACCAAAAAATCTTACCAGTATCTTTCTCATCCAGATCGCCTCACATGTTGCTTTGAATTGCAACCATGTATTCTACTTCCAGCAAGTTGAGCGCCATCGAACTTTGCTTCCTATTGTACCGGGAAACCATTGCGAACCCAAAACTAAAAATTCCACCTGATGTAGTATTTCGGTCATATGGAATCCCCATCTAATCTACATTTTTGAAGCCACACAACTACACTCCCTCTGTCTGTTTGTACCATAATCCATACTGGGTAGTTCCTATGAGGTACCGTAAAACATCATTAGCTTCCTTCCAATATAATTCGGTCGACCTAACCATAGATTGGCTCATATGGTTGAATGCATAATACATATACGGTTGTGTGTTCATACAATACATCATTGAACCCAATAACTACCAATAAATGGAAGCAACCACTTCTCCACTTGAAGTTACATCCTCTTTCCTCTAGCTGGTCGCTAGAGGTGTCTCCATGGGTTTGAAACTCTACATGCGGAATCTATGCAATATGTAATTTGCATAATTTCCTCGAGACACAAACAATTCACCATCTCCTTTCCATACTTCCAACCCGAGGAAGTAGTGAAAGAGGCCGATGTCCTTAATTTCAAATTCCCTTGCAAAGTCCTCATTGCAAGATATGATCAGCTGCTCATCACCAGTTAAAATAAAATCATCAACATATACGAAAATACTAAAAAATTTATCTTCTACTAAGATGTGATATATGTTTGCATCCACTTCACTTTTGGTGAAGCCCAAACCATTCAAATAGTTTCGATCATGGTGTACCAAGCATGGGGTGCTTGTTTGAGACTATACAACGCTCGCTTGAGTATGCACACATGAGGCTCTCGATAAAATGTCCCAAAACCTTCTGGTTACTCGATGTACACCTCCTCCTCAAAAATCCCATTGAGAAATTTTGTTTTTACATCCATCTAGTGGATATTCCAACCCATCTGCGTAACCAATGCAGTCATTGATCTAATGGATGAATACCTTGCTACAAGAGAAAAGGTTTCCTCATAGTCAATTATCTCAACTTGAGAGAATCCTTTGGCCATAAATTTGGCCTTATACTTCTATATGCTTCGATCTGCTGCATGCTTAACCTTGAAGATCCTTCTCAAACCCACTACTGATATATCTTCTCGTCTTGTGAACACTTCCAAAACACTATTATTTACAATGGATTCATATTCCTCCACCATTTCATCAATCCAAACAAGTTTCTCTATTTATTCCTCAAAAGAAGATGGCTTAGTTTCTACAAGCTTAGTAATTAGAGCCATGTAGATAGTATACCTCTTAGGTGACCTCCTTTACTTGCACAAATTTCAAGAATCTCCTACATTCTCCCTCACATACTGCACTAATATATCAGCTTCCCTAGTTCTTTTCCCACCTTCTCTAAATGGTTATTCTTGAGTGAATGTATCCACTCTCTGCTCCTCAATTTGTGGCTTCTCCAAAACTTCCCGAGGATCCTTCTTTGGAGCTAAAATCTCTTATTCTGGTGGGATCTATCGATCCTCTCAAGAGAGCATCGCATTTCTTTATCCTCATCAAACTTTACATCCCTTTACACAATTGTCATTCTGAATGATGACAAGTAAACAGGGTAATTGTGTGGAGTTTCAGTGTAACCCATAAAAACCCCCAACTCGGCTGCCGACTTAAGCTTCTTCCTTAATTCTTTGGATACATGGAAGTAAATAGACGCTCCAAAAATATTGAAGTGCAACACATCTGACTTTATCCCCAAGAAATCCTCCTCTAATGTAATCATACCAAGAATCTGATGAGGAGTCCAGTTCTACAAGTACAATACTATGTTACATGCCTATACCCACAAATGCATTGGTAGGCCTTGGTCATGTAGCATAACTCTCACAACTCCCACAATGCTCTGGTTCTTTCTCTCATCTAGCCCATTCTACTATGGGTCATGGGGTGTTGTCAACTCTCTTTGAATGTCGTATTTGACATATAAATTATGTAATTAATTTGAAATATACTCACCTCCATTATAGATCCTAAGATAATTCACCTTCTTGTTGGTATCTTTCTCAACCAATGCCTTGAATTCTAAAAACTTGGATAATGTCTCATCCTTCTTCCGCATGAAGATTATCCAACACTTCCTTGAGAAGTCATCAGTAAAAATGAAAAAATATTTATATTTGACAGTGGAGGATGTTGAGAAAGGTCCATAGAAATAAAAGTGGATTCTTTCCAAGACCGCATGTGGTTTTCTATCTCGATCATGGAATGTGGATTTTGCATACTTCCCCAAGGTACAACCTTTGCTAACATCTAGCTGCGCAAGTGATTCTTTAGGGAGACCAGTGGTTATTTTCTACATAATATTTAAGGAACCATGATACAAATGGCTAAGTATCATGTGCAAAATTTCATCGATATCATGACTCTGCACTTTCTCTGCCTTACTACTTAATGCATGAAAATATTCCACATCTATCTTATACATATTATTCATACAAACCCTGATATTCTTCATCTATCCAGTGGCTATGTGTCTCAGAATTATTTTCCTTTGTTGAAGATCACATCATAACTAGAGCCTTTCAAAAATTCTATAGATATGAGATTTTTATATAGGCCTGGAACAAACATGAAATCCTTGAGTCTAAGAGGGGATCTTGAATCCCTCTGAAAGGTGACTGTACCAATTTCAGTCGTCCAATACCTTCCGTTGTCCCCCAAATCAATGTGCATTTGGAGATATTTCTCCTCCAGGTCACTGAAAAAATATCTACACCTTACCATGTGGAATGATGCATTTGAGTCCAAGTACCATATGCTACCATGCAATGAAATTAGAGCTTCCTTGCCAGGCATACTCTAGTATTACCCCATTGAAGGCCATATTCCCAACTCTGAAGAGATCCTACTACACTAAACTACAAATTCGATCCTACTTAGAAACAAATTTGAAATTATTGTTCTAATGTGAATCCTACTTCGATACCATGTAGAAATTATGGTGTATAATTGAAACTTCTCATGAAATTTTAATTTAAATCACAAGACACAATCCTACTCTATTGATCTGCGGAATTCAATTCAAAATTTAGAACATCAAACATAAACATGCAATAAGAAATAAAACACATGCACATAATATTTTTCGAGGTGAAATAAACTGCTAAAAACCCCTTATATCTACTTTCTTTAATCTGATGAGTAAAGTTGTATTATAATTTCTTGCTTGGAATGAGCACAACCTGCAAGTGAATGACCTATCTCTACAATCACTGAGAATCTTTGACCCAGAATTAGAATTTATTGCGCAATTCCCAAGGTTGATCATCTGAATGCATGCAACACCTATACACTCAAGACTAGTCTAAAAATGGTATTACACTGCCATGGAATACTCACTGTAGGTGGGGAAATTGAATTCCCTACATTCACTAGCTATTTTGGACTTATTGATTAGTTAACTAGATGATCACTGAGTTAGAATGTTGTCCCACTACACAACTGACCTTCCAACAATTCCTCCAATAGTTAGAACTAGTTTAACTAAAAACAACTAGAAATAACTGACCTTGATTGCCACAAATTAGCAATCACACATGCCTAACTGAACTCCAAGCCCTCTAACTCAAATTTATAGAGCTAACTGAGTGAAAAGATCCATGTCACATAAGTTCTACATCCAATTTGTCTACTGTTGTGGAAATATGATTTTTCTCAATTTGACCAAGGAAAAAATCAAATCGAGACTTTCTTGCTGCATTTTTCAACACTTGGTATCAACAAGAAAGTGATTATCAACCACCGCTATCTTGCACTTGTGGAACTCAAAATTCCCTCTTGAAAAAGCCTTTGTCAAGATGTCAACATATTTTTTCTTTGTCAGGATGTATTTTAGCAACATTATCCGCTTCTACACATAGTCTCATAAATGGTGATACAAGATATATATATGCTTGGATCGATCATGAACTACCAAATTTTTAGAGATCTTAATGTAACTTTTATTATAAAAATATATCATTGTTGGATCCATCATCTGACAAAATATTCCCACACGTATCTTTCTCATCCATGTCACCTCACATGCTACTTGACTTGCAACCATGTATTCTAGTTTTTCCAAGACGAGCACCACAAATATTTGCTTCTTGCTATACCAGGAAACCGTTGTGGAACCAACACTAAAAATTCCACTTGATGTACTCTTTCGGTCGGATGGACTCCCTGCCCAATATGAATATGCAAAGCCACACAAATTCACTCCCTTTTTTTTTTGTACCATAATCCATACTGGGTACTTCCTCTGGGGTACCTTAAAACATGCTTAGCTTCCTTCTAATATAATTTGGTCGGCCTAACCATAGATTGGCTCAAATGGTTGAATACATAACACATATTTGGTTGTGTTTTCACAAGATACATCAGTGAAACCACTAGCTACTGATAAATGGAAGTGACATCCTACTTCCTCTAGTTTGTCTCTAGAGGTGTCTCCATGGGTTTGAAACTCTCCATGCAGAATCTCTGTAGAATCTCATTTTAATACTTTCCTTGAGACACAAATAATTCCCCATCACCTTGCCATACTTCCAACCCGAGGAAGTAGTGCATGAGACCCATGTCCTTCATTTAAAATTACATTTCAAGGTCATCCTTGCAAGATTTGATCAATTTCTCATCACAAGTTAAAATAAAATCATCAACATATAAGACAATAATCAACAATTTACCTTCTACCAAAATGTGATATAGGTTTGCATCTGCTTCACCTTTCGTGAAGCCCAAACTAGTTAGATAGTTGTCAATATTGGTGTACCAAGCATGGGGTGCTTCTTTGAGACCATACAACGCCCGCTTGAGTCTGCACACATGAGACTCTCAATAAAATGTCACAAAACCTTCTATTTTATCGATGTACACATCCTCCTTAATAACCTCATTGAGAAATCTTGTTTTTAAATCCATCTAGTCGATCTTCCACCCCATATTTGTAGCCAAAGAAATAATTGATATAATGGATGAATACCTTGCTACGGGAGAAAAGGTTTCCTCATAGTAGATTCCCTCTATCTGAGAGAATCCTTTGGTCACAAATACAACCTTATACTTCTCTATGCTTCCATTTGTTGCATGCTTAAACTTGAAGATCTATCTCAAACCGACTACTGATTTATCTGCTGGTCTCGGGACCACTTCCCTAACACTTTTCTTTATAATGGATTCATATTCCTCCACCATTGCATTAAAAAAAAACAAGTTTCTCTACCTCTTCCTCGAAATAGGATGAATTTGTCTCTACAAGCTCAGTCATTAGAGCAATGTAGCTAGTGTACCTCTCAGGTGACCTTCTTTCCCTGTGCAAATTTGAAGGAACTCCCACATTCTCCCTCTCATCCTGCACTGACCTGGATGGTTATGCTTGAGTGGATTTCTCCACTTTCTTCTTTTTAATTTGTGCTTATCCACAACTTCCTTAGGATCCTCCTTTGTAGCTAAAAGATCCTCTTCTGGTGGTATCTGAAGCTCCCTCTCAAGAGAGCACCGGATCACTTTATCCTCATCAAAATTTACATCCCTTCTCACAATTTTCATTATGAGGGATGGAAAGTACACATGGTAGTTGTGTGGAATTTTAGTGTAACATGCAAAAAACCCCAACTCGACTGTCGGCTCAAGGTTTTTCATTGTTTCTTTGGAGACATGGCAGTAAACATAGGCTCAAAAATCCTAAAGTGTGACAATCCTCCTTCAGTGTAATCAAACAAAGAATTTGATGAGGATTCTAACTATGCAAGTAGACTGTTGTGTTCCACGCCTCTACCTAAAAATCTAGTGATAGGACTTGGTCATGTAAGATAGCTCTCACAATTCCCACAATGCTATGGTTATTTCTCTCATCCACCCCATTCTACTGTGGGTTGTGGGGTGCTTTCAACATTCTTCGAATGCCTTCTTTCACATAGAAATTATTGAATTCATTTGAAACATACTCACCTCCATTGTCGCTCCTTAGAGCCTTTACCTTATTGCTGGTCTCTTTCTCAACCAATGCCTTGAATTATACAAACTTGTAGAATGTCTCATCCTTCTTCCGGATGAAGAAGATCCAAAGCTTCCTTAAGAGGTCATCAATAAAAATGACAAAATATTTATGTATGGTAGTGGAGGTTTTCAATATAGGTTCATAGACATCATAGTGGATCCTTTCTAAGATTTCATGTGATTTGTTGTTCCGATCATGGAATGTGGATTTTTCATACTTCCCCAAGGTATAATCTTTGCAAAAATCTTGCTGCTCAAGTGCTTCTTTAGGGAGTCCAGTTTTTATTTGATGCATAACATTAAGGAACCATGATTAAATGGCCAAGTATTCGATGCCAAAGTTCACCGAAATCACAACTCTGCCCTCTCTCTACCTTACTTCTTAATGCAACATAATCTTCCACATATAGCTTATACAGGTTCTTCACATGAACCCTAATCTGATTCACTTGTCCAGTGGCTATGTGTCTCAAGAATTATTTCCCTTTGTTGAAGATCACATCATAACCACGATCTTCCAAAACTGTTACAAAGATAATATTTTTCTTTAGGACTGGAACAAACATGAAATATTTGAGTCTAATATGGGATCTCAGTTCCCTCTGAAAGGTAATTCTACCAATGCCTATCATGTTGTACGTTCCTTCACCCCTCGCTTAATATTCATTTGGAGATCTTTCTTCTCTAAGTCACTGAAAAAATCTGTACACTCTGTCATGTGGAACAATGCACTTGATTCCAAGTACCACATGCCCCCCATCATTGTCTTGGACATGCATGCAATAAGGGTGAATTCAAGCTCGAACTATGAAGCCAAGGCTTCACCTGATGCTCCTCTTGAGTTATTCTTGCTCGATTTTTTGTGTGGACACTTCGTTGAATATTGCCCAAATTCATGACAATTGAAGCATTTTATTTTGGACAAGTCTTTATTCTTGCCCCCTTGGTTGGATTCAGCCTCACCTTGGGACTTATTTCCCTTGGCCTTCAATCCTTAGGGAACTAGTGCAATTTCCTCTTATCCATGTGTGGATGTTACTCCATCTATGGTACTTCGCCTAATTTCTTCTTGTACCAAATCAGACCATAAGCATTCCAAATTTGGTAATTTCTCCCTCCCATTCATCGAGTCTTGGTAGCTATGAAAAATTTTGGGAATTCATAGAAGAGCTAGGCTTACCATGTCATATTATACAACATTTACAAAAACCCTGCCAAGCTCATCACGAACTTGTGTAAATATGCTCAGATAGTACATAATAGTGTAATTATTCTGCATCTTGATATTTCAAAGTTTATCCTTCAACACTAGTTTCCTGTGGTCACTGCTGTTCTCGAACAAATTTTTTATTGCTTTCCATATTGTGAAAGGAGTTTCTTTCCCATATATATTTGAGATATTGTGGTCTCTTACTCCCTCCAAGATTATTCTCCTCGCCTTAGTTACATATTTTTTCCACTGAGATAGGTTTTGGGCATCAACTGATCCTAGTTTTGGAATGTCTGTCTTGAAATATTCCAACAATATATTTTCATCCAACACGACCTCCATTGGATCCTTCGATGCAAAGAAATTGGAGATTCCTTTTAAGGCATACTCTAGTCTCATCCCGTTGAAGGTCGTCTTCCTAACTCTGAAGAGATCCTACTCCACTGAATTGAAAATTCGATCTTACTGAGAAACAACTTTGAAATTCTTGTTATAATGTGAAGCCTACTCTGATACCATGTAGAAAATATGGCGTAGAATTTCAACTACTCATGGAATTTTAATGCAAATCACAAGACACAAACATACTCTACTACTCTGCAAAATTCAATTCACACTTTATAACATGAATCACAAACATACAATAAGAAATAGCACACATGCGTACAATATTTTTCCAGGGGAAATCAACTGCTTAAAAGCCCTTATGCCTGCTTAAATTAGTATGGTAAATAGAGATATATTATAATTTATTTCTCGGACTGAGCACAAACTGCAAGTGAATAACCTATCTCTCTACTCACTGAGAATATATAACCTAGACTTAGTCAATTTCTACCTCAACTTGAGCTTCTATTTCCTTGCGCAAATGTGAAGGTTGATCATCTGACTGCTTGCAACGCCTGTACACTCAAGACTAGTCTATAACTGATGTTATACTTGGAATCTCCACCACAATACGGAACTTAAATTATTTGCATGCACTATCTAGTTTAGGTTGAGTCATCAGTTAAATGGATGATCACTGAGTTATACTATTGTCCCACTTCACAAATGACCTTTCGTTAGTTCCTCCAACAATTAGAACTAGTTTAACTGGAAACAACTTCAAATAACAAACCTTGATTGGTACAAATTAGCAATCACACATGCTTAACTAAAATCCGAGCCCTCTAACTCGAATATACTAAGCTAAATGAGTGACAAGAGCCATGTCACACAAGTCAACTGCATCCAAGATGTCTGCTGATGTGGAAATCCAAATTTTCGCAATTTGACAAGGGAAAAAATAATAATGACTTTCTTGTTGCATTTTCAAACACTTTTTGGGATGACAAGGAATATTATGAGCAACGGGCAGTAAAATGATAAATTTCACAAACCGAAGGGTAATAGGCTGTATTTCCTGGAGTTGATCATAGGTAACTTCGTAAGCTAAATTTGGACCAAGTTTAGAAGACCCTCATACCTTAGCAATAAGAGTTGGGGTGGTACTCATGACATTACTGCCTTGTCCAGAAGATGAATGATTGGGATGTGATGAGTTATCAGCCATAAAAAATTGGATGCCCTCCTTCTAGCACCTAAATGTTGATAGTTTTGGATCCCAACAACATTCAAGGGATCTCCCCGATATGAGGTACCAATTAGACCTCACACTAATTAGTGTAGGAGTGTCATTCAGAAATATGTCACAGTTTCCATTAATGTAGATATTTTCCTTGGCTTAAGAAATTAGCATGAGATAGTAGCGCACATGAGATTTTGAATGAACAAGAGAGTGTGCCTTATGAAATTATCAATTGTAGATGTATCAATGTTCTTTCCCTAAAAGGAAGAAAAGTGAGCATGTAAGAAAAATAATAATACTAACATAGTGGAGACACACACACATGAAAGAGGAAGAATAATTAGACATCAAGAAAAATATTTCACATAGATGTAGAAATCATTCAAATCATCACAAGATATTTCCAACAAGTTGAGCACCAAAGTCACCAAAGTAGTTCAATTGCTTTAGTACATATGAAAGCCAACACAAACCATAAACATTAGAAGAGTATTATCAAAACATCCACGATCCATGCATGAAAATTTGATGTCTGAATGGCTTCAAGTATTAAGAAAAAGTTCCAAGATACATGGGTAAAGTGAACATCGCTAGCTCCAATAGTGGAATGTTAGAGCCATCAATTTCTCCCCAAATGTAGTATCTTTATCTCTCTAATTCCTTTTGGGAGAAGCCAAGGTGAAAAGTCTTTTGCTTGAGTAATGAGGCTTCTTTTATAACTTGAGGCACGACCTCTCATATCCTCATGATTCTTGAGTTTCTCATATGAATTTTCAACTTCTAAGTGACCTTTGGACTTCGAAATTACTTTTGGAAACACATATGAATTTTGGAGTTACATGTATTTTGGACTTCTTCACATGACTCTTTTTTCCATACATGACCCTTGTACTTCCACTTCTTTGTCTTTACAATAATTACATAATTACATAATGATTTCCACATCATCATGTGGTTAGAATATGAAAAGTCACTAAACATTGATGAATTGGATTCAAAGTGACTTATGACATGGACTTTCTAGATTGGTGACAATGCTGCAACTTGTGTCTTCGATCTTGGAGGAAACTCCTATGTTGTTGATGTATTCACCCTCCAAGGGGAATTTGATCATATGGAGTCTTTTGGGCTACTTCGATAATCAAGATTTCAATGTTCTTCATTTTTTCACATAACGTATTCTTCGTTCTTGAATTCTTGCGTTAACCCTCCTCTTTGTCATATTTCTTCATGTATCTTTACATATTGTTCTAGAATGTTTGCAACTAAGATCACTCATGGTAAGAAAACATCAATATGAAAAATATCCTTTTCTAACATGTCTCATGAAATTTTTTTGTTCATGATTTATCAGTGTGCTTGGGAAGTGTTAGGGTCCTATAAATTATAGGATCTCATGGTGATTAAGTATTTTATATTTGAAATTTCATACTGTACATGAATTTCAATATTCAAATGATTTCCAAAAAAAATATGAAAAAGAAAAAGAAAAGAGGGTATGTTGAAAAATAAATAAAAAGGACAAAAAGACAAGAAAAAAGTTGAAAATAATGAAAGAAAAGAAAACCCCACAAAAGAATAATACTGAAAATGCTGCAAGTCAAAATGCCACTACTGATAAGTTAGTTTGTTCAATTCATACAGTTTAAGCATGATTGAATAAGTTCAAATTTCTGTTGAATATGATAGTGAATAAAGATTTACCAAACAGTTTAAAATTGGTAAATTACTAGCTAGGTAGAAATGAAATTGATTCAACAGTGTAATATGAATCAATAGGTGACATAGGGATAGAGTAGGGTATATTTTCATAAAAAATATGATCTACGTCTACTAGCTCAAATGCACCCCGCAAAAGAAAAGATAAAAAAAAATGTTAGCTTAAGAAAGGGTAGGTAGAAAGAGAAAGGTGACTTTGGAAAAGACATGAAATTTTATCATAAGTTACAAGGAAAAGATATTTGATAAACTAGAGGACAACAAAGGGATAAGAGTTTTATCCTAAGTTCATAATTTCGATCCATTAAAATGGTTTTGTGCATTATTTCCCATTTCCCTAAGTTTTCACCCTTTCATAACATCCTGTTCATATTTCATTAAATCCCTGACCCCACCATTTATCCCATTACGTCATATTAAAACCCCGCCACCCTTTCCCGTCATCTTAAACAACATCTTTTAATCTGATGACCAACATCACTTTTCGGCCCCACCATACCATCCAGATTTTACCGTCGCGGGGAGGGTGGGGGGGGGGGGGGGGGTTTGAAACAAGCGGTATCAAATTCGAGACCCAAAATGACGTGTCAAGCGCTGGTGAGTTCGCAACCCCCCTATCGAAATCGTTTACCATACGCTACCCCCTCCGAAAACGACTTTCTCCACCAATAAAACCATCCTCATGACCGTTATATATCCACCTATCCCGTTGCACCACCTCATTCATCCATTTCTCCTGTAAATCACCTCCACTCCCACACAAATCAACCTGTTAAGTAATTAATTTACTTAACCGTTAACCAAACAAACCCGCTCCATGATCGACTGAAACCAAAGGAAATTATAAATTACTCCCTCCTGTCTGTTTAAAAAATTTTATGTGCTCCCCTAATACGTTTTATGCAATAGGTTTTCATTTTCAATAGTTACAGGTCCAAGAAAATCCGAGAAAGACATCAACTATCTCTAGATCATAGTAATTTCCTCCCTTATTATGCTGTTTCTGTTCTAATTTTCCTTTCCGTTTCGTGCATTCCAGCATAATCAGTAATCTAATCAGTTTTTGCAGCATGTACTAGTCATGCCTCCCAAAAAGAAAGGTCAAGAACCATTTAACCCTATGGTTCACCCTCTTGTTGACCTAGACCATATCAGCCTTGTAGACAAAGACTTCAAAATCCATGATACCCTCTGTGAATTCAACCTATTTGATGTTTACTTCTAGTTAGAGGATAAAGTAGTTTATGGTGCTGATGACATTGGATTTTGGGGCACCAATTTGCCTTACTACATTTTCCCTAAATTCCATAGTGCCCCTGGATTCATCAGAAAGTGTTCTGCCTGCTATATCCCTAATCAAAGAGCTATAATTTATTCTACTGGTCATTAGGGGAATTTTGAGGTCTAAAATGGGCCTCATAAGAAAAATGTACAACAAAAATAAACTTTATAACAACCAATAGGATTCAAGATGATGATGTCAACCATGGGGGATGATTCACCATTTTTAAAATAAAAGGGTAAAAATATTAAAAAATAATAAAATAATAAAACTACTTTTTCAACTCGTATTTTGTATCTCCCAAAATTTTTACTCAAATTTCAAGCGAGAGTACTTGTTGGATGCAAATTTAATTCCTCATCAAGGGAGTACCCATGTTGCATACTTTTACGATGAACTCTACTACACGAAAAATGAAATACATAAACGTGATTGTAATCACGTTTTTTTTTATGTATTTCTCATTTTTCCGTGAAACCATCAGTATGCAACATGGAGTACTCACGGACAGGAATAGGATTTCACATCCAACGGGTACTCAGAGCTCAAAAAATTTGAGTAAAAATTGGGAGATAAGTTGAAAATATGAGTTGAAAAAGTAGTTTTTCCATTTTTCCCTCTAAAATTTGATGATGTCATCAAATCTTATTTGATTTTTTCCACTATTATTTTATAATTTCCTTAGGAGGCCCATTTTAGACCTCAAAATTCCCCTAATGGAAGTCTTATTTACAGTCAATTCCCAATCCATTATCCAAATGATGCAGGGAACCTCAACAGAAAATACAACACCTTTTTCCCGTGAAACCCTCATAGAGTTATACCAGAAACTAGATTTTTCTAAGAGAGCCAAACTTTTGAGCTGTTCTTGGCTGAAAATCCCCTTTACCCAAGAAAAACCCTCCATATTCCACATCTATATTCCCTGAAAGAACAAAGCATATAGTTACAGTCCTCTCATATCTTCTTGGGTATTACTCTGACCAATGGGTAGATGAGGCAATTATAGGCTTTTTGACTATATTGTCTACAAAATCTAAACCCTCTGTTATCTTTAACTTTAGCCAATTTTTAGCAGACAATATCCATGACCAGTTTGTGAAATTCCATATAGAGGGGGTGTTTAAGTATACTTATGTCATTGTTTACATGCTTTTATATTTTTAGGCATAAAGGTTTCAATTTGTCATGAAGAAGATGGATGATGATGGACACCCATAGTCTATCATATTCTGGACCACTCTATTGATGAAGGAACACGAAGATTACAACTAAAAAAAGTTCATTGAGCTGTTTGTACATCTAGCCATGAGTATTCTAAGGAGAAATATTGAGCCTAGAATAAGTGAAGAAATCAAAAGGATTATGTAACTTCCAGATCAAGCTAAAGTAGGAGATTGATACTTATACCAGAATTACACAGAGCTGAGGATTTATGGATGTGAATTACCTCCCTACAAATTTCCAAAATTCCTTCCAATGAGGATCTTTTCCTTGGAGTATATAAGACAGATACTAAATGCTGATGTGGTTCATTTTGTTTCAGCTAAGAAGAAGTCACAGTTTAGGATCAAGTCTGAAATTGGACCATTCATATGCAACACCAGGGCAGAAGGAGAGGAAGATGATAAAATATTTAAAGAGATGAAATTCACCCACAACTTTACATGGTCGTATGATCCATTGGGGATCATTTCTAAATTGAGGGTGGAAAACAAATCCACACCCTACATTCACAGTCACAGTCTAGAAATAGAGTAGTTCATGAATCAAACAGAATGGGCAGAGAACACTTTGCAGGAGGCTGAGGAGCAGGCCATATCAACTTCAATATTACAAACCCTTGTGCCACAACAAAAACATGACAAAGAGGATAAAATAGAAGCCACATGAAAGAGGCAGAGGGAATATCAATCACCTTCAGTGACTGATACTCCCAATAAATAATTTAAAATGAAATACAATAAAAGAGCTAGGATCCATATGGATATTGATCAGGGCAAAGAGTCAGAGCAGGAGATAATTATCAACATCAAAGACACTCCAGGATATTCTCCAGTAGGTAGTCAACCCATCTCTTCCCATACTACTTCAACTATTGTGCCAGCTCAGCAACAAGATCTTTAGACAACCACATCCAGTGCTGCTACAGGAGAAAAGGAAAAAGAAAGTTTTTGATACCTTCACAGAAATCAAACTAAGGAATAAAATTTTGAAGAATATCACATACACCCAATTCTGGAATCAAACTTCTAGCTCTCAGAGCAAACTCTTATCAACATTTGACTCAGGAAAAAGGGAAAATGCATATGGAATTCCTGGAAGCTCAAATTTCGAAGCCTAAGATCGTAGCAAACTATAAGAAGACTTAATTTGAATTCAACATCGAGGATATTCATCCCATCGACCAGATGGAAATGCATAAACAAATAGGTGAAATGATCTCTTCTACACTAACAAATACAACAATGAATTTGTCTAGGATACAAGTTTCATTAGCAAATGTTCAGTCACAACTCAAAATGGAGAAGATCTCTTCTCTGTCCAAGGATACAAGAATTAAATACTTAGAGGAATTAGTTTTAAAGATGGGATATGACCCCTCCAATGTGCAGGTTGTGGAAGTGATAATAAAAAAGAAAAATGTAGATATCACAACATTAAGGAAGCAGCTGAAGATGTCAGACACAGAAAATCCACTCACAAAGGAAATTGAAGAAACAGATTCCCAGAAATGAAAGATGATGAAACTCATCATGGAGCAGATTGCCCAACTGAAACAAATGGAAACTAAGATGGAGAAAATGATTAAAGAAAAATAGCAAGCTGCAAAAACATCCATTGTACCTTTAGAATCTGTACCCCTTACAACCCTTCCTGTTGAGAATTTTGAGGGCTAGATATTATTACAGGTTCTGTTATTGATAATTACTTGTGAACTAGCTTGAGTTAATTTTATCTTTCTTTCCTTTAGTTTAGTTAGTCTTTCACCAAGTCAATTATCAAAATGGTTAGGCTCCTAGAACCAGGGAAAAATCCTCTCCCTGTTAGAGAGGAAAACCCACAAATAATTCTTCTTATAAATCTTCAAATGAAAAGTACCATGACCAAGACTCATATCCCTAACCTAAACATGCTTCCAAGACCTTCTCACAGCTTCTTAAAATCACTGTCTTAGCTTCAGCAAACTCTTCCTTCTCTTTTAAGACCTTCTTCTTAGTTCTGGAATCATACATCAATATGTAGAATAACAGTTGTATATCCGCAACCATTTCCTTGCTTTAGGTTTTGAAATAGTTACTAAGATAACTTTGATGAGACTGTACTTTATACCTACACTTCATACACAGTGAAATCCACACTTGTTCATTGCATTGTCTTATCTTAGAAATCTGACTTGTTCTCTGCATTGTTTTAACTTAGAAATCTGACGTGTTCTCTACAATGTCTTACCTTAGAAATTCGAACATATTCATCTTTATATCCCATGATTTTCTTGCTCTTAAAATTTTCACTGTGTACTGTCCTTCAGTATAAAATATATTTCAGTGATGTCCGCAATATGATTCAGTGATATCACATTATGTTTCATTGATATCTGCAATAGGGTTCAGTGATATCCATATTCCCTTCCTACATTCATGTTTTAGATCCGCATACGTTATTACTGTCCCTTCTCCTCATTATATGCTTTCCCTTTTCCAAATTGTAGTTTAGAGATAAGTCCACAATATATTCATATACATCTACTCATTTAACTTAGATAGATCCGCAATATTCCTTTATCCACATTGTAGACTCAGAGGTATCCACATGCTTCCTTCAGTTATGATCGCATACCATATGTGTGTGTGTGTGTGTGTATATATATATATATATATATATATATATAGGGCGCATCCCTTTAAGCAAGCCGACCATATAGATGTGAGTGAGACCGACTAGATAATGTTTATCTCAGCATTGATGAGGTACTACATTTTTTGCATTTTGAGGCTTGTCTTTCATCATTACATTGAGGGCTGTTGTGAGATTCTTTCACAAGGTCTTGGAGCATATAGATAGACTATATTTGACACTTAAATCAAACCTAATGAACATGAAGAAGAAATCCATATACATAATAAAATTTTGATCATGAAACCCATGAAGAAAGTACACCAAAAACATACTTTATTATCTTTATCTTCTTCTTTTCATAAATACATAATTACATATCCAACATGAAGACCGACCTAGTTACACTTTTCAACACTCCCTCTTAACTAGGGAGGTATTCATACATGTGCATGGTCACTTTCAAACTGAAGTATCTCATAAGAAGAATCGGATTGGTAATCGCATCTGTATAGCATCATCTCAACAAACATTGTCCCAGTGCAAGGCCTTGACTAAATACCCCATATCTCAAAGAGACAATGGGCTACAATGCTGGCAAGAAACATGACTAATAGACACCATAGTCATTGTCTCTCCAAGGTACATACCCCACCTAGGTGTTCCTAGAGTATGACCTTCTTGGAATATTCTTCTCTTGGGTAGCCAACTGTCAAAGAATATCGGTCCATAACTACTCTTATCTTGAATGCCCTATCTCATTCTCAAGGAGTATCTAATTCTAGATGATTACCAAATCCTCCATTCTATCTTCCAGGTGAAGACCAGAATGACGTGTCTATCCATTCTCTCCACATGGAATTCACTAAGACTTACAGACGTTAGTCATAGTCTAGTGCATGACACATGAAATATAGAATCACATAGGTCACTCCCTCTCAACAAAGGAAGGACATATTTCAAGTTTCTTCCAAGAAAGAAACTTACCACCAAGCTCCCTATCAACTAGGTTCCTGTAGCAGCAATCCAGCTACTCATGAATAATTCCTCCCCTCAATTTCATGGTTTTTGATATTGAGGAATCTTCAAATTTTGGCTTCATAGGGCACAGATCATCCATCACTTTCACTCACGAGTAATGTCCACTCTCAGAAAGTGATTCATCAGTATTTCTCATCTGGTCCATC
Organism: Pinus albicaulis; assembly: GCA_034641835.2. Taxonomy (NCBI): domain Eukaryota; kingdom Viridiplantae; phylum Streptophyta; class Pinopsida; order Pinales; family Pinaceae; genus Pinus; species Pinus albicaulis. The sequence goes on from CM076579.1 coordinate 566,889,539, forward strand.
GTTATCCCATGCTGCTTTCCTTCGAATCATCTCCAAGGATCATACATCCTTTCTCATGATCAACATCCCTGCACAAAATCATCCAGATAAACATATACATATGAAACTTTTAAAACAAAAGTTACCTCAGTGATGATCTTTCATCATGAAATATTCCTGTAGGCATCGACATCCTTCATACAGATTGACACATCTCCTAATGATATGTTTTGCCAAGGGTCTTATTCTTTACCGGAATTTCGTCAGAGTCTACATATATTCCCAAGAGATATCCTAGTCACATCTTCTTGGCCTTTGGATGATAATGGTGTTGAACCCTTAGTTAAACTGGGGGGGGGGGTGAGTCAGTTTAATGCATTCATGGTCTTGTAAAACTTTATTTTACACTTATTTACATCTTCATTTCGTGATCAACTTAATATACAATGGAACAACAATCTTAATAAGTGAGTAGCAGGTATTAAGAAGATTAAATACAAAATATCAACACATAATCATCATGCACATAGACAATAGATATAAGTGGAAACCCATAAGGGAGAAAACCACATCTTATTATTGTTGTGATGCAAAGGCAAGCTCCAAATCCCTCTCACCACTGATTTTCTGTAGGCTCCAACCTACAGGAGGCTACTACCTCAATTCTGCAAGCTATAACTTGCAAGGAAGCTCCAACTCCCATCTATTTTCTGCAGGCAACAACCTACAGGAGGCTCCTAACTCAGCCAGATACAACTGGACATCTATCAAGCTACAACTTGATATGGAAGCACCAAATTCCTCACACTACAATGAAACCACATGCTGATTTACCTGGATATCAGTCCCGTTATGTTCCTTCTTCACTGCTGTCCTCCAGCCTTCATATCTACCTTATTTCATCTCTGGATCTTCACAACTTCTCTATCTGTTCCTTCTTCTTCTTACACTCTCTAACATCTCTATGCATATCGATATTACATGTTTTGTACAGATATCTATATGACTGCTTGCATTCTACAGGGAATTCGAAGTGAATAGACCTGACTCTATGCCTTCCACCCATTCGATTCCTCACGCTTCAATTCAGGTTATTACATCAACCAAAATACATAAATAATCATTTCAGCACTCATTGGATTTTTGTCTATGCCTATGGAGACTTGCCTTTGCATCACAAAAAATATAAAATAATCAAATCATTTACATTTACGGTTGCTACAGATAAATATCACTCAACCCTTTCAGCTCTTGGTTCGCCGTATATTTGTCTTTTCTACTGCTATCACTGTCTTTTCAGTTTCTGCTGTTATATTCTAGCTCTGCAGCATAACTGCTCTGTTTCTTCCGTTACCTGTGTCTTTTGTGCTGCGTTCACCCACAATTTTCTTGCATATCAACCTTTTATGAATGGAACGGTCATCGCACTCTGCCTTTTCTTAACTTTCCAATCTGACGAAAATCACACATAAAGTTGCATTTTATTTAACTGTTCCTAACCTATGCAAAATATGTGGTTTTAGAATTCCACGCGTCACCCTATTGACGCCATCGTGTTCGTTTCACCTTTCACCACTTATCCTTCAAAAGTAGTGTGACGAACACTTACCGGTTTTCTAATCCTGCCTTCACTGTTCCACTTATTTGCCGTTCCTAGTTCCAAGTATCGTTTGACCATTGCCGATGATTTACATGCCTTGCACGTTTCTCCAGCGGCTATCGCATTTCGACATTCCAACGTTCTTTGCTATATGGATCCTTAGCTCTCCGATGCTATTTAACAAAATAAAACCACATACTTCCAGACTTGAAAAAAATTTAAGCTTCAGCTTTGATCTGTATCGTGTCTGCTCTCTTTATCGCATTTCGCATTTCGTTGACTCAACCTTGCTCTTACGATCTTCACCCTTCCGATCTTGCGATTTGCGATATGCGAGTGGGTCCTACGTCGGACTTTAAATTCTTTAGAATTAAATTCTGAGGTGCATTGCATCCGCTCCATTATCACACTTCATTCTTCGGCGATTCAACACCATTCTTAAGCACTTATTCTCCTAAGCTTGCGATGTGCGATATGCGATCGGGTCCCATTTGACTTTATTGCTACTTCGCTATAGCAGACATTTATCATATAAACATAAGCATCACCAATTGCGATATGAGATATGCGGGCTAGGTCCATGTCATTTCCACGTCATCTTTATGTCACCTTGCCACGTCATCGTCCGTACTTCGCAGTTCCTGTGAATTCTATGTTTGTGCGGTATTCCTCTTGCCTCGATTGCGATTTAATCTCTGCCGTATATCTCCCTTAATCTCATCCGTTGATCACACTGGTTCACGACTGTACTTTTGGGCTTTAGGAAAGCGGGTCCCAGTTCAAGGCACTGCGGAGGCACTCCTCGGTTGGAATGATCATCAGGCTTGTGATACTGCAGTGAATGACAATGCTAGCTTGTGCTAACTATGCTCATAAGATGTGCAAGAGGTTTAACTCATATTCCGTCGGGTCATCTTCCTCCTTTGCTGCCCATGCTTGCTATCTCCCAGAATGTAAAATCTTTCCGCCCGACACGTGTCCACTTCGATACTTTCACCTGTTTCGCCCGTTTTTTCAACTACCGCTGCATTTTCCTGCCTCTTTGCTGCACATTGATGCTGCTTGCCTCTTTTCTGCATACTGCTACTCCTATTTTCTCCTTTGCCTTAGATAATGAATCTATTGCTGCTCATTTTTTCTTAATGATAATTTTGGTACTGCACTTTTCTGTTCCTTTTCCATCAATGACAATATTTCCAACAGTCTCCTCCTTTGGCATTGATGGCAATACTCCAATGCTTCCTCCAGAATTTCCTCCCCTTTCTGATTCTGAGAAGTGTCTTGTCTTCTTCTCCTTGATTTTCAGAAGAATGTTTCTTCTTCTACTTAATTTTCCTCCCCCTTTGACATCAATGGAAAAGGGTTGCACATCTCCCAATGTAGATTCTATCTTTGCATTTCCTCTCTATGAGTTGTGTTTAGGCCTTCTTCTCATGACTTTATACCTTGCTGCTCCAGATTGGTGTACAAGAGTTGTTGGGAGGACATTTTGAGAATCATAGAACTAGTATGTGGTTCACCTTTACTGCCTGTTGTTGGTTATATGTTCTAGACTGCTGTAATAGCCAAAAGACCCTTGATACTTGATGTAATTCTGCCATAAAACTCTGATCTTGAGGACCTGTTCCATGCACTGATCACTTGCTCTAGCTCTTTTGTGACAATATTAGTTGACTGTTCTCCCCCTGGAATGATGCTTTCCTGTCTGATACAAAATATCACTTGTCTTCTGTTCTGATCCCGTTCTTTGTATGTAGTCTTTACTTCTATATATATATATATATATATATTGATCACATCAGAGAGTAAAATTTGCAGAAACTACCCCTAGTTTGTCTCTTAGATATTCGAATGGTTCTTTAGCAAGAGGTTTTGTGAATATGTCTACTGTTTGTTCCTTTGTTGATACATATTCCAACTTCACTAATTTTTGTGCTACTTGTTCTATGAGGAAGTGGTACTTTATTGGGATGTGATTTTTCTTTGAATGAAGTATAGGATTATTTGATATACTTATTGCACTTGTATTGTCACATTTGATAGAAATGGGTTATTCAATGCTTACCTTAATGTATTGGACAATTTGTTTCATCCACATTACTTGTGTGCAACATGCTGCTACTGCTATGTATTCCGCTTCTGTTGTTGATAGAGAGATAGAAGTTTGCTACTTGCTTAGCCATGCCACCAGAATTTTTCCCAAAAAAAATGCCCCTCCACTTGTGCTTTTCCTGTCATCCATGCATAAGGCCCAATCTGCATCTGTGTATGCTGTCAAAGTGAAGCTTTTGCTTTTTGGATACCATAGGCCATAATGTGCAGTTCCTTGCAGATATCTGAAAATTCTCTTGATTGCTAGTAAGTGACTTTGTTTTGGTGCTGCTTGATATCTTGCCACATGTCCTACTGCCAACATAATGTCTGGTTTAGAGGAAGTTAGGTATATCAAACTTCCTACCATGGATCTGTAAAGTCTTTGATCTACATCTGCAGATCCATCATTAGCACATAGTTTGCATCCAATGATCATGGGAGTTGACACAGGTTTGCAGTCTTCCATTTGAAACCTTTTCAACATCTCTCTTAAGTATTTTTCTTGTGAGATGAATGTTCCTGTGTTCTTTTATAGAATTTGAAGTCCTAAATAAAAGGTGAGCTCTCCAATCATGGACATCTGAAATTCTGATTTCATTTTTTCGGCAAATCCTTTTGTTAACTCATCTTTGTTTCTCCCAAACATGATGTCATCTACATATACTACTACAATTAAGAGTTCATTTTCATTAGACTTTATGTACAAATTGCTGTCTACTCCTCCTTTCTTGAATCCTTGTTTTTGCAAGTATTTGTCCAGCCTTGAATACCAAGCACGAGGAGCTTCTTTTAGACTATATAAGGCTTTCTTTAATTTGCACACATAGTCATGTTTATCTGTTAAGGAGAATCCTTTGGGTTGTTCCATGTAGACTTCTTCCTCTAAATCTCCATTCAGAAAGGCAGACTTCACATCCATTTGATATAACCTGAAATCATGATAGCATGCAAAGGCCAAAAACATTTTGATTGCTTCCATTTTGGCTACAGGGGCAAAGCTTTCATCATAATCAAGTCCTTCAATTTGAGAGTATCCCTTGGATACAAGTTTGGCTTTATTTCTGATTACCTGGCCTTGTTCATTCATCTTATTCTTGAATATACATTTTGTGCCAATGACATTTTTCCCTGTGGGTCTTGGTATTAACTCCAAGGTATTGTTCTTCTTAATTTGGTCTAGTTCTTCATTCATAGCATTTACCCAATTTTTGTCTTTTTTGGCTTCTTCGAACTTCTTTGGCTCTATTTGAGATAGCATGGCTAGGTATACTTCTTCTGTTTATTCAGCTAGCTATCTTCTAGTCTAGACTCCCACACTCTTGTCCCCAATGATTTGATCTTCTGGATGGTTCTTTTGAGTGTGTTTTGAGGGACATTTTGAGTTAATTCAATATCTTATGTTGTCTTTCTCAGTTCATCATTATCTTGGTTCTCAAATTCATGATCATCTGGAGGATTGCTGCATCTTGTGCTTCTTGTTCTGTTTGGTAGATCTTTGTCGAATCTTACATCAATGGTTTCCAAAATCTTGTGTAGTCTCTTGTTGTAGCACCTGTACCCTTACTCTTGGATGCATATCCTAAAAATATTCCTTCATTAGCTCTTGCATCAAACTTTCCCAGTTTTTCATCATTATTTTTTATGAAACACTTACTTCCAAAGACTTTAAAGTGTTTGATTGATGTTGGCTTACCATGCCATAATTCGTAAGGAGTCTTGTCACAATTTGGTCTTAAATGAGCTTTGTTAAGAATGTGAACAATTGTGTGTATTGCTTCTGCCCAGTAGGTTTGGGGAATGTTACTTTTTTGCATCATGGCTCTGGTAATCTGTTGTACTGACCTGTTTTTCCTTTCTTCCACTCCATTCTGTTGAGGTGTTCCTGCAAATTTAAACTATTGTTTTATCCCTTGTTCATTGCATAGGTCTACAAAATCATAGTCTGTGAATTCACCTCCTCTGTCTGATCTGATGCACTTTAGCTTGCATCCTATTTGATTTTTTGCTAATGCCTTGAATATCTTGAATTTCTCAAGTGCTTCAGATTTATATTTGAGAAATGCCACCCACGTCAATCTGGTAAAATCATCTATTATCAGCATGAAATAAGATTCTCCACTTGGTGTATTAGTTCTTGAAGGTCCACATAGGTCCATGTGAACAAGCTGAAGAGGCCTAGTTGTAGATAGTTTCTCTTTGGTCTTGAAAGATGTGCGGGTCTGCTTGCCCAGTTGGTAGGATTTAGATATGGTATTTGGAGGCTTCTTTATTGCAGGCATATCTTTGATTGCATTCTTCTTGCTTAGACTAATGATGTGGTCAAAATTTAGGTGTCCCAATCTTCTATGCCATAACCATGATTCATCAAGTTTGCTTATGTGGCATGCTTCATTCTCTTCTTTCACTATATAGACATTACTTTTTGTTCTAACACCTTTAATCATGGTCTTTCCTGTGGTGCTGGATCTTACTTCACAATATTTGGCTTTGAAAAGGACCTCACAGCCTTTATCACACATTTGAATGACGCTTAGTAGATTGGCTTTCAACCCATCCAAAAATAGTACATCTTGAGCCTTTCCTCTTCCATTATTCAGACTGACTGAGCCTTTTCCTTTGATTTTCCCTACTTTATCATTGCCGAATGTTACATTTCCAGATTTCTTTTCATCAATGGTTACAAACTTGCTTCAATCTCTAGTCATATGCTTTGAGCATCCACTGTCCATATACCATTGGATTTTCTGATCTTGAGCTATTAGAGCCAGGTCACACTTATTCAAATTCTTTTTCCATTGCATGCAGCTATTTGTTTGGTACCTTTCGTGAGATGATGGACCACATTCTTTGAGCGAACATTTGTGAGAATTGTGTCTGATTTGATGGCAGTTAAGGCATTTGATTATGTTTTTGAATGGATTATGTATACGAGTGAATTCTCCATTGTTCATAAATCTCCTTGAGTTTTCATACATCAGTCTTTGTCCATACGTTCTGAACTCCATGGCTTTATGGCCGAACCCCTTACAATAAAAACAATACCCATGGAAACGATTAGTGTACCTGGTGAAGGGTTGTCCTCTCCATTTGTTTGCTTGAGGTAGTCTTTTCATTTTCTGTATCCTATGCTGGTTGAAATTGATTATATTTGTCTGAAAGTATGCAGCAATATGTCCCAGTCTATGGCAGGCAAAACAAGTGACATTTCTCATAGGAGGAAAGAATCTCCTTTGACAGCTTCCGAATTTTTCATATTCAGGAGTGTAAGAGCCTTTTTTAGCTGACTGTTTCTTTATTTTGTTCTTTGTCATTTGAGGTTCCTTCTTGTTTCTGTTTACTTCATTGTAGGTCATGTTCTTGGTGGCTTCTAATTTTGTAGGAATCTTTTTAGTTGCTTCATTATCCTTTACAACTTTTACAAAAATGATATTCTGGTTATCTTCTACCTTGGATTTTCTAGTTTCTCCTTCGTAACCTATCCCAGTATTTATGAGAGGAGATCTTTGAGAATTTAGTATTTTATTCAACTATTCAGAGCTTGTCATTCAAGGAGTGTTCATTGAAAATTCCCTTTTGGTGTTTTCTAATTTCCTTCTCAGGCATACTACTTCTTCTTCCAACTTCTCTTGCTTCTGAATTTTATCCTTAATTTGCTTTAGTAAAGTGTCTTCCACCTTCTTAGCTTCTTCAAGTTCTACTTTCAACTGAATGAGGTCTTTTGAATTTGGTTATTCTTTTACATATTTGAGGAGAATGTCTTTTTGTTTTCTGCACTTGAGTTTAAGTCTGTCTATTTCCTCCAGGGCACTTCTTAGCTCCCCCTCAAGATCTACCTCACATTCTTCCTCATATTTTAGAAGGAATCCTTCAGACTCTTCCTTGGAAATTAACACAAATTTAGAGGTTCCTTCTTCATTTGAGGTTTCAACCTTGTTTTCAGATGCATTGCTATCTTGCTGAGCATAAAATTATTTTCTATGGAATCTCTTCCCTTTCTGCCAGTTATTTGTTTTGGTTTTCTCTGTCTCTTGAGTCTGATTCTTTGTTTTCTTATGAGGACACTTAGATGCATAGTGCCCAACTCTTCCACATTCAAAAAAATTAAATGGAAGTTTACCTTTATACTTGCCTGAACCTTTATCCAATCTTCTGACAAATTTGGCCTCTTCTTCATCAGAGCAGGAGCATGTATCTTCTTTTTCTTCTTTTCTCTTCTCAGCCTTAAAGGTTGCGTCCCTCAATTTGACTTCCTTTGTGGAAGTCTCATCTCGTAGGCTGTTAAGGTTCCAAGTAATTGGTTCATGGTCAATGTTTCACAGTTCGCTGTTTCTTCTATGGCAGAAACCTTGGGGTTAAAATTGGATGGTAAAGATCTCAATATATTTTGAACAATTACACATTCTCTAATGGTTTCTCATAGAGCTTTCATGTTATTCACAATTTCTGCAACCCTTAAGAAGAAGATGGCAACATCTTCTTCTTCATTCATTTTTATATTTTCAAAATGATCTCTATAGACTTGTAGTTTGGCGATCTTCACCTTTTTATCTCCCTCATGGATACTTTATAATGTATCCCATATTTCTTTGGCAGTCTTGTTGTGCATTAATTTGATAAATTCTGCCTCACACAGACCACTTAAGAGAGCATTCATGGATTTGGCATTAGCTATAAAATCTTGTTTGGCTTCTTTCTCTGTGTCAGAATCCTTTGGGGCATATCCCAAATCCATAGTAGCCCAAACTTCTATTCCTAGAGACATTATGTACGTCCTCATTCTTATTTTCCAGAAGGCATAGTTAGTGCCAGTAAACAAAGGGGCTTTATTTGTTGAGCATCCTTCTAGACTAGCCATCTTGGGGACCTAGGATCTCCTTCCAGTTGTTAAACTGATACATAAGGAACTAGCTTAAATACCAATTGTTGAACCCTTAGTTAAACTGAGAGGGGGGGGGGGGGCATGAATCAGTTTAATGCATTCATAGTCTTGTAAAAATTTCTTTGACACTTATTTACATCTTCATTTCATGATCAACTTAATGTACAATGGAACAACAATATTAATAAGTGAGTAGCAGGTATTAAGCAGATTAAATACAGAATATCAACACATAATCATCATGCACATAGACAATAGATATAAGTGGAAACCCATAAGGGAGAAAAACACATCTTATTATTGTTATGATGCAAAGGCAAGCTCCAACTCCCTCTCACCACTGATTTTTTGTACGCTCCAACCTACAGGAGGCTACTACCTCAATTCTGCAAGCTACAACTTGCAAGGAAGCTCCAACTCCCATCTATTTTCTGCAGGCAACAACCTACAAGAGGCTCCTACCTCAGCTAGCTACAATTGGACATATATCAAGCTACAACTTGATATGGAAGCACCAAATTCCTCACACTACAATGAAACCACATGCTAATTTACCTGGATATCAGCCTCGTTATGTTTTTTCTTCACTGATGTCCTCCAACCTTCATATTTGCCTTATTTCATCTTTGGATCTTCACAACTTCTCTATTTGCTACTTCTTCTTCTTACACGCTCTAACATCTCTATGCATATCAATATTACATGTTTTATACAGATAGCTATATGACTGATTGCATTCTACAAGGAATTTGAAGTGAACAGGCCTGACTCTATGCCTTCCACCCATTTAATTCCTCACGCTTCAATTCAGGTTATTACATCAACCAAAATACATAAATAATCATTTCAACACTCATTGGATTTTTGTCTATGCCTATGGAGACTTGCCTTTGCATCAAAAACAATATAAAATAATCAAATCATTTACATTTATAGTTGCTACAGATAAATCTCACTCAACCCTTTCAGCTCTTGGTTTGCCGTATATTTTTCTTTTCTGCTGCTGTCATTGTATTTTCAGTTTCTTCTATTATATTCTAGCTCTGTTGCATAACTGCTCTGTTTCTTCCATTACCTGTGTATTTTGTGTGCGTTCACCCACACTTTGCTTGCATATCAACCTTTTATCAATCGAATGGTCATCGCACTCCGCCTTTTCTTAACTTTCCAATCCGACGGAAATCGCACATAAAGTTGCATTTTATTTAACTATTCCCAACCTATGTGAAATAGGTGGTTTTAGAATGCCACGCGTCGCCCTCTTAACACTATCGTGTTCGTTTCACCTTTTACCACTTATCCTTCAAAATTGGTGCGACAAACACTTACCGGTTTCTAATCCTGCCTTCACTGTTCCGCTTATTTGTCGTTTTTGGTTCCAAGTATCGTTTGACCATTGCCGATGATTTACATGCCTTGCACGTATCTCTAGTGGCTATCGCATTTCGACATTCCAACGTTCTTTTGCTATATGGATCCTTAGCTCTCCGATGTGATTTAACAAAAGAAAATAAATACTTCCAGACTTGAAAAACCTTTAGGCTTCAACTTTGATCTGTATCGCGTCTGCTCTCTTTATCGCATTTCACATTTCGGTGACTCAACCTTGCTGTTACGATCTTCACCCTTCCGATATTGCGCTTTGCAATATGCGAGTGGGTCCTACGCCAGAATTTAAATTCTTTAGAATTAAATTTTGAGGTGCATCGCGTCCGCTCCATGATCGCACTTCGCGCTTCAACGATTCAACACGATTCTTAAGCGCTTATTCTCTTGAGCTTGCGATGTGCGATATGCGATCGGGTCCCACTTGACTTTATCACTACTTCACTATCGCAGACTTTTATCATATAAACATAAGCTTCACCAATTGGGATATGTAGTATGCGGGCCATGTCCATGTCATTTCCACGTCATCTTTATGTCACCTTACCATGTCATCGTCCGTACTTCGCAGTTCCTGTGACTTATGTGTTTGTGCGGTATTCGTCCTGGCCCGATTGCTATTTAATCTCTGCCATATATCTCCCTTAATCTCATCCGTTGATCATGCTGGTCCACGAATGTACTTTTGGGCTTTAGGAAAGCGGGTCCCAGTTCAAGGCACTGCGGAGGCACTCCCCAGTTTGAATGATCATCAGGCTTGTGCTACCATAGTGAATGACAATGCTAGCTTGTGCTAACCGCGCTCATAAGATGTGCACGAGGTTTAACTCATATTCCGTTGGGTCATATTCCTCCTTTGCTGCCCATGCTTGCTATCTCCCAGAATGTAAAATCTTTCTACATGACATGTGTCCACTTCGGTACTTTCACCTGTTTCACCTATTTGTTCAACTTCCGCTGCACTGTTCTGCCTCTTTGCTGCACATTGATGTTGCTTGCCTCTTTTCTGCATAATGCTAATCCTCTCCGTTCCTTTGCCTTAGATAATGAATCTACTACTGCTCCTTTGTTATTAATTATAATTTTGGTACTGCACTTTTCTGTTCCTTTGCCATCAATGACAATATTTCCAACAAATGGCCTCTTGACATGGTTGCATTTCATGATCTCTTCCTCTCCGCACATTCTTCATTTCCAGGATCTTACAAATTTTCAAATTACTTGTTTATGTACAATCACCTCATATTCTATGAGGACATATTATGTTGATTTCATTTTTTAGTGCACAAAGATATCCTCCTTCATAGATCATACTTCTAAATATGGAATTCTATTACCTACAACCATATGACAGGACTTCACAACATCCAATGTCAGCATATAAATATATACATACCTCATATCGTTTTCCCTTGAGTCATCCTGTAGAAATTTTTTAAGAATGAAGAGTTTCATTCTCTTGGCCTACTCCATCAATATGTCATCACATCTTAGAAATATGTTTCCATGATGACTCTTGATCTTGATGACTACCTTTCATCATAATTTTTATCAGAGAGGTTTTCCCCGGAGCTGCTACACCAGGAGCTCACATCATGCTTTTATCATGATGCTATAATGTACATTGCTTCCTATCATACTATTTTACAACCAACATAAATCATTTAAAGGAGAAGAAGATCCTAATCGTAGTTGAAATCTCTCGCTTCTTCTTTCTTAGATTTATTTCTCTTATATATGGGCTTCTTCATTTTTCCTCTTGTCCTTTCTAAATTTAGGACAATCTCGTTTAATTCCCAAGATCATTACACCCAAAGCATCGTGCTTTGTCCACATTTCTCTTCTTATTTTGAGGACCAATTTTACCGAATCTTCCTTTCTTCCCGGACATGGTGGCAAAATCTTGATTCTCTTCTCTTGATCCTTCTTTTAATCTCGATTCTTCTATGTTACCCAGACTATGGAATGGCATGGCTTCTTCTTTCCAATCTGTGCTAGAAGAGGAATCTCTCCATTCTTTCGGTAAGACATTTTGTACCATAGTGCATATTTCTCTACCAGACATTACTTCTCCCAACTTCAGTATTTTTTCTTGTATTGTGAAAATCTCCATCAGATATGGAATTATTCCTTCCTTTGTGATTCTCAATTTGTATAGTTTTTGTCTTAGGGATATTATTTTCTTTGTAGAACCTTTCGAGAAGAGTTCCACCAATTTATCGTATATTTTTTTTTAGGATTATAACTTTAATACATAGGGAATGAGAGAACCTTTTATGGATTCTATAGTAATCCTTCAGGCTCTTATGTCTCCTTGCATGTATTTGATATATGCTAGAATGTCTTATTTTGGAGGTTGAATTGTAGATCCTTCTATGAAGTCCATAACTTCATTTTCAATTAGCTTCACATATGTCCTTTTCTTCCATGCATTGAAGTTTGATAAACCAACCAAGTTGTTGCTTTCTAAACAATAAGTCATTTTGACAGATTCAGATGAAGTCATAGATAATTACTTGTGAGAGTGACTTTCTCCTTCAGTAGCTTCCTTGATGATGATGATGAAGAGGTTAGGAACTTCTTCCAAGATAGAATTCTTCAATCTCAGTGATCTTGGATCCTTGAAGGTAAAGGATATATTCAAAAGAAAATTTCCTTTTCTTAACAATGTCTTAAATGTAAATCTTTGATGAATTTATTTATTTATTTATTATTTTTATTTATTTATTATTACTTCTTTTTTTTTTTTTTTTTTCTGAAAGGTTGATCCTTAACTAAAGATAACTTGAGGGTCTTCCTTGCAAAATGATTTGAATTTTCACCCAAACTTTGAGTTTTGCTTTCTTGAGTGTCTTTGTTGACAAGCAACCCTTGTGTTCAGCACCTTTGCTCTGATATCATGTTGATAATTTGGAGGGCTAGAGATTACTACAAATTCTCTTCTTGATAATTAATTGTGAATTGGCTTGAGTTAATTTTGTCTTTCTTTCCTTTAGCTTAGTTAGTATTTCATCAAGTCAATTACTAAAATGCACGAGACACACAATTAGGATACTAGAGCCAAGGAAAAAACCTCTCCCTCTTGGAGAGGAAAACCCGCAAATAATTCTTCTTATAGATCTTCAAATGAAAAGTACCATGACCAAGACTCAGATCCATAATCTAAACATGCTTCCAAGACCTTGTCACAACTTCTTACAATCACTGTCTTAGCTTCAACAAAATATTCCTTCTCTTTTAAGACCTTCTTCTTAGTTCTGGAATCATACATCAATATGTAGAATAACAGTTGTATATCCGTAGCCCTTTCCTTGCTTTTAGTTTTGAAATAGTTACTGAGATAACTTTGATGAGACTGCACTTTATACCTGCATGTCATACACAGTGAAATCCACACTTCTTCACTGCATTGTCTTATGTTAGAAATATGATTTTTTCTCCGCATCGTTTTAACTTAGAAATCCGACTTGTTCTCTGCACTGTCTTACCTTAGAAATTCACACATATTCATCTTGATATCCCGTGCTTTTCATCCTCTTAAAATTGGCACTGTATACTGTCCTTCAATCGACAATATATTTCCGTGATGTTCACAATATGATTTAGTGATATCGCATTTACGTTTCAGTGATATCCGCAATATGGTTCAGTGATATCCACATTCCCTTCCTGCATTCCTGTTTCAGATCTGCATACTTTCTTACTGTCCCTTCTCCAAATTATATGCTTTCCCTTTTCCACATTGTATTTTAGAGATAAGTCCACAATAGATTCATATACATCTGCTCATTTTAACTTATATAGATCCGCAGTCTTCGTTTATCTGCACCGTAGACTCAGAGGTATTAGCATGCTTCCTTCAGTTATGACTGCATACCACATGTGTGTGTATATATATATATATATATATATCTAGGGAACATCCCTTTAAGAAAGCTGACCAGATATATGTGAGTGAGTCCGACTAGATAATGTTTATCTCAGCATTGATGAGGTACTTCATTTCTTGCATTTTGAGGCTTGTCTTTCATCGTTGCATTGAAGGCTGTTGTGAGCTTCTTTCACAAGGTCTTGGAGCATATAGCTAGACTAGATCTGACACTTAACTCAAACCTAATGAACATCAAGAAGAAGTACATCTACTTAATAAAATATTTCTCATGAAACCCATGAAGCAAGAACACAAAAAATACACTTTATTATCTCTGTCTTCTTCTTTTTATAAATACATAATTACATAGCCAACATGAAGACAGACCTAGTTACACTTTTCAACAATTCCTAAATCAATAAATTCTACAACTAACACATGAGATAGTGCAGATCAACTAGCAAAATCAATGGATAATATTTCACTACAATCAGAAGAAATTAAAATAATGCAGGTTCAAATTAAAATTTTGCAAGACCAGAAGGTAAGGACTGAGACTTCCCATGCAACAAAATTATAGAGAAATCAGAGGCAGATAGAAAAAATACTGAAGTTTGAAAGAGAATCCTCCATTGTCAACACCCTGGGTCAAGCTAAAGAAAATATATGGAACAACATTATTGAAGCCATGAATGAAATTTGGCCATATATTCAAATTGTTTTTGAGTAAAAAAAATTGATTGAGAAAGCTAATAAGGCCATTTCCGCTATAAATGAAGAACTGGGAGATATGCCTAATACGACCAACATAATCATTAAGTTTATGAATTCCAAAAACATATATGAACTTGATGATATGGGAGTACATGACAGAACATAAACAATCTTGGAAGTGAAAAGGGTTTAAAAAAAAAAGAACTTAGTTCAACAACTCAAGGAAAAATTTCATGGGTTGGAAATTGAGGTCAACAGGTTTTTTAACAGAATTGAGCCATTAAATAAGAGAGGCATGCCTTCTTTGTTTGTTATCAATGAAAAAATGATAACCAGGGATGATTATGTAATGAAGCTTAAATAAGTTGCAAAATATGTAACCAAATTTTCAAACATCAAAGTTTCTATGATAGGGAGAGCTTTTCTAGAAGCTATGAGTAACGACATTTTCATACACCATGAGATAAAGCATATGTTCGTGGTCAAACCCACATTTTCTAGATATACGGAGGTAGATGAGATCTATCAGAGGGCCAAAAAGATAATTTTTCCTGATGAAGATCAGTGGGAGAAGTTGTGTGAGTGTGAATAAGAGTAAAGACTAGATACAACCAACACAACAACCAACACAACAATCAAATTAGATCGTTCAACAACTATTTCCTAGATAAAAGTTCCAGATGTCCAGATTTATTTAAAGATTCCACCTTTTTTGGTCACATTGGTGAAATACTGTTATTTTTGTAATTAATAAAATATTTCGTGTTTGATATGACATTATTTGTAGAATTAGTATAAAACTTCATGTATTTGAAGAATTCAGGGGTTGGAATCTGATCATTGTAATCATTTAATATTGAGCATTGTACTTTTTTGAGCTGCTGGAATATCAATAATACAAATACTATTTCAGTGTAACACACAAAAAACCCCAACTCAACTATTGGCTCAAGATTTTTCATTGTTTCTTTGGAGACATGGCAGTAAACATAGGCTCCAAAAATCCTAAAATGTGACAATCCTTCTTCGGTGTAATCAAACAAAGAATTTGATGAGGATTCTAATTATGCAAGTAGACTGTTGTGTTACATGCCTCTGCCCACAAATCTAGTGATAGGACTTGGTCATGTAGGATAGCTCTCGCAACTCCCACAATGATATGGTTCTTTCTCTCATCCACCCCATTCTACTGTGGGTTGTGGGGTGCTGTCAACTTTCTTCGAATGCCTTCTTTCACATAGAAATTATTGAATTCATTTGAAACATACTCACCTCGATTATCACTCCTTAGAGCCTTCACCTTATTGCTGGTCTCTTTCTCAACCAATGCCTTGAATTCTACAAACTTGGAGAATTTCTCATCCTTCTTCCGCATGAAGAAGATCCAAAGCTTCCTTGAGAGGTCATCAATAAAAATGACAAAATATTTATGTATGGTAGTGGAGGTTTTCAAGAAAGGTCCATAGACATCAGAGTGGATCCTTTCCAAGCTTGTATGTGATTTGTTGTTCCGATCATGGAATGTGGAATTTCCATACTTCCCCAAAGTACAATCTTTCCAAAAATCCTGCTGCTCAAGTGCTTCTTTAGGGAGTCCAGTTGTTATTTGATGCATAACATTAAGGAACCATGATGAAATGGCCAAGTATTCGATGCCAAAGTTCACCAAAATCACAACTCTGCATTTTCTCTACCTTACTGCTTAATGCAACATAATCTTACACATATAGCTTATACAGGTTCTTCTCACGAACCTTAATTTGATTCACTTGTCTAGTGGATATATGTCTCAAGAATTCTTTCCCTTTGCTAAAGATCACATCATAACCATGATATTCCAAAACTGTTACAAAGATGATATTTTTCTTTAGGCCTAGAACAAACATGAAATATTTGAGTCTAATATGGGATCTCGGTTCCCTCTAAAAGGTAATTGTACCAATGCATGTCATGTTGTACCTTCCGTCACCCCCCGCTTAATATGCATTTGGAGATATTTCTTCTCTAGGTCAATGAAAAATTCTCTACACTTTGTCATGTGGAACAATGCACTTGAGTCCAAGTACCGCATAATCCCCATCACTGTGTTGGCCATGCATGCAATAAGGGTGAATTCAAGCTCGAATTGTGAAGCCAAGGCTTCACTTGATGATCCTCTTGAGTTATTCTTGCTCAACTTTTTGTGTGGACACTTCGTTGAATATTGCCCAAATTCATGACAACTAAAGCATTTTATTTTGGACGAGTCTTTATTCTTGCCCCCTTGGTTGGATTCAACCTCACCTTGGGACTTATTTCCCTTGGCCTTCAATCCTTAGGGAACTAGAGAAATTTCCTCTTATCCTTGTGTGGATGTTACTCCATCTCTGGTACTTCGCGTGATTTCTTCTTGTACCAAATTAGACCACAAGTGTTCCAAATTCAATAATTTATCCCTCTCGTTCACCGAGTCTTGGTAGCTATGCAAAATTTTGGGAAGTGCTAGAAGAGCTAGGCTTACCATGTCATATTCTACAACATTTACACCAACCCTGCCAAGCTATTCACGAACTTGTGTAAATGTGCTCATATAGTACATAATAGTGTAATTCTCCTGCGTCTTGATATTTCAAAGTTTATCCTTAAGCGCCAGTTTCCCGTGGTCACTGCTTTTCTTGAAATTTTTTTTAGTGCTTTCCAAATTGAGAAAGGAGTTTCTTTCCCATGGATATTTGAGATATTTTTGTCTCTTACTCCCTCCAAGATTATTCTTCTTGCCTTGGTTACATATTTTTTCCACTGAGATAGTTCTGGGCATCAACTGATCCTAGTTTTGGAATGTCTGTATTGACATATTCCAACAATATATTTTCATCCAACACGACCTCCATTGGATCCTTCGTTGTAATGAAATTGGAGATGCCTTCCAAGGCATACTCTAGCCTCATCCCGTTGAAGGTTGTCTTCCTAACTCTGAAGAGATCCTACTTCACTGAATTGAAAATTTGATCTTCCTGAGAAACAACTTTGAAATTCTTGTTATAATGTGAACCCTACTCTAATACCATATAGAAAATATGGCGTAGAATTTCAACTACTCATGGAATTTTAATTTAAATCACAAGACACAATCATACTCTACTGCTCTGCAGAATTAAATTCACACTTTGTAACATGAATCACAAACATGCAATAAGAAATAGCACACATAAGAACAATATTTTTCCATGGGAAATCAACTGCTTAAAAGCCCTAATGCCTGCTTACATTATTATGATAAATAGAGATATATTATAATTGCTAGCTTGGACTGATCAAAAAATGCAAGTGAATAACCTATCTCTCTACTCACTGAGAAGATATAACCCAGACTTAGTCAATTGCTCAACTTGAGCTTCTATTTCCTTGTGCAAATGCAAAGGTTGATCATCTGACTGCTTGCAACACCTGTACACTCAAGACTAGTCTATAGCTGATGTTATACTTCCTTAGAATCTCCACCACAACTACGGAACTCAAATTATTTGCATGCACTATCTAATTTGGCTTGATTGATCAATTAACTGGATGATCACTGAGTTAGACTATTGTCCCACTTCAAAAATGACCTTCCGTTAGTTCCTCCAACAATTAGAACTAGTTTAACTGAAAACAACTTGGAATAACTAACCTTGATTGGTAGAAATTAGCAATCACACATGCTTAACTATAATCCGAGCCCTCTAACTCGAATATACTAAGCTAACTGAGTGAAAAGAGCCATGTCACACAAGTCAACTACATCCAAGTTTTCTGCTGATGTGGAAATCCAATTTTTCTCAATTTGACAAAGCAAAAAACAAAAATGACTTTCTTGTTGCATTTTTAAATACTTTTTGGGATGACGAGGAAGATTATGACCAAAGGGGAGTAAAATGATAAATTTCACAAACCGAAGGGTAATAGGCCGTATTTCCTGGAGTTGATTGTAGGTGACTTCTTAAGCTAAATCTGGACCAAGTTTAGAAGACCCTCATACCTTAGCAATAAGAGTTGGGGTGGTACTCAGGACATTACTTCCTTGTCCAGAAAATGAATGATTGGGATGTGATGAGTTATTAGCCATAAAAAATATGCTGGCCTCCTTCTAGCACCTAAATTTTGATAGTTCTAGATCCCAACAACATTCAGGGGATCTCCCCGATATGAGGTACCAATTAGACCTCACACTAATTAGTGTAGGAGTGTCATTCAAAAATATGTCCCGGTTTCCATCAATCTAGAGATTTCCCTTGGCTTAAGAAATTAGCATGAGATAGTAGCGCACATGTGATTTTGAATGAAAAAGAGAGTGTGCCTTATGAAATTCTCAATTGTAGATGTATCAAGGTTCTTTCACTGCAAGGAAGAAAAGTGAGCATGTATAAGAAAAGTAATAATACTAATATATTGGAGACACACACACATGAAAGAGGAAGAATCATTAGACATCAAGAAAAATATTTCACATAGATGTAAAAATCATTCAAATCATCACAAGATATTTCCAACAAGTTGAGCACCAAAGTCACCAAAGTAGTTCAATTTATTTAGTACATATGAAAGCCAACACAAACCATAAACATTAGAAGAGTATTCTCAAAAAATCCATGATCCATGCATGAAATTGTGATGTCTGAATGGCTTCAAGTATTAAGCAAAAGTTCCAAGATACATGGGTAAAGTGAACATCACTAGCTCCAATAGTGGAATGTTAGAGCCATAAATTTCTCCCCAAATGTAGTATCTTTGTCTCTTTGATTCCTTTTGGGAGAAGCCAAGGTGAAAAGTCTTTTGCTTGAGTAATGAGGCTTCTTTTATAACTTGAGGCATGACCTTTCATATCCTCATGAGTCTTGAGTTTCTCATATGAATTTTCAACTTCTAAATGTATGGGCGACTTGAGTACTTTTGAAATACATATGAACTCTTGGAATTATATGTCTTTTGGTCTTCTTCACATGACTCTTTTTCCATACATGACCCTTGGTTTCACTTCTTTGTCTTTACAATAATTACATAATTACATAATGATTTCCACATCATCATGTGGTTAGAATATGAAAAGTCACTAAACATTTATGAATTGGATTCAAAGTGACTTATGACATGGAATTTATAGATTGGTGACAATGCTGCAACTTGTGTCTTCGAACAATGTTTTAGCAGTGTAATATGAATAAATAGGTGAAATAGGATAGAGTAGCGTAGATTTTCATACAAAATATGATCTGGGTCTGCTAGCTCAAATGCACCCTGCAAAAGAAAAGATAAAAAAAAATGTTAGCTTAAGAAAGGGTAGGTAGAAAGAGAAAGGTGACTTTGGAAAAGACATGAAATTTTATCCTAAGTTACAAGGAAAAGATATTTCATAAACTAGAGGACAACAAAGGGATAAGAGTTTTATCCTCAGTTCATAATTTCGATCCATTAAAATGGTTTTGTGCATTATTTCCCATTTCCCTAAGTTTTCACCCTTTCATAACATCCTGTTCATATTTCCTTAAATCCTTGACCCCACCATTTAGCCCGTTATGTCATATTAAAACCCCGCCACCCTTTCCCATCATCTTAAACAACATATTTTAATCCGACGACCAACATCACTTTTCGGCCCCCCCATACCATCCAGAATTTACTGTCGCGGGGAGGGGAGGGGGCGGGGGGTCTGAAACGGTCGGTATCAATTTTAGGACCCACAATGACATGTCGAGCGCTGGTGAGTTTGAAAACCCCCTACCGAAACCGTTTACCATGCGCTACCCCCTCCGAAAATGACTTTCTCCGCCAATAAAACCATCCTCATGACCGTTATATATCCGTCTATCTCGTTGCGCCACATCATTCATCCGTTTCTCCCATCAAACACCTCCACTCCCATACAAATCAACCCGTTAAGTAATTAATTTACTTAACCGTTAACCAAAAAAACCTGCTCCATGATCGACTGAAACCCAAGGAAACTATAAATTACTCCCTCCCGCCTATTTCAAAAATATTATTTTCTCCCCTAATAATTTTTATGCAACAGGTTTTCATTTTCAATAGTTACAGGTCCAAGAAAAGCCGAGAAAGACATCAAATATCTATAGATCATAGTAATTTCCTCCATTATTATGCTTTTTCCATTCTAATTTCCTTTCCGTTCTGTGCATTCCTGCACAATCAGTGAATTAATCAATTTTTGCAGCATGTACTAGTCATGCCTCCCAAAAAGAAAGGTCAAGAACCCTTTAACCCTATTGTTCACCCTCCTGTTAACTTCGACCATATCAGCCTTGCAGACAAAGTCTTAAAAATCCATGATACCGTCTGTGAATTCGAGCTATTTGATGTTTACTTCTGGTTAGAGGATAAAATAATTGATGGTGCTGATGGAATTGGATTGTGGGACACCAATTTTCCTTACTATATTTTCCCTAAAACCCACAGTGCCCCTGGATTCATCAGAAATTTTTCCGCCTACTATATCCCTAATCAAAGAGCTGTAATTTCTCCTACTGGTGAAGTCTTATTTACAGCCAATTCCGAATCCATTATCCAAATGATGCAGGGAACCTTAGCAGAAAATACAACACCTTTTTCTCATGAATCCCTCATAGAGTTATACCAGAAACTAGATTTAGCTAAGAGAGCCAAACTTTTGAACCGTTCTTGGTTGAAAATACCCCTTTAACCAGGAAAAACCCTCCATATTCCTCATCTATATTCCGTGAGAGAATAAAGCAGATAGTTACAATCCTCTCATATCTTCTTGGGTATTACTCTGACCAATGGGTAGATGAGGCAATTATAGGATTTTTGACTATATTGTCTACAGACTCTAAACCCTCTGTTATCTTTAACTTCAGCCAATTTTTAGCAGACAATATTCATAACCAGTTTGTGAAATTCCATACAGAGGGGGTGTTTAAGTATACTTCTTTCATTGTTTACATGTTTTTATATTTTCAGGCATAAATATTTCAATTTGTCATGAAGAAGATGGATGATGATGGACACCCACAATCTTTCATCTTCTCGACCACTCTATTGATGAAGGAACACGAAGAGTACAACTACAAACAATTCATTGATATGTTTGTACATCCAACCATGAGTATTCTAAGCGAAACTATTGAGCCTAGAATAAGTGAAGACATCAAAAGGATTATGTAACTTTAAGATCAACCTAAAATAGGAGACTAGTACTTATACCAAAATTTCAAAGAGCTGAGGATTTATGGATGTGAATTACCTCCCTACAAATTTCCAAAATTCCTCCCAATGAGGATCTTTGCCTTGGAGTATATAAGACAGATACTAAATGCTGATGAGGCTCATTTTGTTTCAGCTAAGAGGAAGTCATAGTTCAGGATCAAGTTTGAAATTGGACCATTCATATGCAACACCAGGGCAGAAGGAGAGGAAGCTGATAAAATATTGAAAGAGATGAAATTCACCCACAACTTTACATGGTCCTATGATCCATTGGGAATCATTTCTAAAATGAGGGTGGAAAACAAATCCACACCCTACATTCACAGTCACAGTCCAGAAATAGAGCAGTTCATGAATCAAACAGAATGGGCAGAGAACACTTTGCAGGAGGCTGAGGAGTAGGACATATCAAATTCAGTATTACAAATACCTATGCCACAAAAAAAACATGAAAAAGAGGATAAAATAGAAGCCACATGAAAGAGGTAGAGGGAATATCAATTACCTTCAGTGACTGATACTCCCAATAAATAATTTAAAATGAAATACATGAAAAGAGTTAGGATCCATATGGATATTGATCAGGGCAAAGAGTCAGAGCAGGAGATAATTATCAATGTTATAGACACTCCAAGATATTCTCCAGTAGGTGGTCAACCCATCTCTTCCCATACTACTTCAACTATTGTAACAACTCAGCAACAAGAACTTCAAAAAACCACATCCAGCACTGCTACAAGAGAAAAGGAAAAAGACAATTTTGATACCTTCACAGAAATCAAACTAAGGAATAAAATTTTGAAGAATAACACATAAACCCAGTTCTGGAATCAAACTTCGAGCTCTCAGAGAAAACTCTTATCAACATTTACTCAGAAAAAGGGAAAATGCATATGGCATTCTTGGAAGCTCAAATTTCGAAGCCTAAGATCGCAGCAGACTATAAAAATACTTCATTTGAATTCAACATCGAGGATATTCATCCCATCGACCAGGTGGAAATTCATAAACAAACAGGTGAAATGATCTCTTCTACACTAACCAATACAACAATGAATTTGTCTAGGATACAAGTTTCATTAGTAAATGTTCAGTCACAACTCAAAATGAAGATCTCTTCTCTGTCCAATGATACAAGCATTAAATACTTAGAGGAATTGGGTTTAAAGATGGGATATGACCCCTCCAATGTGCAAGTTGTGGAAGAGATAATCAAAAATAAAAATGCAGATATAACCACATTAAGGAAGCAACTGAAGATGTCAGCCACAAAAGCTCCACTCACAAAGGAAATTGAAGAAACAAAGTCCCAGAAATGAGAGATGATGAAACTCATCATGGAGCATACTGCCCAGCTGAAACAAATGGAAAATGAGATGGAGAAAATGATTAAAGAAAAATAGAAAGCTGCAAAAACATCCATTGTCCCTTTAGAAGCTGTACCCCTTACAACCATTCCTGTTGATAATTTGGAGGGCTAGAGATTATTACAAGTTCTCTTATTGATAATTACTTGTGAACTAGCTTGAGTTACTTTTATCTTTCTTTCCTTTAGCTTAGTTAGTCTTTTAACAAGTCAATTATCAAAATGGTTAGGCTCCTAGAGCCAGGGAAAAAACCTCTCGCTCTTAGAGAGGAAAACCCGCAAACAATTCTTCTTATAGATCTTCAAATGAAAATTACCATGACCAAGACTTAGATCCCTAACCTAAACATGCTTCCAAGACCTTCTCACATCTTATTAAAATCGTTGTCTTAGCTTCAACAAAATCTTCCTTCTCTTTTAAGACCTTCTTCTTAGTTCTGGAATCATACATCAATATGTAGAATAGCAGTTGTACATCTGCAACCCTTTCCTTGCTTTAGGTTTTGAAATAGTTACTGAGATAACTTTGATGAGACTGCACTTTATACCTGCACGTCATACACAGTGAAATTCACACTTGTTCACTGCATTGTATTACCTTAGAAATACGACTTGTTCTCTGCATTGTTTTAACTTAGAAATCTGACTTGTTCTCTGCAATGTCTTACCTTAGAAATTCGAACATATTCATCTTTATATCCCATGATTTTCTTGCTCCTAAAATTTGCACTGTGTATTGTCCTTCAATCTACAATATATTTCAGTGATGTCCACAATATGATTCAATGATATCACATTTATGTTTCAGTGATATCTGCAATAAGGTTAAGTGATATCTGCATTCCCTTCCTACATTCCTGTTTCAGAACCACATACTTTCTTACTGTCCCTTCTCCTCATTATTGCTTTCCCATTTCTGCATTGTAGTTTAGATATAAGTCCGCAATATATCCATATATATATATATATATATATATATATATATATATATATATATATATATATATAGGGCACATCCCTTTAAGAAATCTGACCATATAGATGTGAGTGAGACCAACTAGATAATGTTTATCTCAGCGTTGATGAGGCACTACATTTCTTGCATTTAGAGGCTTGTCTTTCATCATTACATTGAGGGTTGTTGTGAGATTATTTCACAAGGTCTTGGAGCATATAGATAGACTAGATTTGACACTTAAATCAAACCTAATGAACATGAAGAATAAATCCATATACTTAATAAAATATTTCTCATGAAACCCATGAAGCAAGTACACCAAACATATACTTTATTATCTTTATGTTCTTCTTTTCATAAATACATAATTACATATCCAACATGAAGACCGACCTAGTTACACTTTTCAACACTCCCTCTTAACTAGGGACGTATTCATACATGCACATGGTCACTTTCAAACTGAAGTATCTCATAAGAAGAATCGGATTGGTAATCACATCTGTATAGCATCATATCAACTAGAATTTTCCTAGTGCAAGGCCTTGAGTAACAACCCCATCTCTCAATGAGAAAATGGGCTACAATGCTGACAAGAAACATGACTAATAGACACAATAGTAATTTTCTCTCCAAGGTACATACCCCACCTAGGTGTTCCCAGAGTATGACCTTCTTGGAATATTCTTCTCTTGGGTAGCCAACCCTCAAAGAATATCGGTCCACGACTAATCTTATCTTGAATGCCCTATCTCATTCTCAAAGAATATCAAATGCCAGATGATTACCCAATCCTCCATTCTGTCTTTCAGGTGAAGACCAAAATGATGTGTCTATCCATTCTCTCCACATGTCCTTCACTAAGACTTACGGATGTTAGTCCTGGTCTAGTGCATGACACATGTAATATAGAATCACACAGGTTACTCCCTCTCAACACAAGAAGGACATATTTCAAGTTTCTTCCAAGAAAGAAACTTACCACTAGGCTCCCTATCAACCAGGTTCTTGTAGCAACAATCCAGCTACTCATGAATAATTCCTCCCCTCAATGTCATGGTTTTCGATATTGAGGAATCTTTAAATTTTGGCTTCATAGGGCACATATCATCCATCACTTTCAGTCATGATTCATGTCCACTATCAGAAAATGATTCATCAGTATTTCTCATCTGGTCCACCATTATGCCATGCTGCTTTCCTTCGAATCATCTCCAAGGATCAAACATCCTTTCTCATGATTAGCATCCCTGCACATATTCATCTTGATAAACATATAGATATGAACCTTTTAAAACAAAAGTTACCTCAGTGATGATCTTTCACCATGACATCTTCCTGCAGGCATCGACATCTTTCATATAGATTGACACATCTCCTAATGATATGTTTTTCCAAGGGTCTTCTTCTTTACCGGACTTTCGTCAGAGTCTACATATCTTCCCAGAAGATCTCCTAGCCACATCTGCTTGACCTTTGGATGATAATGGCCTCTTGACATGGTTTCATTTCATGATCTCTTCCTCTCTACACATTCTTCATTTCCAGGATCTTACAAATTTTCCAATTACTTGTTTATGTACAATCACCTCATATTATATGAGGATATATTATGTTGATTTCATCTGTCAGTGCACAAAGATATCCTCCTTCATAGATCATACTTCTAAATATGAAATTCTATTACCTGCAACCATATGGCATGACTTCACAACATCCAATGTCATCATATAAATATATACATACCTCATACCATTTTCCCTTGAGTCATCCTATAGCAATTTCTTAAGAATAAAGAGTTTCATTCCCTTGGCCTACTCCATCAATATATCATCACATATCAGAAATATGTTTCCATGATGACTCTTGATCTTCATAACTACCTTTCATCAGAATTTTTATCATAGAGGTTTTCCCCGGATCTACTACACCAGGAGCTCACTTCGTGCTTTTATCATGATGCTATAATATACATTGCTTCCTATCATACTATTTTACAACCAACATAAATCATTTAAAGGATAAGAATATCCTAATCGTAGTTGAGATCCCTCGCTTCTTCTTTCTTAGATTTATTTTCATTAGATTCTTCTTTTATATGGGCTTCTTCCTTTTTCCTTTTGTTCTTTTTAAATTTAGGACAATCTCATTTAATGCCCAAGATCATTACACACAAAGCATCGTGCTTTGTCCACATTTCTCTTCTTATTTTGAGGACCAATTTTACCGAATCTTCCTTTCTTCCCTGACATGGTGGCAAAGGCTTGATTCTCTTCTCTTGATCCTTCTTTTAATCCCGATTCTTATATGTTACGCAGACTTTGGAATGGCATGGCTTCTTCTTTACCATCCGTGTTGGAAGAGGAATCTCTCCATTATTTCGGTAAGTCATTTTGTACCATAGTGCATATTTCTCTATCAGACATTACTTCTCCCAACTTCAGTAGTTGTTCTTGTATTGTGAAAATCTCCATCAGATATGGAATTATTCCTTCCTTTGTGATTCTCAATTTGTATAGTTTTTGTCTTAGGGATATTATTTTCTTTGTAGAACCTTTCAATAAGAGTTCCACCAATTTATCGTATATTTCTTTTGAGGATTCTAGCTTTAATACATAAGGAATGAGAGAGCCTTTTATGGATTCTATAAGAATCCTTCGGGCTCTTATGTCTCCTTGCATGTATTTGATATATGCTAGAATGTCTTCTTTTGGAGGTTGAATTGTAGATCCTTCTATGAAGTCCATAACTTCATTTTCAATTAGCTTAACATCTGTCCTTTTCTTCCATGCATTGAAGTTTGATAACCCAACCAATTTTTTGCTTTCTAAACAATAAGTCATTTTGACAGATTCAGATGAAGTCATAGATACTTACTTGAGAGAGTGACTTTCTCCTTCAACAGCTTCCTTGATGATGATGAAGAGGTTAGGAACTTCTTCCAAGATAGAATTATTCAATCTCGGTGATCTTGGATCCTTGAAGGTAAAGGATGTCTTCAAAAGATAATGTCCTTTTCTTAACAATGTCTTAATGTAAATATTTGATGAAAAATATTTTTCTGAAAGGCTGATCCTTAACTAAAGATAGCTTGAGGGTATTCCTTGCAAAATGATTTGAATTTTCACCCAAAATTTGAATTTTTATTTCTTGAGTGTCTTTGTTGACTAGCAACCCTTGTGTTCAACACCTTTTCTCTGATACCATGTTGATAATTTGGAGGGCTAGAGATTATTACAAATTATCTTCTTGATAATTAATTGTGAATTGGCTTGAGTTAATTTTGTATTTCTTTCCTTTAGCTTAGTTAATATTTCATCAAGTCAATTACTAAAATGCACAAGAAACACAATTAGGCTCCTAGAGCCAAGGAAAAAACCTCTCCCTCTTGGAGAGGAAAACCCGCAAAGAATTCTTCTTATAGATCTTCAAATGAAAAGTACCATGACCAAGACTCAGATCCATAACCTAAACATGCTTCCAAGACCTTGCCATAGCTTCTTACAATCACTGTCTTAGCTTCAACAAACAATTCCTTCTCTTTTAATACCTTCTTCTTAGTTCTGGAATCATACATCAATATGTAGAATAACAGTTGTATATCCGCAACCATTTTCTTGCTTCCAGTTTTGAAATAGTTACTGAGATAAATTTGATGAGACTGCATTTTATACCCACACGTCATACACAGTGAAATCCACACTTCTTCACTGCATTGTCTTACCTTAGAAATATGACTATTGCTCTGCACTGTTTTAACTTAGAAATATGACTTGTTCTCTACACTGTCTTACCTTAGAAATTCACACATACTCATCTTGATATCCCGTGGCTTTCTTCCTCTTAAATTTTTCACTGTATACTGTCCTTCAATCCACGATATATTTTAGTGATGTCTGCAATATATTAAGTGATATCACATTTAAGTTTCAGTGATATCTGCAATAGGGTTCAGTGATATCCACATTCCCTTCCTGCATTCCTGTTTTAGATCCGCATACTTTCTTATTGTCCCTTCTCTGAATTATATGCTCTCCTTTTTCCACATTGTAGTTTAGTGATAAGTCCGCAATATATTTATATACATCTGCTCTTTTTAACTGAGATAGATCTGTAGTCTTCCTTTGTCCGCACCGTAGACTCAGAGGTATCCGCATGCTTCCTTCAGTTATGTCCGCATACCAAATGTGTGTGTGTGTATATGTATATAGGGCACATCCCTTTAAGCAAGCTGATCATATAGCTATGAGTGAGGCCGACTAGATAATGTTTATCTCAGAATTGATGAGGTCCTTGATTTGTTTCATTTTGAGGCTTGTCTTTCATCGTTGCATTGAGGGATGTTGTGATCTTATTTCACAAGGTCTTGGAGCATATAGCTATACTAGATTTGACACTTAACTCAAACCTAATGAACATCAAGAAGAAGTCTGTCTACTTAGTAAAATATTTTTCATGAAACCCATGAAGAAAGTACAACAAAAATACACTTTATTATCTTTGTCTTATTCTTTTTATAAATACATAATTACATAGCCAACATGAAGATCGACCTAGCTACACTTTTCAACAATTCCTGCATCAAAAAATTCTACAGCTAACACATGAGATAGTGCAGATCAACTAGAAAAATCAGTGGATAATATGTCACTACAATCAGAAGAAATTAAAATACTGCAGGCTCAACTTAAAATTTTGCAAGACCAGAAGGTAAGGACTGAGACTTCCCATGAAGTTTGAAAGGGAATCCTCCTTTGGAAACACCATGGGTCAAGATAAATAAATTATATGGTACAACATTATTGAAGCCATGAGTGAAATTTGGCCATATATTCAAATTGTTTTTGAGCAAAAAGAATTGATTGAGAGAGATAATAAGGCCATTTCCGCTATAAATGAAGAATTGGGAGATATTCCTGATACAACCAACATAATCATTAAGTTTCTGAATTCCAAAAACATATATGAACTTGATGATATGGGAGTACATGACAGGACATAAAAAATCTTGGAAGTGAAAAGGGTTTTTATAAAAAAGAACTTAGTTCAACAACTCGAGGAAAAATGTCATGGGTTGGAAATTGCAGTCAACAGGTTTTTTAATAGAATTGAGCCATTAAATAAGAGGGGCATGCCTTCTTTGTTTGTTATCAATGAAAAACTGATAACCAGGGAATATTATGTAATGAAGCTTAAATATATTGCAAAATATGTAACCAAATTTTCAAACATCAAAGATTCTATTATAGGGAGAGCTTTTCTAGAAGCTATGAGTAACGACATTTTCATACAATATGAGATTAAGCATATATTCGTGGTCAAACCAACATTTTCTAGATATATAGAGGTAGATGAGATCTATCGGAGGGCCACAAAGGTAAATATTCCTGATGAAGATCAGTGGGAGAAGTTGTGTGAGTGTCAAGAAGAGTAAAGACTAGATACAACCATCACGACAACCAGTGCAACAATTAGATTAGATCATCCAACGAATATTTCCTAGATAAAAGTGCCAGATGTCTAGATGTATTTAATGATTCCACCTTTTTTTGTCACATTGGTGAAATACTATTATTTTTTTAATTAATACAATATTGCATATTTGATATGATATTATTTGTAGAATTAGTATAAAACTTCATGTATTTGAAGAATTCAGGGGTTGGACTCTGATCAATGTAATCATTTTCTATTAAGCATTTTACTTTTTGGAGCTGCTGGAATATCGATAATACAAATACCATTCACAGGATACTTGTGTTATATATTACTGGTGATTTTTTTCCTTTTGTGACAAGTTATTTTCATTGTTTCTCTTTACTGTGCATCATTTTAATCTAATTATAAAATAGAAAGTGAAGAATAAGATTTGTTAACTGAACACCTTATTTCTGGCTGTATTTACAATATATATTTTTTCTTGTGAAGTCTGATTGAGATATTCTTAAATTCTTCTCAATCATTACTGAATTCACCATTACTTCATTTAGAATTAAAAGATCCAGTAATTGTAACTAGCTTGACCTGTGTTCACTCTTTAAAAATTTGATGCAGAATCCAACCTTTATCTAACTCCATAGCCCAATGGAAAGGAATTAATTTAAATAGACCCCCCAATCCAACCAATCAAACCAAACAATCGAAAAAATTAAAAAGCAATTAAACACTATCATAACTACCCTAATATCAACTCATAAAACAAAGCTAAAACACAAAGAGAGATCCCTCTCTGACGCTGGCAGGGCTAGATCCCAGCTTCAAAATTGGTTTTTATGTTGTCCTATATAATAATTTTTCCAATATTAAAATTATATAATGATAACATAGTGGCGACCATACTAGGGATTGAATTGAAAAAATTGTCATTTCTTTTGAATTCTGAAACCCTGGTTCATAAAACTTTGTATGATAGAAATATTTCGAGAAGGTTTGTTTTCTTTAATTTTTGTAAATAATCAGAGTGTGCATGACTTAGGTCTTAATTCTGGCTCCCAAAAGAGCCTACACTAGATCTCATCCTAATCCAAATCCTGTAACTATAGTGGATGATCCTAAAAAACTTTTAAAAAGAATCAGAAAACCAGAGAGTCAAGGGAGTAATAGCCCTCTTTCTAGAACAAATTATCTTCCTAAAAAGTTTGATACTATACTGGATATTTAATTTTACTTAAGTTGCCAACAAGTTTTATTCAGGACTAAATATGAGAGTTGGATTGATAAGACAATACTCGATCCATCAACTTTACAACAAAGACCAGTTGAAGAAGTTTCTTCACAAACTATATCTGACCTTTAGCTTCTCCAGGATTTTGATGACCTTAAAGATCTGTAACAAGATTTAATTCAACATTCGAATACGCTTATCTTCAAAAATCAGTTGAATTATCTGCTTTAACTGTAGCAACCTCCTCTATAGCATCTCAGTTTTCCCATCATAAGTCATCTAGTCCTACTACCTCTGTGATCTCCACTACTTTGCCTTTCTTTCCTCATCAAAGTACACAAACCCCATCACATCTATATCCTTCCATTATTCACCCTACTCCACCTACTACTCATCCTCCCCCACTTATTGCTAATGCCCCTCTAGTTCCTCCTCCACCAATGATGGCAGCCAGGTATGCTCCATTGGTGTTACCTGCACTTCTGGAAAACATGGCAGAGGATTATCAGTAAAAAATTCCAAATTTGATGGGATTGGTCCTTTAATAGCCCAACAACATATAGACAAGATGAATAGCTGTTTTGACCTTCAAGAAGTAGATGAAGGGAGTGTTAAGTTAAGAATGTTTTCTCAAAGTTTTAGTGGATAAGTAAGAAAATGGTTTAAAGGTTTGAATGCAAACAATATTAATGATCTTCCTACATTCCATTAGACATTCCTTAGTAGGTGGGAAATTAAGAAAAACCCTCTTCAGATTTTATCTGAATATGAAAGCATTAGGAGGGATCTAGGTGAAAGTGTTCAGGATCATTGCACTAGATTCAATAGTTTATATAATGCAATTCCTGTTCACATAAAACCACTACAAGGATTAGCCATAGTCAAATTCCCAGATGGTTTTGAGGCATAAATGTCTTACCAACTTAGAGAGAGAAATTCAACAACATTAGAAGAAATGCAGAGGGATGCAGTGGGTGTAGAAGCCAATCTATTAGAAAAGAGAGGTAAAATGAGAAATGAGAGAAGAGTTACCATAAGAGGTGAACCTACAACTTCCTTAGCTGATGCCAAGATAGATGCCTTGACAAGAACTGTAGAAAGAATGATGGAGAAGATTAGCCAAAATGGGAGGAATGCTCCTAGAGAAAACCAACCTGCGCCTCAAAATCATAATCAAAACCCCAGAAGAAATCATCTTTAGATAAGACAAAGAGAACAAAGAGGTCCTGATCAGCAGATTAGGCCTCCATTTCAAGAGAATTATGCTAATGAAGATGTGAAAATATCTGAAGAGGTGGAAGAAAACCAAATCATTTTAATGGGTGTAAATGAAGATGATACTATTTTTCTCACTCAAGAAAAAACATGAATTATTCTTGTTAACCCAAATTAAACTTGAATCTGAATATTCTGATGAGTACAAACAAGGATTTGAAAATTCCATCATGGAAGTTCATAGGTACTACAATGTTAGGAGAAAGAAAAAATTAGACGCCTCTAATAAAAATAACAATAAAAACTGCTAAAAATAATTGATATTTCTTCCAAAACTACCCAAATTGATGTCCCTACCACTAGTCAACAAATAGAACTTGCCACAAAGGTAGCTGCTGAGAAGTATGTTTTTTCAAATCTTCCTAAGAATCAAACACTATTCAATATTCAACATGAACTTTCCAAATTGAAAAATACTGTTAATTTGAATGATGATCAACCTGAACTTTTGTTTGGACCAGAATTTGATGGTAAACCAAAAGAAGGAGGTGTCCCTCCATTTTATTTCAGTCTCAATGTTCATGAAAATATTCTCCACAATGCAATGATGGATTCAGGTGCATCTCATAAGTTAATGCTAAAAGCTGTTATGGAGAAACTTGGTCTTGAAATTACTAGGCCTTACAAAGACTTATATTCGTTTGATTCTATCAAAGTTTGATGTTTAGGTCTTATTAAAGAGCTCTGTGTGACTTTAGCTCAAATCCCAGCTAAGAGTCTAGTAATGGATATAGTAGTAGCTGACATTCCTCCTAAATATGGCATGCTGTTGTCAGGCTCATGGAGAGAAAAGTTGCAAGGGACACTTCAAATGGATATGTATTATGCCACAATACCGGTGTTTGGTAAAAAAAGAATATTATATAGGGAAACCTTAATGAAGTATGTGGTGAGTAGTTAAGAGAAACCACATAACTACCCCCTTTACTCTGTTCATTCTGACCTTGACTCCTTCATTCTTTATAACGATGGAGACATTGATGCACAAGTTACCAAGGAAGAAAACGACTCTAATGAAAAATAGGAAAATCAAATACAAATTGTACAACAAAAAACTGAAACTGAGCCTTTTTGGAACATGAGCTTTGATGACTCTTGTGGCAAAGCATGTTCAGGGGCTGGTGTTTGAGTGTGAAATTCAAGGAATAATTATGTAGAAGGTCATTCCTACAAACTCAATTTTCAGTGCACTAATAGCATAGCAGCATATGAGGCACTTCTCTTAGGGTTACAATTGCTGAAAATATTAGGAGCTAAAAGAATTTCTGTTCATGGGGATTCTAAATTAATTATAAAATATATCAAAGGAGAATATTCTGCAAAACATCCTGGATTGAGAGCATACAGAAATGTTGTGCTTGACTTTATAAGAAATTTTGAAGAATATGATCTTGCTGTCATTCAAAGAAATCATAATATCCTAGCTAATGGTTTGTATTTTTCAGCAAGCACATGCAAGTTGCCTCATCCCAACAGACAACACATAGTGGAAGTTAAACGCCATCCAGCTGCTTGACAACATGAGATATTGGCACGTATTTGGAAATGAAAAAAAAGTTGAAAGTTTTTTGCAGTCAAAGGATGAGTTCGAACATAGTAATATAGATTTAGATTGTGAAATAGAAAGTCAAACTGATGTACATGTTAGTATAGGTAAACAATTTTATGTCTCTGATGTAAATATTTCAACAAATAAAATTGTACATAAACCAGAATTGCATGAAAAATACCTAGAAAAGAGGAATTTGAGGTACTTCAGCTTAAGGGTAATGTCCTACCTAGAGGTCTTATCCCATTAGAAGAAATTTTTGATTTAAACGATGTAGCAAAAGAGCCAAAAATAGAACCCACAGGAACAAACATACAAGAGTGTAACATAGGTAGTGAACATAATCCCAAAATGATAAAACTGGCAAAATCACTGCCTATTGTTAAGAAACAAAGGTACATAGCTTTTTTCAAAGAATTCATAGATGCCTTTGCATGGAGTTACGAAGACATGAAAGCATATGACACTAGTATCATACAACATAAAATCCCAATCAAAGAAGATCAAAACCCATTTAAACAAAAACTGCGTAGGATAAAGTCTGTCCTAATGCCTTTGGTTGAGAAAGAAGTGAAGAAAATGTATGATGCTAAAATCATATTTCCTCTTAGATATTCTAAATGGGTATCTAACATTGTGCCTACAAGGAAGAAAATTGGAGAAATCAGATTATGCATTGATTTCATAAATCTAAACAAGGTCTCACTAAAATACAACTACCCATTACCAAAAATGGACCACATATTACAAAGGGTAGTAGGATCTAGTAGGATTTCCTTATTAGATGGTTTCTCAGGATATAACTAAGTCTTAGTGCATCCTGATGATTAGGATAAAAATGCCTTCACTACTCCATGGGCAACTTTCATGTATGTGAAGATGCCCCTTGGGTTAATGAATGTTGGAGCCACTTTCCAGAGAGCAATGTATATTGCTTTTGCTGATGAAATTGGTCATTTTAATGTGATTTATCTTGATGACATTACTGTCTATTTGAAAAATGACCAGGAACACTTGGCACATCTAAGAAGAGTCTTTGAAAAATGTAGAAAGTTTGGAATCTAATTAAATCCTAAGAAAACACTTTTTGGTCTTGAAGAAGGAAAGCTTCTTGGTCATATTATCTCTAAGGATGGTATTAGGATTATTACTATTAGGATTGAAGGTGTACTTAAAATAAATCACCCAAGAAACATCAAAGAACTCCATTCTTTTATTGGCAAAATCAATTTTTTAAGAAGATTCATTCCTAACCTTGCAGAACTTCTTAGAAACATAACCAACATGCTTAAAAAAGATTTAGAAATAAGGTGGAATACTAAGGCTAAACAATCTTTTGATCTAATCAAACAGGAATTAAAAAAAGCTCCAGTGTTAATTAGCCCAGCTTTTACCAAATATTTTATAATATTTTCCTTTGCCTCTGAACACACTATTGCAACTATCCTATTGTAGAAAAAACAGTGAAGGATTTGAACAAACTATTGCATTCTTTAGCAAAGCTTTAAGAGATGCCTCTTTGAAATACAACATTATGGAAAAACAAGCCTTTGCATTGGTTAAAGAAATAAAATATTTTAGAATATATATATTTTACATTCCCATATTATTTCTTATGTGCCTAATTCAGTGGTCAAAGACATTTTAACGCAGAATGAACTTGATGGAAAACGAGGCAAATGGATTGCCATCATTCTGGAATACGACTTAGAAATCAAGCCCACCAAATTGATCAAAGGATAGGGACTGGCCAAACTGATGGTTGAGTCAAATTTTCGTGCACTGGATGTCAATATGGTTTATTCATTGGATGATCAAGAGGAACATGCGACTCCACAAATCGATGAAGTATTCCTAAATTCACCTTGGTATGCAGACCTCTTATATGTTTTATTCAATATAAATTATCCTCCTGGTCTGACAAAAACAAAGACAATATTTATGAAATTAAAAAAGTTAAAATTTTTCATTATAGAAAATGTCTTATATTGGAAAGATGCTGGGTGTATTTTACTCAAATTCTTGTTGAAATATGATGTAGAAAAAGTCATGCAAGAGTTCCATGAAGGTGATTGTGGTGGACATCTTTATTGGAAAACCACTGCAAATAAAATCCTTAGGGCTGGTTTTTACTGGCCTACTCTTTTCCATGATATACAAAAGATGGTAACTACATGTCATAAATGCCAAATATTTGAAGGAAAGTGAAATTTTTTTCCCCTGCCATTAAAGCCTATCTCTGTTGAAAGCTCTTTCAAATAATGGGGATTGGATTTCATTGGTGAAATTCATCCTCCGTCATTTGCCTAGCACAAGTGGATTCTTACTGCCACTGAATACTTTACCAAATGGATAGAGGCCACCCCTTCCAAAGCTACAACTGATTCTATCATTATTAAATTCCTTGAAACTAATATCCTTTCCAGATTTTTCTGTCCTAGAAAACTCATCACTGATAATGTTGCAGCCTTTAAATAAAAGAAAATGATTGATTTTTGTCATAAATACCACATCACTTTGGGACATTCAACAGTTTATTACCCTCAAGGTAATGGGTTGGATGAATCCTCAAATAAATTTTGGTAAACATCATAAAAAATCTATTAGAAGAGAACAAGAAATCTTGGCATAACAAGTTGGTCAATGCACTTTGCGCTGATAGACTTACTAACAAAAAATCAATTGGCATGTCACCATACCAATTGGTTTATGGAATGGATGCGATTTTTCCTTCCTCTTTAGGATTTCCAGTCATAAATATCATTCAAGAAATACAGGCTGAACCAAATGATGCACAGAAAAGGATAAATCAAACTATCTCGTTACAACAATCCAGAGAAGAGGTTTATAACATGACCCAAGTTGTTTAGGAAAATATTAAGAAGACCTTTGACATAAGAACAAAGGCTGATGATTTTAACATTGGAGATAAAGTTTTGAAGTGGGATTTTAGAAGAGAAGACAAAGGTAAACATGGAGAATTTGACAACCTTTGGAACGCACCATACATTGTTGATGCTTTCAGGGGAAATAATGTTTTTTTCCTTAAAGAGCTATATGGAACAAAGATACCTGGAGGTCCTGTTAATGGTAGGATGATGAAGAATTACTTTTCTTAAGAATACAGATTTATCTTTCATCATTATAAATATCATATTTTTTACAGTTTGGATTCGGTAACTTATTAACAAAGGTTGAAGCCCGTAGAGAAAGCCTTAAGCCTGGTTTGATGAGCTACCATAAGTATTCTAAAATAGAAAAAGAAATTATATGAAGACATTGCAAAAATGAAGTACTCAAGGCTACTGATATTATGTTCTTGAAACTTCACTTGGAAAAGTGCCATCCCTAGCTGGAGCCACTATTAGGGTCCTATAAATTATAGTATCTCGAGGTGATTGAGTATTTTATATTTGCAATTTCATATTGTACATGAATTTAATATTCAAATGATTTCCAAAAAAAATATGAAAAATAAAAATAAAAGAGGGTATGTTGAAAAATAAATAAAAATGGAAAAAGGAACAAAAGAAAAATGTTGAAAAGAATGAAAGAAAAGAAAACCCCACAAAATAATAATACTGAAAGTGCTGCAAGTCAAAATGCCACTAATGATAAGTTAGTTTGTTCAATTCATACAATTTGAGCATGATTGAACAAGTTTAAATTTTTTTTGAAACAGTTTAAACTTGGTAAATTAGTAGCTAGGTACAAATGAAATTGATTCAATAGTGTAATTTGAATCAATAGGTGAAATATGGATAGAGTAGGGTATATTTTCATAAAAAATATGACCTGGGTCTGCTAGCTCACATGCACCTTGCAAAATAAAAGAGAAAAAAAAATGTTAGCTTAAGAAAGGGTAGGTAGAAAGAGAAAGGTGACTTTGGAAAATGCATGAAATTTTATCGTAAGTTACATGGCAAAGATATTTCATATACTAGAGGACAACAAAGGGATAAGAGTTTTATCGTAAGTTTAGAATTTTGATCCATTAAAATAGTTTTGTGCATTATTTCCCATTTCCATAAGTTTTCACCCTTTCATGACATCCCGTTCGTACTTCATTAAATCCCCGAAACCACCATTTATCCCATCACGTCATATTAAAACCCCGCCACCTTTTCCCGTCATCTTAATATAGTTCTTTTAATTCGACGACCAACATCACTTTTTGCCCCTCCATACCATCCGGACTTTACCGTCGTGGGGGGGGGGGGGGGGTTGGTCCGAAATGGGCGGTATCAAATCCAAGACCCACAATGACGTGTCAAGCATTGGTGAGTTCGCACCCCCACCCCGACTGAAACTATTTACCGCACGATAACTCCTCCGAAAACAGTTTTCTCCATCAATAAAACCATCCTCATGACCATTATATCTCCACCTATCTCGTTGCGCCACCCCATCCACATGTTTTTCCCGCCAATCACCTCTGCTCCCGCATAAATCAACCCGTTAAGTAATTAATTTACTTAACCGTTAACCCAATGAAACCTCTCCATGATCAACTAAAACCAAAGGAAACTATAAATTACTCCCTACCGCTTGTTTCAAAAAGTTTCTGTGCTCTCCTAATACTTTTTATGCAACAATTTTTCATTTTCAATAGTTACAGGTCCAAGTAAAGCCGAGAAAGACATCAACTATCTGCAGATCATAGTAATTTCCTCCATTCTTCTTATTTTTCCATTGTAATTTCCTTTCCATTCCCTGCATACCTGCACAATCAATAAATTAATCAGTTTTTGTAGCCTGTACTAGTCATGCCTCCCAAAAGCAAATGTCAAGAACCCTTTAATCCTACGGTTCAACCTCTTATTGACCTGGACCATATCAGCCTTACAGACAGAGAATTCAAAGTCCACGAGACCCTCTGTGAATTCAACCTATTTGATCTTTACTACTGGTTAGAGGATAAAGTAATTGATGGTGCTGATGACATTGGATTGTGGGACACCAATTTGCCTTACTACATTTTCCCTAAATCCCACAATTCCCCTGAATTCATCAGAAAGTGTTATGCCTGCTATATCCCTAATAAAAGAGTTGTAATTGCCCCTACTGGTGGATTCTTATTTACAATCAATGCCGAATCCATTATCCAAATTATTTAGGGACCCTAAACAAAAAATAAAACACCTTTTTCCCGTAAAGCCCTCATAGAGTTATAACATAAACTAGATTTTGCTAAGAGAGCCAAAAATTTTGAGCTGTTCTTGGCTGAAAATACCCCTTTACCCAAGAAAAGCCCTACAAATTCCTCATCTATATTCCATGAAAGAACAAAGCAGATAGTTACCGTCCTCTCATACCTTTTTGGGTATTACTCTGACCAATGGGTAGATGAGGAAATTATAGGATTTTTGAATATATTGTCTACAGAATCTAAACCCTCTGTTATCATTAACTTCAACCAATTTTTAGCAGACAATATCCATGAATAGTTTGTGAAATTCCATATAGAGGGTGTGTTTAAGTATATTTTGATCATTGTTTACATGTTTTTTATATTTTCAGGCAGAAATATTTCAATTTTCCATGAAGAAGATGGATGATGATGGACACCCACAGTCTGCCATCTTCTGGACCACTCTATTAATGAAGGAACAAGAAGAATACAACTACAAACATTTCATTTAGTTGTTTGTACATCCAACCATGAGTATTCTAAGTTGCATAGTTGAGCCTAGAATAAGTGAAGACATCAAAAGGATTATGAAAATTTCAGATCAAGCTAAAACAAGAGACTGGTACTTATACCAGAATTACACATAGCTGAGGATTTATAGATGTGAATTACCTCCCTACAAATTGCCAAAATTCCTCCCAATGAGGATCTCTGCCTTGGAGTATATAAGACAAATACTAAATTATTATGAGGTTTTTTTGTTCCAGTTAAGAAGAATTCACAGTTCTTGGTCAAGTCTGAAATTGGACCATTCATATGCAACAACAGGGCAACAGGAGAGGAAGCTGATAAAATATTGAAAGAGATGAAATTCACCCACAACTTTACATGGTCCTATGATCCATTGGGGATCATTTCTAAAATGAGGTGTAAAAAAAATCCACACCCTACATTCACACTCACAGGCTAGAAATAGAGAAGTTCATGAATCAAACAGAATGGGCAGAGAACACTTTGTAGGAGGTCGAGGAGCAGGATAAATCAACTTCAGTATTACAAACCCCTGTGCCACAAAAAAATAGGACAAAGAGGATAAAATAGAAGCCACAAGAAATAGGTGGAGGGAAGATCAGTCACCTTCAGTCACTGATACTCCCAATAAAGAACTTAAAATGAAATACAGGAAAAGAGCTAGGATCCATATGGATATTGAATAGGGTAAAGAGTTAGAGCAGGAGATAATTATCAACATCAAAGGCACTCCAGGATCTTCTCTACTTGGTGGTCAGCCCATCTCTTCACCTACTACTTCAGCTACTGTGCCAACTCAACATCAAGCTCTTTAGACATCCACATCCGGTGTTGATACAGGAGAAAAGTGAATGACAATTTTTGATACCTTCAGGGAAATCAAACTAAGGAATGAAATTTTGAAGAATAGCACATACACCCAGTTGTGGAAGAAAACTTCCAGCTCTTAGAGCAGAATCTTATCAGAATTTGACTCAAAAAAAGAGAAAATGCATATGGCATTCCTGGAATCTCAAATTTCAAAGCCTAAGACCGCAACAGACTACAAGAAGACTCCATTTGAATTCAGCATCAAGGATATTCATCCCATTGACCATATGGAAATGCATAAACAAACAGGTGAAATTATCTCTTATATACTAACCAATACAACAATGAATTTGTCTGGGATACAAGTTTCATTAGAAAATGTTCAGTCACAGCTCAAAATGGAGAAGATATCTTCTCTTTCCAAGGATACAAGGATAAAATCCTTAAAGGAATTGGTTGTAAAGATGGGATATGACTCCTCCAATGTGAAATATGTAGAAGAGATAATAAAAAAGAAAAATGCAAATATAACAGCATTAAGCAAGCAACTGAAGATGTCAGCCACAGAAGATCCACTCACATAGGAAATTGAAGAAACAGAGTCCCAGAAATCAGAGATGATGAAACTCATCATGGAGAAGACTACCTAGCTGAAACAAATGGAAAATGAGATGGATAAAATGATTAAATAAAAATAGAAAGTTGCAAAAACATCCATTTCCCATTTAGAAGTTGTGCCCCTTACGGCCATTCCTGCATCAACAACTTCTACAACTAACACAGGAGATAGTGCAGATCAACTAGAAAAACCAGTGGAGAATATGTCACTACAATTAGAAGAAATTAAAATACTGCAGGCTCAAATTAAAATTTTGCAAGACCAGAAGGCAAGGATTGAGACTTCCCATGCAACAGAATTACATAGAAATCGAAAGCAGATAGAAAAATTACTAAAGTTTGAAAGGGAATCCTCCATTGGCAACACCCTGGGTCAAGCTAAAGAAATTATATGGACCAAAATTATTGAAGCCATGACTAAAATTTGGCCATATATTCAAATTGTTTTTGAGCAAAAATAATTGATTGAGAAAGCTAATAAGGTCATTTCTGCTATAAATGAAGAACTGGGAGATATGACTGATACGACCAACAAAATAATTAAGTTTATGAATTCCAAAAAAAAACATGAACTTGATGATATGGGGGTACATGATAGGACATAAACAATCTTGGAAGTGAAAATGGTTCTTACAAAAAAGAACTTAGTTCAATAGCTTGAGGAAAAATTTCATGGGTTGGAAATTGCAGTCAACATTTTTTTTAATAGAATGAGCCATTAACTAAGAGGGGTTTGCCTTCTTTGTTTGTTACCAATGAAAAACTAATAACCAAGGACAATTATGTAATGAAGCTTAAATAAATTGCAAAATATGTAACCAAATTTTCAAACATCAAAGGTTCTATGACAGGGAGAGATTTTATAGAAGCTATGAGTAACAACATTTTCATATAGCATGAGATAAAGCATATCTTCGTGGTCAAACCCACATTTTCTAGATATATAGAGGTAGATGAGATCTATCGGAGGGCCACAAAGATAAATATTCTCGATGAAGATTAGTGGGAGAAGTTGTTGGAGTATCAGGAAGAGTAAAGACCAACTACATCCAACACAACAACCAACACAACAATTAGATTAGATCGTTCAACAACTGTTTCCTAGATAAAAGTTCCAGATATCCAGATGTATTTAACGATTCCACCTTTTTTGGTCAAGTTGGTCAAGTACTGTTATTTTTTTAATTAATAATAGATTTCCTATTTGATACGACATCATTTGTATAATTAATATAAATATTTCATATATTTGAAGAATTCCGGGGTTGGACTTTGATCATTGTAATAATTTTCTATTGAGAATTGTACTTTTTTTGTGCTGCTGGAACATTAATAATACAAAGACCATTCACATGATACTTGTGCTATATATTACTGGTGATGTTTTTCCTTTTGTGACAAGTTGTTTTCATTGTTTCTCTGTATTGTGCATCATTTTATTCTAATTGTAAAACAAAAAGTGAAGAATAATATTTTTTATCTGAACACCTTATTTCTAGCTGTATTTACAATATATATGTGTTGAACACCTAATCCTCTATGGGTAGGTGTGGAAGGCGAAGAGTCACAAAGGAGTCCAAGTGACCTTGGAAGATGAATCCAAGAGTCACACCATTGTATTATAAATGTACAACTATGGTGTATAATATGAGTATCTCATGCTTATATTTCTATGTGTGTGTTTAGTTTCTTCATACACCATGTGTGTGTTTAACATGGTATCAAAGCTGATACGTTCATAACCAGCTCAACCTTGTGTGAGCCATTTGTTTTTGTGGCCTATGTAAATCTGCAAAAATTCTGGTCATTTTTGCAACATTCGGAAATTTTCTGCAGCATTCAGGAATCAATTTTTGCAGCATTCAGAAATTTTCTGCAACATTCAGAAGTCTGCAGGTTTTCTCACTTCTCCCTGCTGCATTCAGTTTTTACTGCTCCTGGCACTTTGTTTACTACTCCTTCCATTCAACATTCTGGAAAATTTTGAGTTTTACTGCAAATTTCTGTTAAAGTGAAATTTTTGCAATTTTTGCAAATTTCTGCAAATTGTTATGTAAATTCTACAAATTCTACTATTTCTGCACATCATCTCAGACCTACTCCTTCCTTCTATTATATATATATATATATATATATATATATATATATATATATATTACTATTTTTTCTCTCACCCAACCCTTGGCCTTCGGCCTTTACCCCTCTACCCAACCCACCAGCTCTCACACTACCCTCCTCACCTCTTGGCCTTCACACACAACTCTCACAATTGTTTGAATCCATTCGCTCAACCCGCACCCCCCTCTCCTCTTCGCACAACAATCCCCCAATGCCTACCCCCTCACCTTTCCCTCCCCTCGGCCCCCTCGCACAATGCTCCCTCGACCCCTCTCACCCCTCCCCGCTCCCTTACCTCTCCACCCCTTCGCTCTCTGCTCATGAATCCCTTCCCAACGCTCATCCCCACCCATCTCATGGCCATGCTCTCCCACTCTCATCTTGCACTCCCCTCACCCTCACCACCCGCGCTACTCACGGCCTTACGGCCCTCACACCTCACACCTCGTAGAACTCCCACTCTAATAAACCCTACTCACTCCCCACCCAACGCTCCCTCACTGCAACACTCACCCACCCCGGCTCTCCCACTTCCACCATACCCCTCGCCCCTCGCTCATCCCGCACAGCTCTCACCGCACCCCCTCTCCATCCCTCACCTCCCTCCCCTTGGCCTTCCCACAGCCCTCGGCCCCCATCTCCCTCCCCGCTCACATGCCCTCCCCTTACCTCTCCTCTCCACGCCCCCTCGCCCGATCTCCCCTCCCCTCCCCTCTCGGCCCTTACCTCGCTAACT
Organism: Pinus albicaulis; assembly: GCA_034641835.2. Taxonomy (NCBI): domain Eukaryota; kingdom Viridiplantae; phylum Streptophyta; class Pinopsida; order Pinales; family Pinaceae; genus Pinus; species Pinus albicaulis. The sequence goes on from CM076579.1 coordinate 566,933,015, forward strand.
CCTGCCACCCCTTCTCCTCCCCCTTCACTCGCTGACTCATTCCCTACCCTCTACGCTCAGTCCCTCCCCTCTTCCCTACGCTCTCCCACATAACTCTCTCTCCCCTCCCACGCAGATTCTCTGCGTTCCATTTTTTTTCCTCTGCCTCTTATTTTTAATTTTTTTTTTTTTTACAGTTTGGCCTCCCCTAGTTTCACCTCCCCCAGTAGTCACCTCCCCCAGATTTCGTCTCCCCCAGAAATCACTTCCCCCAGATAATACCTTTGTTTTTCCCTAAATTGTTTTTTCCCTTAAAAAAAAAAAAAAACAGCAGAAGAGGAAGAGAGAGAGGAGATGGTATATGAGTAAATGGATAGATGGATTGTCTACATAGTGGAAAGTGAAGTTTGTGTTTCTCTATTATAAAAACGTGACCAATATTTGTGGCATGGTGACTCTCTGAAAAGGATTGACAATGTGACGGAAAATGTTGAAAATTGGTCATTATTTTCAAAACAACAGTGGCATCATAAATTCACTTATAGTTTTGCCACAAAGAATTTTTGGAATTTTCCTTCATGTTTATTGTGAAGTAATATATCAAGCTCAAGACCATCTTCTCATCAATAGTGAAGCATCCAAGCTTGTGAATATCTTTTTGTTGAATTAGAGTTGTTGGTGTAAAACAATTCTTTGAAGAAGAGAGAAATCATTGGCCTCAAAGGGTTATTGCAAAGAGGTTTTTGCTACACATTTACAAAAATATTTGCAGTGACATTGTATTTTACTAACATTGTGAGTGGATATTTCTTCTTCATTCATAGTTGCAATTAGTGTTTGAAGTGTAACTTTGAGTTGTTGAGAAATTGTTGAATACTTCTATGATGTGAGTCATTGTTGCTTGCCTGTCAGAAAACCAAGTCTATACCTTGAGGTCCTCCATAATTTGAGTAGCAGAGTTTGTTCTTTGGGAATTCCGTAATTGGAAGTTCAAAAAAAGGGTCTTTGAAGTCATTTGTATTCTTTTGAAAGTAAGTAGAATCAAATTGTAAACGGGTGCATTATCGGTTGAAGTTGACACCCTTTATTTCTTGAGCCTGCGTTGTTGAGAAAATGGCTAAAATCAATGATGCATTAGAGTTGTTGAATAACCTCATTCATTCCACTGTTCACGATATGGTAAAAATGAGCAAGAATGCTCTTTTTAATATTCAAACTTACTTACAAGATGCACAAGACAAGATTGAGTTTTTGCAGTTGGAGTCTCAGCTTCAACAAGATGAACTTCAACAAAAGAGTAATCATTCTAAACCTGTTTTTGTTAAGAACATTGAGAAGGAATCTCATCAGTAGAAGGAATATAAAGTTGCAGACAATTCACATTCAGTTCCTTGTACAAGAGCAGATTTGCATGAAGATGCAGCAGCTCAGTCTGCACTTCCCAAGCCCATCATCAGACCTTGGGAAGAGCTTGTCCACAACAAGCACATAACTGGTCTTGGATATGAAAAGGAGTTGTCCTTTCATATTCTGGACTACTCCAAGCCCATCAAATTTTAGAGTGCCGGATTTCTTCATGACAGTTCAACTTCAGCTGTTCCAAATCCCGCTCCTCTTCCACAAAACAACAACAAATTATAAAATTCCAACACTGTAATCGAGTTGGTCATATGAAAGATCATTGTTTCGATCTTCACCCATGCAAGCACTGTGGTCGACACACCCATTCCTCACACAGATGCTTCAGAAACAAGCCTCCTGCAAGAACAAAGATTCATCTTGGATGGATCTCTTCTTGGAAATGGGCATCATCAGCCAAGAAGATGTTTAAGTCACATACCAGAACTTGTTCTAGAATATTGAACAAACTTGCAGTTGAGTTTTTTCCATCATCTCACCTTGTACCTGACAGGGGGGAAAATGGTGGTCATCTACAAGCTTCGACACCACATCAAGCGAGCTTGAGCCACAATCTCTCATTCTAGATTCAGAGTTGTAGCCAGAGACATAATAGTTCAAGCGAGCCTGAGCCACAATTCGTCATTCCAGATTCAGAGTTGTAGCCAGATACACGGATGCCCATGAGCATGCCTTTGGTTGATGGACAGCCTTAAACCATCCATGTGAGGTTGATATTATTCCTCTTTCAGAACACTTCCTCTAGCAGAAGACTTCAACTTCTTTCCAGTTTTGGTTGAGTTCTAGGAATTGCATCAAGCATTCCAGTGTTGGTGGTCATCCTTAAACCATCACAGGTTGTAGACTTACCTTCTTTTAGGTTGAAGGTCTCCCTCTTAAAATATGAGGGACACTTCCTCTAGAAGAAGCCCTCATCTTATTTCCAGTTTTGGAAGAGTTTCGGGAACTGAAATAAGCGTTGCATTCCAGTGTTGGTGGTCATCCTTAAACCACCTCTTTATGACAACATTTCAGAGCGCTGATTCAGCCTAAGTGCTGCCATGCATACTTTGCAGATTTGTATTACAACTCTCTTCTTGGACTCACACATACCCCTTCGGATTAAGGGGGAATGTTGAACACCTAATCCTCTATGGGTAGGTGTGGAAGGCAAAGAGTCACAAAGGAGTCCAAGTGACCTTAGAAGATGACTATATGGCGAATAATATGAGTATCTCATGCTTATCTTTCTATGTGTGTGTTTAGTTTCTTCATACACCATGTGTGTGTTTAACATTTTCTTCTGAATTCTGATTGAGAAATTCTTAAATGCTTCTCAATCATTATTGAATTCACCATTACTTCATTTCATAATTAATTTAGAATTAAAAGATTCAGTAGTTGTAACTAGCATGCCCTGTGACTACTCTTTAAAAATTTGATGCAGTATCCAACCTTTCTCTGACTCCATATCCCAATGGAAAGGAATTAATTTAAATAGACCCACCAATCCAACCAATCAAACCAAACAATCCAAAAAAAAACAAGCAATTCAACACTATAATAACTAGCCTAATATCAACTCAGAAAAAAAATCTAAAACACAAGGAGAGATCCATCTCTGAAGCTGGCAGGGCTAGATCCCAGCTTCAAAAGAAGTTTTGATGTTGTCCTATATAATTATTTTTCCAATCTTAAAATTATAGAATGATAATAGGAAGAAAAAGGGAAACTTTTTGGCACAAGGAACACTACCAAGAAGGAAGGCTTGAGTGCTTCGGTATCCAAGGATGCACTATGCACTCAACTGAGAGAGAGGAAGCTCAATGGAGGGCATAGGCCATAGGTATGAAGCGTGAAGGAAGGCCATTGAGGCTTGGATGTGTGCTATGCGCTCAAGGGATACAAGAAGGGTGCATGGTGTAAATACAAAGGCTGAAGGGGTCAAGATTGGGCCTTCCCAAGTGCGTTGTGCACTAAAGAGAAGGAAAACAGGTTGTAGGGCACAACTACGAAGGCTGAAGGAATCATGATGTTGCTTTGGTGATGTGACATGCGCTCAATAAAGAGGAAGGCTTACTTTAATGGTGCAATTCAGAAAGGGAAGGAGATGATGATGCTTGGGAGTGTGTTATTCACTCTTGGAGGGCGCAAGGCGTACTTATGAATAGGGAAGGTGTATATACTAAGGCTTAATAGTGCAACATGCACTCCTAGCCTTAGTGAGCTAACTTGTGCATCTAATTTTTTTCTATCTGGAAGATAAATCAAGGGGCCAACTTAATGAGTTTAGACATAAAATCAAGTGTGTCACATTCCAACTCAATAATAAAGCTTAGATAGAATCAAATAATGGGAAGTACACATCAAAATTCTAGTTTACAAACAATATCCAAGTACAATAAACAAAGTGTATGCAACTACAACCAAAAGTTTTGTTTTACAATAAAAATAGGTATTATAACCATGAATTTCACCAAATATGTTCTAAACAATGCGACGACACTTAGGAATGATAAAGAATATTTGAAACATGTGAAATGACTTGAAGCAAAACTTGACGACTAAAGTGACACTAGATATGAAAATTTCGTAGGCTCCAAAATTTGAATGTAGTGAAGTTTTGGAGGGTGTTGTAGTGGAAACAAAATATATGCTACTTCTTTAAGACTTCATCATCCTCAACATTATTTCCTTTGTCACTAGAAATATGCACTGGAAACAATTCACACACTTTCCTGCAACTGTGCTTAGCTTGCATGGCTATAACTATTCTCACATATGTAGGTTTCTTCTTTCCTTGCAAGATTATCCTCTCTCCATCATCATCCAGGCACTCAATAGCCTTTCCATAACAATCCACGTTAGTGTTGTGAATGAATAACAAATCCATGTCTAAAAGCATATTGTATGATCCCAAAGGAAGCAAATTTAGATGTTCTGATGTTGGCATACCTTTCAACTCAAATGCACAAGCTCTTACCCAATGGTGAACTCTTTTATTAGTCCCTGTATCCAACTGCACTAACAAAGATTTTTCATGCACTTATTTTCTCAAGGAAAACCTATGCACCAGGTCAAGAATCATATAAATATAGTTAGATCCAGGATCAATAAAAATAGAAACAACTGAATTATGAAGCTTACCTTCCATCTCAATAATCGATGACTAATGATCAAACTGCCTGTAATCTCATATTGCATGGATCCAATGAATACTATGTCCAACATCTCCAACTTTCTGTGCCTATTGAGCGTTGTAGATATGATTCCTTCCACCTTGGTACAATGGAAAATCCTTCTTGCAACGATCCTTGCCACAAATCCAAAATTGCAATGGTCCCCTGAAATTTCCTTTACTCTACTGCTCTCCACGTTGAGGTCCATGTCCCTTATCTGTTACATTGAACTTCTTGTAAGGAGCCATATTTTATTTCTCACCTGCATCCTAAGGTCTTCCCCTCTTCGGTGGCCACTTCCCTTTAGCTTTCTCATTCCCCTTCCAATCACACTTAGGCTCATCCTTGTGCTTCGACTGCTCATAAAATTTCTTTAATTTCTAGATGGCTTCCTCCAATGACCAAGGCTCAATAAACTCAATCCAGTCTCTGAATGTTGCTGAAAACCCATTGATGAGCATTTGAATCTTCATTTTCTCATCCTTGAGGTAAAGCACATACCTCAACAACTTCAGGAACCTGCTAGTATACTCATCATCTATCATAGAACCCATTTGCAGCTGATAAAAATACTTATCCCTATCATCATAATACATCTCATATAGGTAGCTTCTTGAAGAGCCTCTCGAACTCATCCCAAATCAAATTTTCTTCTCTAATGCCTCTAACATTCTTCACATCTTCCCATCATATGTATTCTTTCCATTTGAGACTAAAGGTGGCTATTTTGGATTTCATGTTCTCTGAGTAGTCATACATTCTGAAAAACTCATTCCAAGCAACCATGCTTCTACATCTTCTGACTTCTTCATCTCTCTATTAGAAGTAGGAGGCTTGAATTTATCAAACTCCTATTGAAAATAATCACTCCTCCTATAAGTATGATGGAGGTGATGATGATGGTGTCTCTTAGAAGAATAGCTAAAATAAAAATCATACATACCAGTCCTCCTTTCAGATGTGTCCAATGATATGTCACCTATGACTGTGTCCTCTCTATCCAACCTGTGTCCTAATCAAGATCTGTTACCATATGCCCCATTATTCTTCTCCTCCTGCCTATCTCTATAACTGATCCCCATATGCCCTTGCTTATGAAACTATGAAAGACTTTGTGGAATCACTGCATTAAACTTTGCCTACTTTTCCTTAGCCCTTGCAAGTCTTTACTGTGACTCAATTAGCTTATTTTTATCTTCTTTGAAACTTCCGATCTCTAGCCTTAAAATCCTCAATGTGTTTGTTATGTCAGGAGAATACTCATCTCCTTGTTTCTCAACTAATATGTAGGGAGAGTCACGTGAACTATAATCCACCATTTTTCTCGTCACCTCTAATCTTCTTCTCCCTATAAACCTCCCATGTTAGATAGAACAAATAGATACCATAATCAAAATCATACATCAATGATGTTTAGGGGAGGCTATCACATTTGCACAAATGAGTCCAGATTAGCATGACACACACACACACACAAAAACAAACAAACACACACACACACACAAACAAACACACACACACACACACACACACACACACAATGACATCATATCAACATCTCAAAATCATGCATAATTGTTAGTATGAATCTTAATCGCAAGTGTACGAAAAAGCCTCACTTTAGCCGCGCATAACAAACAACCCTAACAGCAAATATGGCTGCCAATATCTTTAGATCTGCAATTAGTTGACCAAGATAAATGTTGCAAAAATATAGATCTATGCATTAAAAGACATTAAGAAGTAAATAAAAGAAAGAGTTTCTCCATGCATCCAATAGACAAGACAAGATTATTTTAAAGAATTTTTGTATTTTTTGACACCTGGGAAGGAAACATAGAAAGATGTTACCAGTCCCCCTCAATGGGATGGGTTCTTGTAAGTCCTCAACACTTGAGATCTAAAATCCCTCTCTCTTGATGGTGCAAAAAACCCAGACAAAAATGGAACTCAAAGGGAGCTCATAAGAAAATGGTTGTAAAATATGACAATGATGGTGGATCAAAGTCAGACCAAAAGTATAGATCCAGAGTGATCTTTAGGCAACAAAAGGTAGTGAATGAATGGAAGAACCCTTCTATTTATAACAAAATATTGAGTTAGTCTAGATATTGGTGCATAATTAAAATATTATTAACCAAATCTAGATCCAATTTTTATGGAATATTTTATTATATTTGTTGGAGGGAAAAAGAATTTTACTTGGGTCAAATCACTTTATCTGTAAATAATAAATAAATAAATGATTTATTTATCATTTTAAGGATGTGGTTGAGTAATAATTAAATAAATAATGATTTATTCAATTATTTATAATTGATTTAGTCAAATTTAACAAAGAATATTATTTAAATAAGGTTTAAATAATTATTCCTAGAAAATAATAAGATAAATAATGATTTATCTAATTAATTTTCCTTTTTTGGGTTAAATATGACCAGGAATATTAATTAAACTATTGTTTAACTAATTATTCCTTGAGGAAAATCAAACAAATGTAGATTTATTTAATATTTCCTCATGGGGTTTCCTGTTTAGGCCATAAACAACTTAATAAATGTGGTTTACTAAGTTATTTTTCATAGTGAAAGCAATTTTACTTAAGGTAAAATTTGTCTTACATGGTGTACTTAGGTCCATCTAATAATAACAGGTTAGATGACCAAAAAATGGCGTACAGATTTCCCGCCAACGTGTGAGCGTTAGGAGCTAATCGTATGACCGAAGTACGTTGTAAGAACTCAATCACTAGACATTGAAGGGGAATTCAAAGAGAGAGAAATATAAGGTAGACCAAAGCGCTAGAGGTCTAGAGCCTGAGGAGGCGAGACTTACAGGTGTGACAACTCTCTATTATGAGTGAGTACCTGTGCTATATACGGCGGGGGAGGCATACCTATGCCCGCCGAGACAAAGTACAAAGAATAATGCGTCTAGTAAACAAGGGACTAAACTATATAGTACATGTTGGCATAAACATGAGCCAGATAAAAACATGATAATGAATCCCACATACGTATTGCGCTTGGGATAACAGCCAGGACTTATACAATAATATTTGAGTACATGAGATACAAATACAACCCAAAATTCCCCTGTAAACAAGAAAGGGCTCTGAAAAACTGACTCATACATGCAAACAAAAAGGCGCTGCAAGCGGCTGAGGCCGACATCATCAAATCTATGGAGCTACATCAAAGGCTGTAATGAAGAGGTCATCTGGGCATGTGGGGGGCTACCTGTAGGGCCACCCCCTCATGAGGGCTGAAACATCTCACACACACTCGGGAATCATCAGTCCGATATTCTGCATCACTGAACCATCAAGTATATGGATCTCAATCATGTTGTAGGGAGCTGTAGCTGAGGAAAAATCAAGTCAAAGGGCTGTAAGGAGTCCCTTTGCCTAATCTGATGCACCGAACAAGAGTGGAAGCTGGAACCAAGGTACACCGCCCTCTAGACCTGTCTTCTCGAATGAATGATCTGATGTCGACAGAAGGAGGTCCACCATAGGTGAGGCAATAAGAGATCCTCAACTAAGGCACGAGAGAAAATAGTGGAGTGACTGACAGACTGACACCAGTGATGATGATGAAATGGGGGGTATTGAGTAGCGGACGAACAACTCCCATTGTTAAAGCATAAAGGGCATGGATGACCTGGCAGCGACTGACACAATATCAAGGGGGATAGGGGATAGTAGGACTGAAGGACATAATGTGTGACACAAGAGACAGACCAATCAATGAAGGATGGAGGACTATAGCGAGATAAAAGGGGACTCGGGATAGACTCCATGAATGCAATGATGACTCAACTTGGATGCTATAAATAAGGGTGACTCGATGGTGCTGCCACAGAGTAAAGGTGGCTGCCAATATCTTTATATCTGCAATTATTTTACCAAGATAAATGCTGCAAAAATATAGATCTATGCATTAAAAGACATTAAGCAGTAAATAAATCAAGTGTTTCTCCATGCATCCAATAGACAAGACAAGAATATGTTGAATGAATTTTGTATTAATCGCACCTAGGAGGAAAACATAGAAGGATGTTACCAGTTCTACTCAATGGGATGGGTTCTTGTAAGTCCTCGGCACTTCAGATCTAAAATCCCTCTCTCTTGATAGTGTAGAAAACCCAGACAAAAAGTGGAACTCAAAGGGAGCTCACAAGAAAATAGTAGCAAAATATGACAATGATGGTGGATCAAAGTCAGACCAAAAGTATAGATCGAGAGTGATCTTTAGGCAACAAAAGGTAGTGAATGAATGGAAAAACCCTTCTATTTATAACAAAATATTGAGTTAGTCTAGATATTGGTGCATAATTAAAATATTATTAACCAAATCAAGATCCAATTGTTATGGAATATTTTATTCTATTTGTTGGAGGGAAAAAGAATTTGACTTGGGTCAAATCCCTTTATTTGTAAATAATAAATAAATAAATGATTTATTTATTATTTTAAGGATGTGGTTGAGTAATATTTAAATAAATAATGATTTATTCAATTATTTATAAATGATTTAGTCAAATTTAACAAGGAATATTATTTAAATAGGGTTTAAATAATTATTCCTAGAAAATAATAAGATAAATAATGATTTATCTAATTAATTTTCCTGTTTTGGTCTAAATATGACCAGGAATATTAATTAAACTGTTGTTTAACTAATTATTCCTTGAGGAAAATCAACCAAATGTAGATTTCTTTAATATTTCCTCACGGGGTTTCCTGTTTAGACCATAAGCAACTTAATAAATGTGGTTTACTAAGTTATTTTTCATAGTGAAAGCAATTTTACTTAGGGTAAAATTGGTCTTACATGGTGTACTTAGGTCTAATAATAACAGGTTAGATGACCAAAAAATGGTGTAACAATAATAACACTAATTGCGTACATGAACCGTGTCATGAGGCTCATAAAAAGAAGCAATATACATGCATGCATGATGAACATATAAAAACTAACATGCATGCATGGCCATATGCAATTATCCCATCCAATCCAAGTGTTTGAACATGGAATCTATGGTACCAATATGTAACCCCCTCCCACATTTACCCACTTTAACTGGTATTCCAGGGTAAAAATGAGATGAGTGTAACTATGATATGACCCAACCTCCAAGCTCCATTTAAGGAAGTGGGTCCTACAAATTTAAGACTTGGCTGACATTCCTTAGAGCTACACACCACTCAAAGGTTGAAAACCCACCCCAAGTGACCAATCCCTGATTTGGAACCATTTTTAACTGCCTTATGGGCCATAACCACACCCACAACACTGCATGCGTGCAATTATGAATCTCTAATCACATTCATAGGCCCACCGCCATGCGATTATAACCTCAGAACCTCAGTTTTGTGCCTACGGTTATGGGATTTGAGCCAATTTTTAGGCTAGCCTCTAGACCCTTGCTGAGAACTACTTGTAAATTTTCCACAAGCATAAAAAATATGCTAACAATGCTAAACATTCAGAACTTGAACAAGAAATTTACCTAAGCATGCCTAACCATGACATACATTTGGTCAAACATATGGTGAACATGTAAGTTTCAAGTCATGATTGCATATATGATACTAAGGGTCTAAAATTCATCTGAGAATCACGAATAAGGTCTAGTTCCCTCTCATAATAGCTGCAATAGCACTTTTTAGCCCATGCATTCATCAACCATTAATTAACATATACAAATCAAGAACAAGAGCCACAACTAGAACATATCATAGAACCATTCTTGTAACCAACACACAATGAGAATAGGAACCATGACTTATACACCATATAATCAACATAATAACAAGTACATGTGCTCATTAATCACATTATGAAAATAACTCTTAATTACATAAGCAAAATCCAACCAAGTCAGGGACTTCCACATACCACTCGACCATAGATTAGGTTGAACCAAATATTTATTTCAACTAATAACCCTCGTGCCATATTCCAAGCATGAATGTGGGATCTCATGGGATAAAACAAGATATAAACAACCAAGGTATCTGAAGGTTAAAACACCTCCACCCTCATGCTACCACGATCTCACCTAAACTGGTCTCGATATCACAAAAACAAAACAAGTTTGGATTCCTTAGAATTCCTTCACCATACCTTGAGGTATTTTCCTATCTCCACTCACATGTTGAGGGATTCCCAGAGAAAACCATCTCCACCCCGAACCCTTGGGAATTTTCTTGAGACCACCTCACATAGGTCCAAAACCTTCCGACAATCCAAATCTCAACCAAGAATGAATCCCATCACACCAAGGATATCCACCAAACGGCAAGGAAAGGTTAAAACCATTGTCAAACCAGGGAAAACCCATGATAATGACAATGAATGAACCAAATGAACAAATGCATGTATCATCCATTCACAACTCAGATATGAAATCACACATGAAACCTATTACCTGCGAAATCCTTTTGTTGAAGCTATTGATCCAACCTTCTTTTACTTTCCCTTTGCTTTATGTTTCTTATCCTTTTCATTCCTTTGCTTACTTTATTGCTTTTCTCCCAATCCAAGTGAATACCAAAGTTCTCCAAGAATTCTCTAAGTGTGTAAGGGCGTAAGAGAGCCAAAACTAGAACTGGCAAAATTTATGAACTATTTATATGATTCCTTTTTATCATTGATACCTCTATTTTATTTATTTTTCTTTATTTTCCCTCTAATTTCCCATGAATGAAAACTTGTGTATCATCACCTTCATTTTTCTCCTATTTTCCCTTATTTTCACAATTAAATGCCAATTAATGCCTCTTTTCCTTTTATAATTCCTTTGCCTATTTAGGTAGCCATAATAAACCACAAGTGATGCCCACTATAGTGATTTCCAAACATTAAGCTTGGAATACAAGTCCCATGACCTTGGTATTATTCTTTTGTCTTTATTATCCTTTATTACATGAAAATTTTAACATGGGAATATTACACTACTTTTGATGGATAAATGAAGAAATCAGAAGATGAAAACGGATGTCTGCTTGGGATGAAGAATTTTTTTAGATTGCATGATTACTCAGAGAACATGAAAGCTGAGATAACTACCTTCAATATCAAAGGAAAAATATATATCTAGTGGGAAGATGTTAAGAATGTCAGAGGCATCAGAGAAGAGATGCTAACTTGGGATGAGTTTGAAAGACTGTTCAAGATGAAGTACCTGTGTGAGAGGTATTATGATGGAAAGGCTAAGGAATTTTATGATCTTAGGATGGGTTCAATGTCAAATGAATTTTACACAACCAAATATCTAGAGTTGTTGAGATATGTGCCATATCTCAAGGATGAGAAAGAAAATATTCAAAGGTTCATCAATGGATTTCCATTTTCATTCAAAGATTAGATTGAGTTTGACAAGCTTCAGTAATTGGAGGAAGCAATAAAAAAGATGAAACATTTCTATGAACACTCAAAGTGCAAGCTTGAGTTCAAGCGTGACTAGAAGGGAAACGATAAGAATAAAATATAATGGCCCAAGAGATGAGGAATATCTCAAGATGTAGGCGAGAAGTAAAATGTGGCTCCTCACAAGAAGTTTAATGTAGCTGAGAAAGGGCATGAGTCTTAACCTAGAGAGCAACAAAATAATGGCAGTAGCAGGGAACCATTGAAGTGTTGGAATTGTGGTAAAGACCATAGTAAGAAGAATTGTCCATTGTACTAGGGTGGTAGGCCACAAATATACAATGATTAGGAAGCACATACAGTTGGGGATGTAGGTTAGAGCATTCCCTCTATCTTTGCATCACTTTATATAAGGTAGACAAACTACTAGGAATTTATTATCGAGATGGAAGGTAAGCTTCATGATAAAGTTGTTTCCATTTTGATTGATCCTGGATCTAATTATAGCTATTTTAGTCCTAACTTGGTGGATTAGTGATGTTTGAATAAATAAGTGCATGTAAAATCTTTGTTGGTGCAGTTGGCTATAGGGACCAATAAAAGAGTTCACCATTGGGTGAGATCTTGTGCATACGATATTAATGAAATTCCAACAACACACCTAAATGTGCTTCCTTTGGGTTCATATAACATGATTTTGGGAATGGATTAACTGTTTATTCACATGACCAAGGTATATTGTTATGAGAAGGACATTGTGTGCTTGGATGATGATATAGAAAAGATAATATTTTAGGGAAAGAAGAATCCTACATCAGTGATAATGGTTCAACTATGCAAGCTAAGCGCAACCGTAGAAAAGGATGTGCATTGTTTGAAATTCATGTTTCCAATGAAAAAGGGAAGGAAGATGAGGATGATGAAGTCTTGAGGACGTATCCTGTCTTGCAAAAATTTTATGATGTGTTTCTTGTAGAGATTATAGAGCTTTTGCCTCATAGGGAGGTGGATTTATTGATTGAGTTGATGCCTAGAGCAACACCAACATCTAAGTCACTGTACATGATGAGCACTTCATAGTTGGTGGAATTGAAGTTACAACTTAAAGAGATGATTGATAAGAGATACATAAGGCCAAGTGTGTCTCCTTGTGGTGCACTAGTGTTGCTTGTAAATAAGAAGAATGGTACTCTTATATTATGCATTGGTTATTGGCAACTGAATAAGGTGACTATCAAGAACAAGTATCCATTGCCACAAATTGATGAATTGGTCGATCAACTAAAGCGAGCTAGAGTATTTTCAAAGATTGATATGAGATCAAGATATCATCAGGTGCACATCAAAGAAGAATATATCTACAAGATTACATTTCGTACAAGGTATGGGTACGATGGGTTTGTCATGGTTCCTTTTGGTCTTACCAATGCTCCAAACACTTTCATGTGTTTGATGAACAATGTGTTACACCATTATCTGGATAAGTTTGTGATAGTATTTGTTGATGATATATTGGTCTATTCAAAGAATGAGGAGGAGCATGTAGAACACCTAGCAAAAATATTGAGATTGTTTAGAGAGCATAAGTTGTATGCCAAGCTCAACAAGTGTATTTTATTTTAGTATCAAATTCATTACTTGGGACATGTTATTTCCAAGGAAGGGATTAAAGTGGATCTGGAAAAGATTAAAAATATCATGGAGTGGCCAAATCCAAAGAATGTGAATGAGTTCAGATCATTCATGGGACTAACAGGTTATTGCAAAAAATTCATCAAGAACTTCTCTAATATTGGATATCCTATTACATATTTTTAGATAAAAGGAAATAAGTTTGAATGGATTGATGAATGTGCAACCAACTTTGATCAATTGAAGCAATTGCTTACCAATGCTCTAGTTTTGAAGATCACTGATCCTGATAAATATTTTGTGGTTTGTACATATGCTTGTAAGGAAGTACTTAGTGGAGTCCTAATGCAGGAAGTATATTTGGTTTGATATGAATTAAGGAATCCGCATGAGCATGAAAAAAATTATGTGACTCACGATCTTGAATTGGAAGCTATAATTCATGAATTGAAGATGTGGAGACATTATCTCCTTGGCATGAGGTTCGTATTGATGAGTGATCACAGTGGACTGAGGTACTTGTTTGACCAACCCAATCTGAACGCAAGGAAAACTAGATGGCTGGCTACTCTTAGTGAGTTTGATTTTTATCTCAGGTACATCAAAGGCAAAGAGAATTGGGTTGCAGATTCTCTTAGTAGGAGAGTGTTGATGAATCATATTTCAATTGTGAGCACTTATGGGATTGATTTACAAGAGCGGATCTTACATGCAAGGCATCATGATGAGTGGTACCAATAGTTGAAGTAGAGATTTCAGTAGCAGGGTAAAGGTGACCAGGATGAGGAGTATCACCTCACAAAAGATGGCTTGGTCATATTAAAGAGAAGAATCTATGTGCCAGATAACAGTCAATTGAAGACGCTCATTTTGAGAGAGTTTCATGTCAATCCATATTCAGGCTACCCAAGATACCATAAGACTTTGAAAACTGTTAAGAAATTATACTATTGGCTAAATTTGAAGAAAGAGGTGGCTAATTTTGTTGCCAAGAGCTTGGACTATCAGCAGGTGAAAGATGAATGCAAGCATCCCACTGGTTTATTACAACCTATTTCTATTATGAAATGGAAATGGGAGGTCATTTCCATGGACTTCATTAAAATATTTCCTAGGACATCAAGGCAACATGACTCAATCATGGTTGTGGTTGACAGGTTGATCAAGGTAACCCTATTCACTGTGGTAAAATATACTAATTCAACTAGTGAAGTGGATTAGATCATGAGGGAGATAATGGTGTCGCATGGAGTTCCCAAGAATATCATATCAGATAGATACTCCAAGTTCACTTTCAAGTTTTGGAAGGAATTGTTTGCAGGTTTAGTGATAGAGCTAACTTTCGGTATAACTTATCATCCGTAGAAATATGGGTAGACAAATATGGTTAACATGATCCTTGAGGGTATACTGAGGATGTATGTCATGCATAAGCGAAGGAAGTGGGAGGAGTATATTCCATTGTTGGAGTTTTCTTATAAAAATGGATATCATGAGTCCTTGAAGATGAGTCAATTTGAAGCTCCATATGGGAAAAGTTGCAATATTCCTATCAACTGGAGTGATCCAGTGAACATGGTGCTAATTGGACTGGATATGCTGGCAGAGATGGAGTAGGAGATGCAAGTTATTAAAAGGAACTGAAAGGTGACGTAATACATGAAAAATAGTTATGTATATCAACATAGAGCATTCAAGGAGTTTTAGGTTGGAGAACATGTGTACTTACACATCAAGCCCAAGAAGAGATCCTTAAGGATTGGTTCATGTGCCAAGTTGGAACCTCAATATTGTGGGCCTCTTGAGATCCTTGAGAGGATTGGACCAGTGGCATATATACTTGCTTTGCCTCCATTACTGAAATTCCATGATGTTTTCCATGTTTCATTACTTAAAATATATGTACAAGATGTTGACCATGTGATTGATTGGTCTATATTATAGGTGGGACTAGAGGGAGAGTTCCAACTAGAACCTTAATGCATATTGAAGCGAAAGAAGCTCATGATCCAGAACCAAGCAATAGAGAAAGTTAAAGTGCAGTGGAAGCACTTTGGGCCCGATGAAGCTACATGGGAGATAGATGATCAGATGTGGGCATTATATCCTTCTTTAATTGTTAGTTGAAGAAATGTGTTTTGGTACATACATACATACATACATACATACATACACACACACACACATATATATATATATATATATATATATATATATATATATATATATGTCATTGTAAATACTGCATCAAGCTGTGTTATAAAGCTTTAATAAGCACTATGTTTGTCATGTTTTCAACATGTTTTCATTGTAAATGTTACATCAATATATGCTTATAAAGCTCCATAAGCAGTATGTTTTTATGGTCATAAGTGTCATAAACCACTGAGGACAGTGTTCCCCCAAGGGGGATGGGTTTGTAACAACCCCAAGCTAAGTTTCCATGTAAAAAATGGGAATTATAAAAGGAAAAAATCAAACCTAAGTCATGGGCCATGTATTCTAGGCTGAATGAAGGGGAAAAACATAGCTTGGGAATCATTTGTGAGTAAATGATTGGCTATGGAAATTAACATTTTCATTGGAAAAATACAAAGGGTAATAAATGGAAATTATTCAAGAAATAAAGGAAAATAGGAGAAAATGAAGATGAACAGACAAGATTATGCATGTAAGAAAATTGAAGAAAAATAAATAGAAAAATTAAAAAAAATGAAAATAAAGGAAAAGAGGAGGGAAATTCATTCTAACTCTCTTTTGGACATTCTAGAATTCTTTGTTGAACTCTCTCTTGGAAATTCATTCTAGCACTCTTTCTTGAACACTCTCTTGGAGGAAAGGAGAATAATACTACATACAACATATAATGTGGATTTTTTCCTTGCTAACTAAACCCCCCAACAAATAAGGGGTGGAATGTTCCTAAGAAATTCATCTCTTGATGATTCCCACCAAGACTTCCATGCCTCAATAAAGTTGTTGCCTCTCCAATCCATATTACATCCCAAAAGTTGTTTGATTTTAGCCCAAATAATCAAAGTGAATGAACAAAGTATAAATACATGGAAGAGATAATCCTATGAATATGAATTTTTGCACAAAATGCACTAACTAGAACCTTCTTTGTGTATCTTTTTCAATTTGTCCCTGTAATATTCCAAGTCTGGAACAACTCATGAATCATGCATAAAAAACGCATTTCCAACAAAAAATGCAATAAAACAGTAAAATGGGCTCTTGTATCCCATATATTAGTCAATATACATTCTAAATCCAAGATTAGAGTTAAACAGGTCTCCCACACCTAGGATTGCCAAAAAGTGATAAAACCCCAAGACTGCAAAATGACGGAGCAGCTGCTCGAGGGAATGCGCAGTCTAAGAGAGTGTTTACACATAAAATAATAGGAGAACAATATATCTACTCATTTATTGATAAATAATGCTGAAGAACAGAGATCTAGTCTCCTTATACAAAATACAAAGAAACCGGCAAGGGTTTCTTGTCAAACACTTTGCATACAAAATGGGAAATCTAGTAATTTACTGAATAACCACTGCAACACTAAAGTACATGAGTTTATAAGGATGAAATATGTCTGATATTCTAAAGATCTCTCAAGGGCTTCCTCCCATGAAAGGATGAACTTCTCAATCACAAGGAAACACTGCAACGGAGCCACCAAACCATGCAATGAACACTGCCTCCAAAATAACGCATTCCCTAGCAAAAAAAACATTGGGAATGTATGGGAAATGTGTGGTATAATACCACAGATCTTAAATAAGCTCTGGATCTCTCCAAACAGATCTCTCAAGTGAAGGAAACCTTCCTCCAATGAGAAACTAGCTCAGTAGCCGGGATTCCAATCCCTTCCACTGCTGCACCCAACAACATTACACAATCTCCGGAAAATTTGTGCTGATGAAGATGGCTGAAGCTTGGCCTGAAAACCTGATGTTTAATGATGAATGAAAACTCTCCCAATGATGCTCCTCAAAGGAAAAAGGTGGGATTCCCGCCCAGGAACACCTAGTGCTAAACAACACTGCAATTTTTCTAAGCAACAACAAGTCTTGGCAGATAAGAATAATAATCTAAGACATGAAGAATAATGCTGCCATCCTCTTCCTTATATAAGACATGATTTTTCTTGCCCTTGGCCCCACTCAATTAGGTTACTTCTAACCCAAGTTACATCTCCCTCCAAAATTGCATTATTCATCCTTGAATTCTTCCTACACTAGAACTGCGCTGTTGACTTAGTCAAAGAAACTTGATTTTATATATGTTCACACATGGAGGTGTTTTATTAGGCTAGAAAGAATGCCCCCTTTCACACTTGGAGTGTTTTTATCCTCCTTAGGATACTTATGGGATTTCCTACCCATTTATTCACCGGTTAAAGCTGTTGCTAGCTCTAATGTTCCATTTAGCTTTGAGGCTAAAATTTTGGAACATTACAGTCCTCCCCTCCAAAATATTTGCTTGTCCTCAAGCAAATGCATAAGGAGAAAAAAATTTCTCCCCTCTTCCTCATGTGGCCTCCATCGATAGCCTCCATCACTGCATCAAGAGAATCTGCAAATATACTGTCATCCAATGCTTCCTCCCAAGTGTGCAAAACCAAAGTGTCTGCATCAATCAAAGGTGGAAAGTGTGAATGGAAACCTGCTAGCTGTCTCATGGCCTCCAAAAAGTAGGAGTGATGACCAACATGGTGAATGAGTGCCTCCCTACCCATGCTATCATCCAAATTAAGTGAGTCACCCTCCAACATGGTAACTCATGAAAAGTATCCTCCACCTTGTGCTCCTGAAATGTAGGTGGGCTGAATGAATGTACATGATAGGAAAGAGGGCCTATCCCATGCTATCCTCCCCTCCACTTATGATAAGTGTAGAAGGCATGTTGATCTTGGGCTGCAACATGATTTCCCTCCAATGGCAAGAAGAAGATTGAGCCTCCCAGGACTCTTCCTCCAAAATCATGAGACATGCCAACCCAACCCATTCCATTCAAGATGAATGTCACATCATCACCACATGGAATCAAAATAAGAAAATGGCTGAAGGTTATGTGAAAGTTTGGATGATACATATGGTCTCTCTGGTAGAGGCAGCGCAGTTCTCCCAACTGCTGATTTAGAGTATCAAGTGGCAAGTTGTCCTCTATGGAATTTCCAGCTATGTATGTTATCTCATCTACTATAAAGTAGTAAGCAGCAATATATATCAGCTGTATACAATCAACACAATACAATACTTGCTCCAAGTCATGTAGAGATGGGTTATCAATAATACAAGATTTGGCCCTAAAGTGACCATGAAACCCATAAATAATCTTGCTCTCATGTAGAGCAATGCACTATTTACATATGGTGAGAAAGTACAAATACTCATTAGAGTAATCAACAAGAACATAAATGTCTCTCTTACCATGCATCATGTGTGAGCTGAAAGTGAGGTCCATGTATAAGTTCCCCCATGAGGATCCCCTCATAAAAATCTGTAAGAAGAAGGGATACATATACTCCTTGGAACACTCCATCAATAAGAATACACTCCCATGTGACAGTGTTGTAGGCCTTAAGAATAAGGCTCCATGACTCCTCCCTTTGACATTCCACATGCCAAAGCCATCCACCATCATGCTGCTATGTGAGAAGATCTTCTTCCGACATGGAAGTCTCTCATGATCCTCCAACACTGAAGGGTAGCCTCCTTGCACCATGAATGTGCCTTTCTTCTCTTCAGAGATATCATGAAAAGTATGGGAGGAATTTTTCCCATACTCTCCCAAGTGCAACCATATCAAAAACAACCTTTGCTACTGCCTCATCTCTCCCTCATACAAGCCATAGAGTAAGATCATGAAGGTCAACTTGTATGATGCCCCATACCAACAAGTCTTCTGCTGCCCTATCATATGGGTGCCATGCAATCCAATTGGTTTCTCTCTCCATACAAAGCTTCCCTTGAACAAAAAAACATAAGAAATACATGGAAGCAAGATACAATAAGAACAAGTTTCCAAATGACAACCTGAGAGTGAATCATGGTCCCTCTCATGGAACCAGCACAGTGCATCCTTGGCCTGCATCAAAATAAGAAATAACAAGTGCTTTTCCAACCACTTGTTTGCTACCATAGTCATCTCGTAAGATGAAAACATGAAGTTACAATATGGTGTCATTGGTGCACACCAAGAGACATATGGCTTACTTCACAGCTCATCAAAAAGATAGCCAAGATCAATGCTACAAGTAGCTGCAAGTACATCATCATACAATATGCAAGAATAAATATTTCTTCTTGTTACATCATGTTGCTCAAATGAGGGAAAGAAGTACAATACAAAACATGAAACGATACCTCCTCCATTATGTACTTGAGGTATTGAGCTGAAATGGCTCAACTGGAAATTCTCCCTCACTCCCAATGAGTAGGAAGGTGGCTGTGACATCCTCTCTGTCATCATCCAGGCTATGCATCTCTCCATATGCTGAAATATGTCATGCTGAATTCCCTCCCAAGTGAACTCCTCCATCAAATGGAAATATGCATCAAGGTGCATAGAAGAGAAGTCCTCATGTGCTGCATGTAGCAGCTTCTCCTTGAGAATATAAGATATAGTAAAGAAGATCCCACCATAGGAATAGATGACCACATCATCCACCATGTATCTGTCATCTCCATCCGGGTCATCAAGAATCATGCATGCACCAAGATCCTTGGAGTACTCTACTAAAAGCTGAGATCTCCAATAAGGATCAATCCTCCTAACAGACATCGCTGGTGATCTGGCATGTGAAGCTCTCCTCATGCTACTGTCTGCTACTTTGACATCCCCCATGCCAAAGTCTTCCTCCAAAGTCTTCACCTCTCCAAAATCCAAGAGTGGTGAATCCAAGGACAAGATGTCTTTCACCAAATCTATATCAGGTGGCCTCCCAAGTGGAATGCCTCCATGTAGTGAGACATCAATGTCAAGAGTATACTGCTCATGTGATTAGGCAACCTTGCCCTTGCCCTTACATCACAAATCAGTCTACCTCTTTCTTGCACTGGCTCTCTGAAATAGAGAAGGGTGTGTACCTCTTATCAAATGATGCTACTTTTCATCCCCTCCTTCTCCTTCCAGCTGCAATGCTGCACAATCATGCTGCTCACTGATTGTGCTTGGACCTCTATGCATGAGATCCTAGGGAACTCCTTGCAAAGATACAAGAATCCCTCCTGTGGGAGCATGTGCTCCTCCTTCCTCTACATGAGGAACTAGATGTGCTCTAGATGTGACAACGATGTTGCCTTCCTCTTCCTCAATGTGTGTGGGCAACATCTCAATAGTTGGATCCTCTTGTGGAAAAGAGATCCCCATGCCCTCTTGTCCAAGAATATGAACTGGAGGCTCTGCTTCCGGAAATGTGTAATGCAAGATTTTTTCTTCTCCCATGGTTTTCTGAAATGGGGTTTCCTCCATCACATGCAAGGGTTTTGTTTTCTCAAGTTTTCCTTGCTCATGTGCCTTAGGAAGTTCTTCACCAAACCTCCCCATCAAAGTTTCTATGAATCTTGCATAAGAGGAAGTGTTTGCATTTTTTAAAGAAAAAGATTCAAAAATCCACCATGCATGAGCCTTACCTCTGAAATGCAGCGTTGCAACTCTGATAGCTTCATCTCTAGAAATATGGTGCAACTACAAATAGGATTCTAGCTCCTTCACCCAAGCTCCAACTAAACATGTATGTGATCTGGAAAAAATAAATCTATCTGCATCCTGTTACTGGTCCTTCTCCATCTAGATCTTGCAAAACTCTTGGAAATCAGTATGATCTCTAAACCTCTCAGTTTGAGATTCATACTCCTGCAACAAATCACTAAGAGTTCTCCTCTTAGGCATTTTTCCTTCTCCTATCCATCTAAGGATAGCTCTGGGCACTTGACTACACTGTGCATCATGGAGTGTCGTTGCATGCTCACACTCACCATGTGAAAATCTAGATTAGCTCTAGATTCAACCTCCTTTGGAGATCCCATCTCCAATCTCATTTTCTTCAGCTCCCCTTGAAAGCTCTGCATAGATTTTGGAAGAAGCTTTGTAAGCTTATCTTCATTTCTTCTTTCACATACTGAAGCTTTCTGGCTTCTGTCCATCTCTCCTTCTTTTGATATCTATATCTCATAGGCTGATCCAGAGATCATGCTTTGATACCACTGTAGTATTCCAAATTCGGAACAACTCATGAATCATGCATCAAAAATGCATTTCCAGCAACAAAATGCAATAAAACAGTAAAATGGACTCTTGGATCCCATATATTAGTCAATATACATTCTAAATCCAAGATTAGAGTTGAAACAAAGCAAACTCGGTGGGTTAAACAGATCTCCCACACCTAGGATTGCCAAAAAGTGCTAAAACCCCAAGATTGCAAAATGCTGGAGCAACTGCTCAAGGGACTGCGCAGTATAAGAGAGTTTTTACACATAAAATAATATTAGAACAATATATATACTCATGTATTGATAAATAATGTTGAAGAATAGAGATCTAGTCTCATACAAAATACAAAGAAACCAGCAAGGGTTTCTTGTCAAACACTCTGCATACAAAATGGGAAATCAAGTAATTTACTGAATAACCACTGCAACACTGAAGTACATGAGTGTAGAAGGATGAAATATGTATGATCTGCTGAATATACCTCAAGGTATTCCTCCCATGAAAGGATTAACCTCTCAATCACAAGGAAACACTGCAATAGAGCCACCAAACCATGTAATGAACAATGCCTCCAAAATAACGCATCCCCTAGAAGAAACAACGCCGGGAATGTATGGGAAATGTGTGGTATGATACCACAGATCTGAAATAAGCTCTGGAGCTCTCCAAACAAATCTCTCAAGTGAAGGAAACCTTCCTCCAATGAGAAACTAGCTCAGAAGCCGGGATTCCAATCCCTTCCACTGCTGCACCCAGCAACGCTACACAATCTCTGGAAAAGTTGTGCTGATGAAGATGGATGAAGCTTGGCCTGAAAACATAATGTGGAATGATGAATGAAAAATCTCCTAATGAGGCTCCTCAAAGGAAATAGGTGGGATTCCCGCCCGGGAACACCCAGTGCTAAACATCTCTGCAACTTTGCTAAGCAGCAACAAGTCTTGGCAGACAAGAATAATAATATAAGAAATGAAGAATAATGCTGCCATCCTCTTCCTTATATAAGAAATGAGTTTTCTTGCCCTTGGCCCCACTCAATTAGGTTACTTCTAACCAAGTTAAATCTCCCTCCAAAATTGTGTTATTCATCCTTGGATTCTTTCTCCACTAGAACTGTGTTGTTGACTTAGTCAAAGCAGCTTGATTTTATCTATGTTCACACATGGAGGTGTTTTATTAGGCTAGAAAGAATGTCCCCTTTCACACTTGGAGTGCTTTTATCCTCCTTAGGAGACTTATGGGCTTTCCTACCCATTTATTCACCGGCTAAAGCTGCTGCTAACTCTAATGTTCCATTTAGCTTTGAGGCTAAAATTTTGGAACATTACAGTCCCATGTTGGAACTTTATTTTTAATTAAACGCCAAAGGAACAACCTTGTCTTAGCTAGGCATGTGAGCTTCCATATCGACTTCCATCACCAAATTGGATCGATGATCCAAACTTATGCAAGAATGAAATAAAATACAGAAATACAAATAAACACATAGATGCAGCATAAATAAGACTTCATTTCATTAATATCACATAACTAAAATATGCTTACAAACAATGGAAATAAATTAGCTAGGGCGATGGTAGCTTATCTCTGAGAAGAGATGTGGTGGCTACAAGCCTATGAACTATGTTGCAATGAGGCTCAAAGGAATATTTATTATTGAGGAATAATGGAAAACCATAAACATCAAAAAACCTAACCCTAGGAGATGAAACAACAAACTATGGGTCCCGTTGGGGTAAATTGGTACATCAATTTCCCGGGGTTGTAACTTTGGTAGACGATCTTTGTTTGACGCACATGATACCTCATTAGAAAAATATATCTAAGGACTACAATCAATGATATCAAATATCGAGTCTTTAACTCATATTTTTGTAAAGGTGGTTTTCCCAAAAAACATTGTTTAGGGGCCTCAAAACGGCTCTAGAAGTTCAGGACCATAAAAAATTCCAAAAATAGTAAATTGTGCTACAATTAAGGAAACTGAAAAACTGAAAGAAACAATGGTGGGGGTCCAAGTGGAATAGGTGGGTGGCCACCAATATCTACCTAGATCATTCCTCCCCCCTTAGGAAGCAATGGCCCACATTGCGTTGAGTTCCTCCATGAGATGAGGAAACTTTTGCTGAACTTGGTCCCTGGTGAGCCACTTGCCCTGGTGAATGAGTTGGCTTACTTTGACAACTCAATATATATGGATCCTATGCTGGCAAGTGTTCTTGATATATGTGTCCATGATCCGATCAGTTGTGGCTTGTTCCATGCATTTTGGGTTTAAATCTCTTGGTGTGAGTTGTTCTGCCATGGAGGATGTGTCCAATAGAGGTGGAAAGTAGGGTCGAAGGTGGTCCACATTGAACACTAGGTGCAGACCAAGGAATGGTGGAATACAGAGCTCGAAGGAATTTTCCCCTATAACCTTGGTGATGGTGTATGGCCCATATCGAAGTGGGCAAATCTTGCAGTGGGGTCCAACGAGATGCTCCTTCTGAAAATGTAGCCACACTTTGTCGCCCACCTAGAAGTTGTGTGGCACTCGATGATGATCACGTCATTTTTTGTAATTAGTATTGGATCTATCCAATATTTCATGAACCTACTGGAGGATGTGCTAAATGCACCTAATGAAGCTGTTCACCTTGTCAACTTCAGACTGGACATGAGCCGAACCGGCCTGAGTAGCTGCAAATTGCATGGCTACGTCAATGGGACATAGTGGTTGGAATCCTAAGCCCACCTAAAAGGGGCTATGGATGGTTAAGTTGTGGAGGGACCAGTTATAACTGTGTTGTACATAGGGGAGACTATCATCCCATGTTTTTGTATTATTTGAGTTGTACATGCACAAAATGTGTACGATCATCCTGTTGACGGCCTCTATCTGGCCATCAGTTTGGGGATGGAAAGCTATGGACTTGGTGAGATTGGTGTCCATCATTAACCAGAGGCTGTACCAAAATGTGCTGAGGAACTTGTTGTCCCTATCTGAGATGATATACTGTAGGATCCCAAAATGTACATACACTCATTCAAAGAAGAGTTTAACAGTGGATTCTGCTATGATATTCTTCTTGTAGGACATCATAATGGCCATCTTCGAGAATCTGTCGATGACCATGAAAAGAAAATCGTTGCCATGCTTATTAGAAGGAAGGCTCGACATGTAATCCATGGAGATGGATTCCCAAGGTCGACTAGGGTTAGGCAACGAAGCATAGAGGCATTGCTTCTAGATGGTCGATTTGGCAATGGCGCAAGTAGTGCAAGATATGATGTACTTCCTGACATCACGTCTAAGGTTTGACCAATAGAAATAATTCTGCAGTATTGCCATTGTTTTCTCGACCCTGAAATTCCCAACGACTCGACTGTAGTGTGCTTCCAAAATCATCTTGGCCAACTCGGTTGAAGGAACACAAAGATGTATCAGGTGACAACATAGAAGTGCATCCTGGAGGTGAAAATTTGGAACTTGGTTACCCTCCAAGAGCGTCTTGTATGTGTGGCCAAATTCTAGATCACTCTTATAGAGAAGCATCCAATCAGAAGTCTCGTCCCCACAAGAGTTTAGCATGGTGGTTAGCGCCATGATCGGTGGTCGGCTGAGGCAGTCTGAAACATTATTAGTGATGCCCTTCTTGTACTTGATGTTTAAATGAAACTATTGAAAATATGTGGACCACTTCTGATGGCGATCATTCTGCAACTTCCCTTGTGTCTATATGAACTATAGGGTTCGGTGGTCTATGTGGATGAACATTTCCTTCCCCAAAATGTAATTCTTCCATTGTCGGAAAGACTGCACAATGGAATACATCTCTTTGTCATCAGTGGGATACTTCCAAATTGTGTCAGACAGTGTATCATTATGATATGCCACTGGATGCCCCCGTTGAGTAAGAATTGCCCCAACAACATAGTCATAGGCATTTATCTCGATCTCAAATGGTTGTTGCAAGTTTGTTAATGTGAGCAATGGGGCAGAGTAGAGGTGATGTTTAAACTCTATGAATGCCTTCTATTGAGATTCAGACCAAAATATTTTTTCTTTCGCTCCTCCCTTGGTGACTTGACTCAAGGGCCAAGAGAATCCCAATACGGACCTGCGGTAAAAATTAGCAAGACCCAGAAAGTTGTGGAGCTATGTTAGAGTGGTTGGGGTTGGGAAATATCGAATGACTTGGATCTTGGCTGGATCCACATGCACCCCCGCTCATATAAAATGTATCCCATATACTAAACCTAGGTCCTACCAAAAGTGAATTTCTCCAAATTGGCACACAACTTGTGTTGCCGAAGTGTTTGGAGGACCTGTCAGATGTGGTGGAGGTGTTATTCCCAAGTCTGGATGAAGATCAAGATGTCATCCAAGTAAACTACTAAAAATGAGTTGGTGAATGACCGCATGATGTCATCCATCAGCCTCATGAAGGTTGCAGGAGCATTCGTCAACCTGAAAGGCATGACCATCCATTCGAACATGCCCTCGGATTTGAAGGCAGTATTCCACACATCATAAGGTTCAATTGGTACATGGTAATACCCGAACTTCAAGTTGATCTTGCTGAAATATTTTCCCCCCTTGAGTTGGTCCAGAAGATCATCAATCTGTGGTATCAGGTACCTATTCCAGACAATGATCTTGTTCAACACCGGATAGTCAATACAGAGTATCCAAGTCCCATCCTTCTTCTGCACCAACATGATCAGACTCCCACAGGGCGATGAACTCGGCTGGATGTGAAATTTATGAAACAACTCCTAAATCTGCCTCTTTATTTCATCGTTTTCTAGAACACAATGCCGATAGATTGGTCCATTGGGCCAGATCGATGGGGTGCTTGACCTGACAGTGCAGAGGCACCCCTGCGGGTGAGGTGAAGATGTCCTCGTACTCCTCCACAACCTTCTCCATTTGTTGTTGTCGTGCGGAGGAGCCCTGTTTTGAGGTCGTGGCCACAATACTCTTCTTTGTCTGAGGGTGGATCATCAAGAAAAAAAATTTCCCAGTTTTGGAAATGAGCTTACTGCATTTTTTTGCAGTAACCAAAGAGATGGCGATAGGTGGTGCTACCTTCGGTATCCTGTACAACTTATTGTCCAAAGTAACAACAAAAAAATGAGGCCAAGAGTCATACACAAAATGTCACTTCCACAAGTATGGTTGGCCTAAATTAATCACAAAAATCAAGAGGGGAAATGTGACCAACACTTCATCCATGAAGGGATTGATGTTGTAGGGAAGGTGACACTCCTGGCTGACGCAAATATCCCGTCCTTGGTGAAGCCACCTGATGGTGTATGGATGTGGGTGTGTTATGGTCAACAAGCCTATCCACTTCATGACCTCTACTAAAATGAGGTTCTTTTGGCTCCCCTTGTTGAAAATTAACTGTAGCAGGGAACCCTTTACCCACATTTGGGAATGGAAGAGGTGCTCCTCCTCCTCTCGATATTTTGGCTCCTCCTTCTGGATCTTCATGGTGGAAACGGTGGCATTGGGCTCTACATTGATAATTTTCTTCGCTTTCTCACTCCCCTTTTTGGGTTCCGATTCAGAGTTGAAGAATGCATCCGATTCAGAAAACTTCAGCTCAGCCACCAGTGACTTCTTGGCCCAACATTCACTTGTGTTGCGAGTGGATCTCTTATGGAACTCACACGACTTTCCCATGTCCTTATTTGGCTTCGTAGTGTTGTTATTTTCTTGCAGCTTTGGAGGGTTATCTTGGGCTGCCCCACCTTAGATTTGTCCCTTTTTATGGGGTTTGGGTTCACCTTTACCTTGCTTTTGATTCACATATCCAAAGTCTTGCTTCTTTTCTTTTGAACTTCTGCTCAATCTTGGCAGCATACCGGTATGCTGCACCAAGCGAGGAGATGTCGAGGAACTCCATTTAATCCTAAATGTATATATGAAAAAAACTGTGTGTCTTCAACAACAAATGTTTTTTCGAATATTTGACGCCCAATTTTGTGCACAGGGTATGGAACATATTCGTCAACTCATACACATCTTAATCCCTTTACTGCCACAATTTAGTCCATTGTATGTACTTGTCCTCATAGCTCCCAACGAGATAATATTGTTCCTTGATGGTGTCTCTAAAATAATTCCAAGTGGGTGCGGCTGACAATAGATAGGGTTCCCTCCCATCATTTTTCTCACAGTAGGTTTCCCATCAGTCCTTGACATGAGGGGTGGCTTTGAGGAGTGCAAAAGTAATATTTTCCCGATTGAAAAAGTCATGAAATGAGAAATACCATTCTAATAGATTCAACCATCTATCTATGATGTATGCATCTATTTGGCCCTCAAATACGGGAATGTCAAAGTCTAATTGTACCTTAAAAGGATTTGCGCCTCCAGAGTGGCTGTTGGATGCAGATGCACTGTCGATGGGCAGTCGTTGAAGAATATGGGAAAATTTATCCATAATCGCATTCCTTTGTTTCTCGAGGGCCTCCTCGAGAAATATTTTGATATGATCTCCTGCTCCCTCGTCTTTATTTTTGCCCCCCATGGGCGGTTGTCGGGGTTTGCGAGGCCGATATTGTAATGGTTCAACCAGATCGAGCCCTCATTAGGGGAATTTTGAGGTCTAAAATGGGCCTCCTAAGGAAAATGTACAATCAAAATTCACTTTATGAGAGCCAATCACATTTTAGGGGATGACATCATCCCTAATGGTTGAGGTGGTATTGCTTGAGTTAAACGTACTTACTTGTCACATTCTCAATGGTGGATAAAAACTCATGGTTAACCATGGTAGTGCTCTAAGTACTTTTAAAGTCAAACTAAAGTACTCATAATAAATGTCATTTCACACTTTTTGAATAAAAATATATTATTTTCATTTCATAGTTCTTGAAAGAAACAATGCATATCCCTATACATTTATTATATTATATTATATTATATTATTTTTATATAGTATATTAATTACATGTTATTATACAACTTAAATAATATGATTTTTAATTAATAGCATATAATATAATTAAGAATTTATAAATTTATATTTATATTTTATTTTAAGTTATTTAAGTACAAAGTACAAATGCATTAGTTGTTCAATGATAATGACTTTTTCTTGAAAATATCATTTTTATTTATAGTCACGTCAATACAATTTTTTTATTAATTTTATTTTGCTACAAATTTTGAATTGAATTAAACTATGGTTACATGGATTGTGGTGCAAAAAGTGAATTGAAAATTCGTAAATATTATTTTATTGTTTCCTTAGGAGGCCCATTTTAGACCTCAAAATTCCCCTAATGAACTCCTTATACCCCAACCTCGTTGGGAACATGCAAAGAAGGATTGAGAAAGAGCAGGCCCTTTGATACCAATGATTCGAACTTATGTAGGAACGTAATAAAATACAGAAATAAACATAAATGCATAGATAAAACACAAATAAGAATTTATTTCATTAATGTCACCTAACTGAAATATGCTTACAGACAAAATGGAAAAAAACTAGCTAGGGCGATGGTAGCTTATCTCTAAGAAAATGTGGCAGCTATAGGCCTCTGAATTGTGTTAAAATGAGGCTTGAAGGCATAGTTATTATTGAGAAACCATGGAAAACCCTAAACATCCAAAAACCTAACCCTAGGAGATGAAACACCAAACTGTGGGCCCCGTTGGGGTAAATTGGTACATCAATTTCCCGGGGTCGTAACTTTGGCATACGATCTCTGTTTGATGCACATGATACCTCATTAGAAATATCTAGCCAATGAATACAACTTCTAGCAATGAATATTAAGTCTTCGAATCCTATTCGCCTAAAGGTAGTTTTCCCAAAAAACGTCGTTTAGGGCCTAAAAACGGACCCAGAAGTTCAAGACTAGAAAAACTTCCAAAAATAGTAAATTGTGCTACAATTAAAGAAATCGAAAAACTGAAAGAAAAAATGGTGGGGTTCCAAGTGGAATAGGCAGGTGGCCACCAATATCCACCTGGATCAATTGACCCTTACTCTAGTAGTGATGTGGAAATTGTACCCAGATCTTGGGGTATAGGTCCCTGAAGGGGAATGTACTCGACATAGGGTGTAATATCTATCTTTAATTCTAATGTGTGACCTTTTGAGAGAAATCATATAATTATTCCACATGTTAGCAAAACATCCATGAAGATCCAATTGATTAACACTCTTCCTATTAGAAAATAATAAAGGTAGACATATTTTTTTATATTTACAATTACTTGTGTTATTATTATAGTCTTGTTAACTTATTTTATATACTTCTTCTATCTTCTTCTAATTAAGAAATCATCAAATAAAAATCATGAAGATCATTGAAACCAGATATAGGCACTCAACCAGGGAAAAATGCCTATGAAGGCGAAAACCCAATCAAACTCTTCCACTAGTAGATTCACATCTAACTAAGACAAACCAAGACCTTAGACCTAGATAGAGATCCTCCTTTTATCCACCAAGTCAGCCTTCCAAGATTAGTAGACAAACTTCAATAGTCAAATTTGGTCAAACTTGCTTCAATCCCACAAAAACCCAATTTTTATCCCTTCTAGCTTCAGAAATTTGGCCCTACTCCAGATCTGCAACTTCGACCCACCTGCAAATATCTAGAAACTCACATGTGAGGCTGAAGATAGAGAATTTCAGATTGATTTTTATTGACAAGTGTATCCTTCTTCTTCAATGGGGTTTTCTCCTTCTTCTATAGGTATTTCATTCTTCTTTCATCCTCCTGCAACTGCATATCAATATTTCGTGCTTGGTAGCTCAAATGAGGTTGAGTAACTACCAAATATAGTGGTTTGAGGCTCCTATTTATATCGACTTGTATTCTTTGATTCCAACTTGGAGGATTTGAGGCTGGCTTGGTGGAGGAGGTATGTTTGAATACATTTACATAAAAAATAATTTTTCTTTATTGATATTCAAAGCCCAAGAAGGGTCTATTACATGATGACAAGGATTAACACTCATGACATAAACCCTAGAAGCCTACAATGGAGGATTTTATCTAAAATTAAAATAATAAGAGCATGAAAACCATGCTAATAAATCATTTTTCTTTCATAATAGAAAAATATTTTTGTTTCTTTTGATAAGTACATTACATCATGACTCAAATACACTTATGAAGATTGACACGAGTTACATTCTTCAATACTCCAAGCTTAACTAAGAAGGTATTCAAAATTATACATATATATAGGTGCTAGGATGTACTCAAAATGATATGTTCTATGAAGAGTCATAGCATACACAATGTTAAAGATTAGATGCTTGACCAAGGTATCTAACCAATTGGGACTAAGATGTGTTCTAAGCTTTAGCCATTATAGTTACCATCAATATTTAGCTCCACAAGACCAAAGATACCCACCCTACTTCGGCATCTAGACATCATCACAGGCCGGCCGAATGTCCTCCGAAGCATCTTATCACCTTAAGATTCTTCATATATCCCTATTAACTAAATGAGATATATCCACTAGTCTAAGCATGATTCAATATATTCAACCTTATTATGGAGAGATATGCCTGCACAATCACAACTGCAATTAGTATATATATATATATATATATATAACACAAACCTATAGGGTCCTCATTCATTCTTATGCTGCTGAGATCCCACATTCATGCTTAGAATATGGCACGAGGTTGATCGGGCTAAAAAAAAGTTTTGGTTCATCCCCAATATATGGTCGGGCGATACGTGGAAGTCTCTGAATTGGTTTGCATTTTCATATATTAATATGTGTTAATATTTAATGAGATTAATGAGCACAAGTTCTGGTTTAGTGTATGATTATATGACTGGTTTGTCATGGTTTATTTCTAGTTAAATTATAGTTATAAGCATGGTATATTTCTCATTGTTTGATGTGCTCTTGTTATGGTTCTTTTCCATGATGTGAAAACACTTGGTATTTTCATATGAATGCATGAGCTAATATGTGTTTGTACAACTAGTAAGAGAGGGAAACACGCCTCCTTGATGATTCTATGATTAACTTAATGAAATATTGATTATATATGCATTCATGACTTATATGTACTATGATTAAAAAGTGTTTTTATAAATTATTACCATATATTTGAAAAATTTGAGTAGGGATTGAGTCAAGTACAGTGCAAGAAGACTCCTACATGAAGCTTTGGATGTTATAGGAAGTTTTGGGTATTTGGCCTATAGGCTAGCCTTGAAAATATGGAACAGGGCTTCTAGATGCAGTATTTTAACTAATAAACTTTGGTCGTGGTTGCACAGAGGATGAGTTGTGTGTGCGGCTAGAGCCTTCTTTCTACATGCAGATGTTTGCACATGTACAACTAGGCTGTGAAGTGAAACAAAGAGGTAGTTCTAGTCCAGAAAAGTATGATTAGTGGATTTTGTCTGACATCTAGGTAATTAGGTATTCCTAGGAGGTTGTAGTGAAGTTTAAAGATAGTATACCCCACTTCCATAATTGGAATTTTATTTTTGGGTCATGCATAGTAACATTCAACTCATGTTTACCATGGAGAGCATGTAAAAATAGGTAAATGTGGGGTGGGGTGTTACAGTGGGATATTTGAGTAGAATTAAACCAATTTATAACATTTAAGGAGTCCTTGAACACTTGGAGAGAATTTCAATCATATTCCAAAGACCAAGATAAAAGAAGAATTAATGAGAGTAGTTCTTCATAATTGTTGGAACCCCTGTCCAGGACAATTTTTGATTTCAGGAAATGCTGATCATTGATGTAAAGAAGGAGACCACCCCCACAAACACCATCCCCATTTGATGCTTTTCAAAATAAGACCACCAAATTAGTAGATTGATCTCTTCTCCAGATTTTATGCATGACACATGATGAGACTCTTTCCTAGGAAATTATCAGAGAAAATATCACTCCTATTTCTGCTGAAATGAGATTTGGAGCGGATGGAATGTGCCTAAACATGGCTTTATTCCTTGCTAACTAAACCCCCCAACAAATGAGGGGTCAGATGTTCCTAATAACTTAATCTCTTTATGATTCCCACCAAGACTTCCATGCCTCAATGCCTCAAGGAGACACTTGCCAAGAAAATTTGATTAGAGGATTTTGTCTGACATATGGGTGATTAGGTGTTCTGGTAGGTTGCAGTAAATTTTCAAGATAATAGATCTCACTTCTATAATTGGAATTTGATTTTTGGGTCATGCATAGTAACTTTCAGCTCATGTTTACCCTGGAGAGCTTGTAAAAGCAGGTAAATGTGGGGTGGGGTGTTACACTGACATATTTGAGTAGCATTAAACCAATTTATAACATTTAAGGAGTCCCCGAGCACTTGGAGAGAACGTAAATCATATTCCAAAGACCAACATGAAAGAAGATTTAATGAGATTAATTCTACATAACTTTTGGAAACCCTGCCCAAGCCGATTTTTTATTTCAGAAAATGTCGATCATTGATGAAAAGGAGTCCACCCCCATAAACACCATCCCCATTTGATGCTTCGTCAAAATAACACCACCAAATTTGTAGATTGATCTCTTCTCCAGAGTTGATGCATGGAACATGATGAGACTCTTTCGTAGGCAATAATAAGAGCAAATATCACTCATATTTATGTTGAAATGATATCTAGAGTGGATGGAGTGTGCCTAAACGTGGCTTTATTCCTTGCTAACTAAACCCCCCAACAAATGAGGGGTGGATTGTTCCTAAGAAATTCATCTCTTGATGATTCCCACCAAGAATTCCATGCCTCAATGAAGTTGTTTCCTCTCCAATCCACATTACATCCCAAAAGATGTTTAATTTTAGCCAAAATACTCAAAGTGAATGAACACAGTTAAATAGATGTGAGAGTGAATCCTCTAAACCCTAGCTATATTGCTATCAAAAGAATAAATGAAATCACTGGTTATCTTAAGATCATACCCATTAAAGAGATGAAAAAATGGCTCCGAGCCAACTTCTCTGAAGATTTCAAAAGTGTCAGGCCCATACACCTGTAAGAGCATTGATCCATCTGGCTCATAGTGGTTGAGGTGGCCATTATTTCCTATGTGTCTAGCTAGTAGGTTCCAATAATTGACCAATTCAACTTTTTCCCCTTGTGTGCTCTACCAAAATGGAAATGGTTACCAACACCTAGGAAATGGTTCTCACTGCCTCAAATTTATAAAAAAATTGATTTTCATTCAATTCATTGCCATTGCATACAGTAAGAGCTAAAAATACGCCAGCTGTAAAAACCTCTTTTTTTTCAAGTGGAATAGGTGGAACTAGGTCAAATGGATAATACATTTATTTGAATGTAGAGAACCCATACATGCAATTGGTTTCCATGGACTCGGTCAAACGCTTTCTTATCACGCACTTGGATACGACCAACTTGGAGTATCAAACACTTGATTTTCATGCAATTCACTGCCATTGTATACAGTAAGAGCTACAAATACACTATATTTACACAACCTACTTTATAAACCCACCAAATACTTTATACCAACTGTAACTTTCCTGCCATTGCATGCAACATGCCCTACTCTATCACCCGAAATATACCAGTTGTACCCTTTTTTGCCACTACATATAGATAATGGTTTAAGAACCAATGGTAACATGAAATATAGAAGCATGTACATATAATGGTTTAAGAAATAAATTCCATGACAATGCTATCTCATGACTTAGTGAAAGAAATATACATATGAATTATGAGGTTAGAAATCAAAATAGAGATATGATTATGAATCTTTAGAGAGTCATTATTGTAGTGAATAAGGAAAGAATTCACATTCAAGGTTTTAGAAGTAATAAGTTTTCTTTATGTAGTAAGTAATTAGGTATATAATTGAATATGTATGTTAACTTTATACGAAGTCTAACCTTATTCAGATTAATGGACATGAAGTGTGAGGTCATCATGATGAGGAAATAGATGGATTGCAATAGATTCTTAGGGAGCTGTTCTAATCCGCTATAATACCTCCCCTAGGCTACTAGTCTGAAAGTAAAACATTATAATAGAGATTAGAATAATATATTTATTCCCTTAGTGTAAGAACTATTACTAGTTCTTTTCGTAAGCTCTAGTCCACTCAAAAACTACCATCCTTATTTTAAGTCCCATGGAAGCCTCTTAATAGACTATCTTAGTCCACCTACATTAAGGGAAGTTCCATGTACACCATACTACTTTATTTATTACATGAATTACTTTATTCTCATTCATTTTCCAACATTGTTGTAGGCGTTGGAAAATCATTTTCCAGTGCCTATAGGAGACCTAATTTTTCTTTATGTAGGAAGGATGATGCATAATTCTTAATTCATAATTAAATGTGCATTTAGTGCTAATGTTGTAGCACGAAAGATGCTTTTTTGTAAGTTCTGTAATTTGTGTAGTTATTTGGGCTCTTCCCTTCCCAACAAGCACAAGTGCAAGCACTAGCCCCTCCCTTCTCACAATAACCTATTGTTAATGAAAGTATCCCTATCAGATATAATTATATTGTTAAACATTGATTTGTACGACCTATTAGTAATTATCTACCATTTTTTCAAGTGGAAATTTTTACACATGTTTCCACTCTTTTTACGGTCTTGAGTTTTAGGACAACGAGAAAGTGTGTTGTTGGAAGGCCGACCTCTTGAAATATATTGAAAGATCATCTTGAGCTACTTCATCTTGTGAGAAACTCAAAATGAATGCAACTCTTGGTTGGGGAACATGGGAATATTTATGATACAAAGGCCTGAAAATTTGATGTATGGATGAATGCCCCCTAATTTCATGCATATGTGGATATCCATATGCGAGGGTTGCTACTAGGAGATCAAAACAAGACAAAAAATTTGTCACATTATGGAGACTTGTAGCATCAAATGACATTAAATGTCTTTTCTTGCATTTTTCACTAGTAACCACAACCTACAGATCACTAATGGCAAGCATAATTTAAGGATATTAGGTGTAGATTATAGGGTAGGATTTACATATCTTCTATGTCAGGTCCTTTATTCAACAATATGATGTACCTCCACCTCCGTCACCTTGAATGGAAGTACAATATTAGACCTTTGGAAGCATACAAACATGCAAAGGATCTAGTGTGACTTGATTTCTATAGCAAATTAGGTAGTTGATCTAGCAAGTAGAAAAAAAAGCAATCAAACAGTAGTAGACATGTTTTTCTTAGGCAAATCTGGAAAATAATATACAAGGTATACCTTAGAGTAATGATTCATTTGCGGGGTTAAGAAAAAAAGAGTTGAGAAGTGTTAAAATGCTATAAGATGCACCCGGATATTTTACTGTTATGAGGAGCAAGTGCAGGGGTCCAATGCAATAATTTTTGTTTGGCGAGAAAAATCTAGTTGGTATTTAGAGACTAAAACTAGAACAGGGCATACATTTTAAAAAATGTTGGGTCGCTTATTGCAATACTTATAGGCAATTTCTCCAGTGGTAACAAAAAATATAAATATACTAACTGAAGCGGAAATTGTCTCAGATATTAAACTAGGCAAGTGCTCATACCATAATATATTGGATATTTTGTTAAAATGGGCTATGCCTTGTATCATCTTATGGATCATTCTATTCTTGATATGTGGTCAATTTGGGAGAATATATATATATATATATATATATATATATATATATATATATATATATATATATATATATATATATATATATATATATATATATATATTTAAGCTAAGGACATGGTGAAATGGTGAATTCTCGATGCTTTGTTATAGATATATATACATATTTGTGCAACAATTTTGGGACTGGGTTGACCTACAACACACAACTAATGTAAGCCAACCTTTGAATGCTACACTATACTACTTTGTTTATTGCATGAATTTCTTTATTCTCATTCATTTTCTAGCATTGTTGTAGGTGCTGAAAAATCATTTTCTAGTGCTTAGAGGAGCCCTAAGTTTTCTTTGACCATGACCACAACCTGTGTACATTCATTTGAAAGTGGATTTTGATAATAATATTTTGATTTGACATAATAGTAAGTTCAGTTAAAATTTGAATAGGGTTTAAAAAAATTATTTGCAGTTGATCCCAAATGTAAATTTCAAACACCCCCTAGACTCTATTGATGTGAAGAAACCCTCTTCCCCTGTCTTGAAGTATTTTTCCACTATTACATACCAGTTTAAATATGGAAGGAAGAGCTACATAACAAGTGATTAGTTTTGCTGCTGATGGGAGATGTCGGGCTGCAGGGGAGGTGCCAAACCGTTGGGAGCTGACAAAGCTGTGTGAAGCAACTCAATGTTTTCGGAGGGAAAGCAACTCAATGTTTTCGGAAGGGAAGAAAATTATTTTTTTCGGAGGTAGATTAGTCATATTGGGTGGGCGTGAATTCAAAAATCCCCACGCCATTTAAATCCCTTTGCAATTTAATGCAGGGTGGTGGTGTCGGGTTCTTGGGCAGGGCATGGTGGTGTCAAGGGTGGCAGAGGGTGTGGGGGAAGTGGAGGGGGTGGTGGTGGAGGAGGGTGGCGGATGGTGTTGGGGCCCAATGACGGGAGGTGACAGGAGGGATAAGCTGACGACGAAGCCAAAATGCCGAAGGGGTGTCGCAGAAGGTTTTCAAATCAACTCCGTTTAGTCGCATGAATAGCCTCTTCATATATATATATATATATATATATATATATATATATATATATATATATATATATATATATATATATATATATATATATATATATATATATATATATATATATATATATATATATACACACACTACTGTGTAGCGCACACACACACACACACACACACACACACACACACACACACAAGAATACCATTTAAAAAACTATGAGTTGTTAACAATTGCCAACAATTTCTTAATTTTTATTTATTTGTTTATTCTTGGCGCCTTTAAATTACATAAGAATACAATTAGCAAAATCATAGGTTGTCAAAACCTGAAGCCCAAAAAATGCCAATGGTTTTTAAATTTTATTTAATTGTTTACATAACATAATATTACAACTTTTTTGAGCAAGAAGTGAATATATATATCCTCAAAAGAAAAATATATCTATTTTAAATTTGTATCTACCAAGAGCTCAAATAAATCAAATATTTTGAGGTGCAAACTTTTTCTAAGTTTTAGGCACTCAAAAAAATATTAGTATCTTGAGAGATTTGATCTTTTACTTTTGATAAATCCTTTAATTGTTAATTATAAAATATGTAACTAATATATTTATAACTTGATTTCACAAACTTAAGTATGAACCATTAACAATATTCTTACACCCATATTATAATTATCTACCCATATGAATTCATGACAATTACAATATAACTTAATTTTTCACTTTATTTAAATTATTAATTAAA
The DNA here is from genome assembly GCA_034641835.2 of Pinus albicaulis. Classification (NCBI taxonomy): domain Eukaryota; kingdom Viridiplantae; phylum Streptophyta; class Pinopsida; order Pinales; family Pinaceae; genus Pinus; species Pinus albicaulis. Next base: position 566,971,176 of record CM076579.1, read on the forward strand.
ATTAAAAAAAAAAATCTATAATTATAATTAGTGTAGTTATTAAATTAGTTGTTAAGTAACATTAATGATAAACCATTGAAATAAAAAACTCTAACTCCACTCTTTATTAAACTTAATAATATAAATTATAAATATATTTAGGAATATCATGAATAACTCATTAAATTTAATAGTATAAATTATAAATAAAATAAATTTATTTATTTTTATCAAATATAATATTTAATTTTAAATAATTAATTACCCATTCACTCATTATAATATCTACAATTCAAACATTATGAATGAATATTCTGAATAACATTAACATAGTGTGAGGATATTCAATCTCCCTATATATATTTACAAGAAATTCCAAATATCTTTAATTCAAACCTTAAAGAATATCATGAATAACATTAACATATTCTGAGCATTTCAATCAGATCATATGTATTTATAAATATATGATATTCCAAATATCTTTAAACATTAAGAATATTATGAATAACATTAACATATTCTGAGCATTTCAATCTGACCATATGTATTTATAAAATATCTTTAATTCTGATTCCCTAGTTACACTTTTGGCACTTTTATGGGCACTTCATTCTAAAAGGAGATCTATCCATACAATAAATTTATTTTAATTTTAAATTTACAATTATTTAAAACATATGTTTTTAGCTTGTGAAATAGTAAAAATATTTCTAAAATTATAAATTAGATTATAAAATAAGAATTTATATCATAAATCTATTTTAACTCTGCATTTAGGAATTTCAGAGTTTCAAGCACCACTGTACATAGAACCAGCACCCTCACAGTTTGCTAAAGATGATCAAAGGGAAGTTGAAGATCAGATATCTGCCATGTACATGAAAGAAGAATGTGAAGAAGAATACACTGCTGAGGTGTCCTTTGACCAAGAAGATGAAAGAAGATGAAGAATGTGAAGAAGAATACACTGAAGCTGATGTGTCCTTTGACCAAGAAGAGATGGATGATTATTGTAGACAATTTACAGACTTTATGCAACCAGAGTTAAATAAGAAATATGATTTAAGATCAAGAAAAAGATCAAGGACGCAAGATGATGAAGAACAACAGCAAAACTCAGTTCCTTCTCCAATGGCGACTTCACAATCAAAGAACTCAGTAAAACAATCAGATAAAGGGAAACAGCCTATGAATCCAGTAAGTGGAACAAAAAATACAACAGAACACAGAAATGGGCATTCTCAAAGCCCCAAAACAGTCATTTTTTATAGTGATGAAATTGTATATAGGGCAACTTTCTAGTTTACATAATTTTATTTGGGATTAGATTATAAGATCTGTAGAGATGAAATCTCCCCACTTATTTAATGGTATAATTTTATTTAAAATTATACTACAAAATAAATAGAAATGAAACCTCCTCACTTAACGAAAACCCTAAAACTCAAAATCCATCATTCCTACCTTAGTATACAAACCATCATTACTACCCAGGATTTAGATTTAGGATTTAGTATACAAACCGTCATTACCAAGGATCATTACCAAGCATTTAGTGTACATAATGAAATTACAGGCACCACCCACTCAAAACACAAGCACTGATAACTCTTATCCACAATTTCCATCACACAACAACAATCAATTAAATGACTAAACAAACAACCCATTGCATTCATTCATTCACAATATCCAGTGGATAACACCGGTACCATGGCTGGTTCATCTTCCATGGCGGCCCCAGCAGGAGGAGGAAGAGATTTGGGTTAAAAAAAATGGCCGGCGGCCATGTCTCTTTGAAACAAAGCAAAGTCACCACAATTACATAAACAAATAAATGGCCGGCAGGCGGCGAGCAAGAGCAAGGACAAGCTAAGTAACTAACTAGCTACTGCAAATTACAGAGCAAGGTTTAATCGTATTCAGGTTTGTGGACGATGAAGGAGATGCATTGCACTTGGCGGACATTGTCAAAGCCGATGACACGGATGAAGGCTTTGGGGTATGCCTTGGCACATTCGTTCACCTCGTTTAACACCTGAGATGCCTCTGTGCACCCAAACATGGGCAACTTCCACATCACCCAGTATCTCCCATCGTAGTACCCCGGGCTACTATTATACTTTCTCTTTATGATTCCATCCTGGGCGCCCACATATACACACAATTCATAATAAAAAAACAAATATATTAAACAATAATCTTGTTATTATGTAAATCATGAAATTCAAATTTCAAATCGTCATAAATCAATAAAAATAAATAAAAAACCCACCTCATCGAACTCTAGACAAGGCACCCACTTGTTCCTCAACAAGTACTCAACCTCCTTCAGCAGCTGCTCCTGGGACAGGCGAGGGAGGTAGGACAGAGTCTCAAACTTGGCGTTCCCGTATGGAGGCCAAACCTGCAGCAATTATATTCATTAACTAACACCATTTCTCAGCTATTAAATCGATTCAGTCATCAATTTCTAATTGAATTTCACACACCCACCTGCATGCATCGCACTCGCCCACCGTTGCTCGTTGTCTTTTGCTCCCATTCAGCCCCAGCGTTGCTCATCTTGAAGCTGGAGGGGAATTGCGCCGTGGACTTGAGCCCCGTGAACGCCGACACCACGTTGCTGCTGCTGCTGCCATTGCTGGTCTTGGGGGGCGCGGCAACCGCTGCCACTGCAGCGGTGGAGGACAGAGCCATGATTGAAGAAGCCATCTGATACAAAGAATGCTCGCTGATTTACCTTCCAGCAGCTCTACAGCTGATTGTGTGAAGAAGATATAGATATAACCCCCGGTTTCTCTGAGGCTGGACTGGACCAGAGAAATCCGACGGCCAAGATTACAATCGGATAACTCATCGGAGAATCAGGACCGTGAAATCCCACTACCATGATTGAGAGTGTGTGTGGTGCTTATTTAAAATGCTACGTGTCTACCAATGGTGGCCTTATCCGAGAAGCATTGTACTTTCATTTTATTACCAGTAATTAACAATAAATTTGACATCACTCTTTGTTTAGGATAGTGTGGGCGGTGTTATATGGTCCCACATATTCTATATTACTCTTCAACATTCAACATTATCTTCGTCCTCTTCCCTCATGTATGTTGTGATTAACAATATTTTGATCATTTGTTTTAGCCCTAATTCCTTATTTTCCTATGCATATTTTCCTTGAGAATATTTTGATATTTTGTTTGAATGGTGGGGAGTATGGTTTGTTTTTTCATGTATTTCATATGAGTAGTTTGAGTTGTTGGGAGTATGGTTTGTTCTCCTATCCACCCAAGTTCAATTCTAAGGGACATGTTTGGCTTATTGTGATAATGTTCTAAGAGTTGGTGTTTGGTTGGTTAAGTGTCATGTTAGCATTGCAAAGTTAATTTGGTTAGTTAAGTGTCGTGTTAGCATTGCAAAGTTAATGTTAAGTTTGGTTGGTTAAGTGTTGTGTTAGCATTGCAAAGTTAATGTTAAGTGTCGTGTTAGCATTGCAAAGTTAATGTTAAGTTTGGTTGGTTAAGTGTTGTGTTAGCATTGCAAAGTTAATGTTAAGTTAGCGATGGTGAAATAAAACCTTATGGGTTGGTTAAGTGTTGTGTTAGCATTGCAACGTTAATGTTAAGTTAGCGATATTATTTCTCTTTCACCAAGGAAAACCTTATGGGTTGGTTAAGTGTTATGTTAGCATTGCAAAGTTAATGTTAAGTTAGCGATATTATTTCTCTTTCACCAAGGAAAACCTTATGGGTTGGTTATGTGTTGTGTTAGCATTGCAAAGTTAATGTTAAGTTAGCGATATTATTTCTCTTTCACCAAGGAAACCCTTAAGGGATTCCGTTTCTTCCTCGCATTGGTTGGTTAAGATATTATTTTTCTTTCACCAAGGAAAACCTTATGGGATTCCGTTTCTTCCTCATATTGGTTGGTTAAGATATTATTTCTCTTTCACCAAGGAAAACCTTATGGGATTCCGTTTCTTCCTTGTATTGGTTGGTTAAGTGTTGTGTTAGCATTACTAGTTTTCAATCTATGAGCTATTGGTCCTAATTAAGTGTTGTGTTAGCATTGCAAAGCTAATGTTAAGTTAGAGATATTGTTTCTCTTTCACCAAGGAAAATCTTACCAGATTCCTTTCTTCCTCATATTATTTAGATGGAAGGTAGCCTAATTATTTGGATGGAGGGTAGCCTAATTGTTTGGCAAATTTAAGGAACTCAACTAGTTTCAATTACTAGTTTTCAATCTATGAGTTATTGGTCCTAATTAAGTGTTGTGTTAGCATTGCAAAGCTAATGTTAAGTTAGAGATATTATTTCTCTTTCACTAAGGAAAACCTTATGTGTTGGTTTAGTGTTCTGTTAGCATTGCAAAGTTAATGTTAAGTTAGCGATATTATTTCTCTTTCACCAAGGAAAACCTTATGGGTTGGTTATGTGTTATGTTAGCATTGCAAAGTTAATGTTAAGTTAGCGATATTATTTCTCTTTCACCAAGGAAAACCTTATGGGATTCTGTTTCTTCCTTGTATTGGTTGGTTAAGTGTTGTGTTAGCATTACTAGTTTTCAATCTATGAGCTATTGGTCCTAATTAAGTGTTGTGTTAGCATTACAAAGCTAATGTTAGGAAAATATTACCAGATTCCTTTCTTCCTCATATTATTTAGATGGAAGGTAGCTTAATTATTTGGATGGAGGGTAGCCGAATTGTTTGGTAACTTTAAGGAACTCAACTAGTTTTCAATCTATGAGTTATTGGTCCTAATTAAGTGTTGTTTTCCCGCAGTACCAGGGATTTGTCTTCGGCAGCCTGGGTAATTTATAATTTTGCTGGTGAGTTGATAGATCTGCAAGGTATTTGTCTAGGACAAGCTACAAACAATGTCACTGAATATAGCGCTGTTATTGAGCTATTAACTGAAGAAATCAACCTTGGCATACGCCCATTGCTTGTAAATCTAGATTCACAGCTTGTCGTTTTGCAACTCAATAGTCATTATTCAGTTAGAAATCTGCACATTCTGAGATTGTATTTACGTATTCGTTTGCTAGAAAGACATTTTGATTTTATTACATATCAGCATATTCCTAGACAAATGAATACATTAACTGATACAGTGGCTAACATTGTGTTAGATAGACATTTCCATAATTTGTAAAATCATCATCACATGTAAAATATCCATGTAGGAAAATAGATGTATATAGATATATCGCATGTTTGCAGCTATATGCATAATAAATTCAAAAAATATATGTGTGTTTCTGTTACATCCTAATACATTACGTCTTCAAAATATTCAAATGAAAACAAAACCTAGGTGTCTAATCAGCATGGTGCTCATGATAACATGTCACTTCCCGTACAAGCCACCTCAGCAAGCGGTGAATTCAGCTGAGCACCCCTACAGTATGTCTCTGGTAGGTGCCTGGAACATTGTCAAATCGTGCATAGTCCGGGACTCCTCGAGTGATTCCCTCTAGATTACGCACTATCTCATCTTCCTCGTCACCCTCACCTTGAGGGTCAAAATCACGAGGGATTCGCCTCACTATCGGTGACATGCCTGTAGAAATTTCTTATTTCCCACCCCAGTTTTCAGTTTCATCTTATTTCTCCAATTATTTAAATGCCCTTTCCCATAATCTTACATTCAACAAGCTGGAAAATAAATATTTGCTGAAAACACAAATTCTGGAAATTTTTCAGAATGCTAGAAAATGCAGAAATAAAAATCAGCAGACACAAACAACCATTCAACACATTTTAACACATCAATTTTTGGTCAAGGTGACCCTGGAAAAACCCCTTACAACTCTTGGGAAAACCAGTTTGAAAGCTCCTTCTTATTTCTGAAAATGCTTTTTACAGTGAGGCAAAAATTTCAGCAAAAATTCTAGCAACTCAATAAATGTACTTATCTCGATTTCCGTGCATCTACTCTGCCTTGGAAAACATGCCAAACAGGAAAAACTCAAAACATAAATTTTACAGCATTTATTACAGCATTAAATGCTGAACTGAATTTCTCAAAATGTGTGCCCAGCTGTACAACTGTACTGCTATATGGATTGTACAGATTTGACAGCAAACCCTCTTCCTCGATTTTCATGCTCCTTTGCCTCGAGATATGTGCTGAAGCTGTTGTACAGTTGTTGTACATATTTCTAGAAATTCATGCCACCAACTAGCAGTCTCTCTCCTCGATTTTCATGCCTAGAATCTGCCCAGAAATAAATGTTGAAGCTATTGTATGGTCTTCCTCGAAAACTGTGCCTCTCTCGCTCGAAAAATGTGCCAACCTCCTGCTATACAGATTTATGCCTTGGAAACCGTGCCTCTTTGCTGCTGTACGGATTTTGCTAAAGTCTCTATTAGCTTCCCTCCTTCTCCTCACTGCTCATAAATTTCTCCATTGCTTTCTCTCTTCCTCTCTCAATCTACTCATGAAGGAATTGAATGACCTTTTCCTCCTTTTCCTCCTTTAACCTAACCCTAAGTGACTTTTGGGAATCCCTAAATCCAATGGCTGAAATAGATTTAGATCTAACGCTGAGATTAAATGCTCATTTAAATCTCACTTTCTATTTTTTAATTCACTCCACTTTAATAAAGACCCACTTAGTCATTTATTTCCAAAGTCACTTTTCTTTTCTAATTTTACATTGACTTTATTAAAGTCACTTTAAAATTAGACTTTAGTAACTTTATCACATAAAGTCACTTTTAAATTAGATTTGACTTTATAAAATTATAAAGTCACTTTAGGAGAAAAATTAAATTCTTTTGGACACTTTTCCCTAGGCCAAATATCAAAGCCTTAGGGAACCACTTGTCCTCCGGTAACCAAATTTCAACACTCCCTCTTACCAAGGAAGGTGTTCCTCACCACACCCATCTTGTCTCTAAAGTAGACATGCTTGCCCCATGGTAAGGCTTTGGTAAGAATATCTGCCACCTGCTCATCAGTGGGAATATACTCAAGCTTCACAGCTCCCTTCTGAACATAGTCTCTGATGAAATGATATTTGATCCCGATATGCTTTGACCTGTCATGAAACACTGGATTTTCCATGAGTTTAATGCAACTCTGATTATCACAGTAAATCACTGAAGGCCTCAATGGCTGAACAAATAATCCAAACAACATCTTGTGAAGCCAGACGGCCTCACAACTAGCTAGACTGGCTGCCATATACTCTGCTTCCACTGAACTCAATGCTACTGACTGCTGCTTCTAGCTGAACGATGACAGCACTATCGAACCCAACCCAAAACAACACCCTGAAGTGCTCTTCCTATCATAAGCACAACCTGCCCAATCAGAATCAGTGTAACCTGCCAATCTCACCCCATCCCCTTGCCTGTAGTCCAAACCATAATCCACTTTCCCCTACAAGTACCGCAAAATGTGTTTTGCAGCCACCCAATGAACATTCCTAGGCTCACACATAAGATGACTCATCGTGTTGACTGCAAAACAAATATGTGGTCTAGTGTTGACCAAATACATCAAGGAACCAATCAGTTGTCTATACAATGTGGGATCCACCAACTCGGAATCCGAAGCATGAAGCTTCTTCCAGTTGGTGATCATCGGTGTCGACATGGGTTTACAATCCTCCATGTGGAATCTGCCAAGGATGTCCACAATATACTTCCCCTGCCCCAGGAAGAAATTCCCCTCCTCCTGCCACACCTCCAAACCAAAAAAATAATGCATCAAGCCAATGTCCTTCATCTCAAACTCTGCCGCAAGATCTCTCTTGCAGTGCTCTATGAGTCTCTCTGCACCCGTAATGACCAAGTCATCCACATACAGCACCAGAATGAGAGGCTCCTCACCTATCATAATATAATAAAGGTTTGGATCTGCCTCACTCTTTATGAAACCCATCTATTGGAAGTATGTATCTATCTTGGAGTACCAAGCTCTAGGAGCTTGCTTCAGGCCATAAAGGGCCTTCTTCAGTCTGCACACATGGGACTCCTTCCCATTCACCTCAAAGCCCTGTGGCTGCTCAATGTACACCTCCTCCTGTATGAAGCCATTGAGAAATGCGGTCTTCACATCCATCTGGTGGATCTTCCAACCCATCTCTGCAGCTATCGATATAATGGAGTGGATCGAATTATATCGAGCCACGGGAGTGAAGGTCTCCTCATAATCAACTCCCTTTACCTGAGAGAACCCTCTAACCACAAACCTTGCCTTGAATTTCTCAATGTTGCCTTTTGCAGCATTCTTTACCTTGTAAAGCCATCTGGAAGTAACCATGGATTTGCCCTCAAGCCTCAGCACCACCTCCCAAACATCATTCTTTATGATAGAAGAATACTCCTCCTGCATGGCCTCTCTCCAGACCTACTGGCTAGCTGCCTCCTCATAGCTAGAAGTCTCAGAGTCGAGGATGTTGGCAACCATTGCCATATAGCTACAAAACCTATCAGGTGGTCTACTCTCTCTGACCGGCCTCTTATGCCTAGAAACAGATGTGGCCTCTCTTAAGGTATCCTGAAGCCACTTGGGCTTCCTCTTCCCTGAGCACACTTCTCCCACTGGAGATTGAAAATCCTCCTCATCATTAGGAGCCTAAACTCCTGACTGTCTGTCTACTATCCTCCTGCCTGCACCTGAACTTGTAGAATCTGAGGTACCGTGTGAACTCTCCATCAGTGGACTCCCTAGTGAATTGCTCTACATGCTGCCCAAAGCACCACCCCTCTGACTCTGCGAGCCACTACTCACTGATGGACTAGACATCGTCATAGATGTACCTCCGGATCCTCCTGATCTCTGCCCATTAGATCTCTATGACTAACTCAACTGCTGCTAAGGGTCTGGCTGATCTAGATACTCTAACTCTCGTGACCTCCTGAAGGCCTTGTCCTCCTCGAACTTCATATCTTGCCTGACAACAAATCTCCTCTGTGCGGGAATATAAATCTGAAAGGCCTTTGAGGTCTCACTGTAGCCCACAAAGATACCCTTCTCTGTGGTGGGCTCTAGTTTGGTCCTCTTCTCCTTAGGTATGTAGGAGTATGTAATACACCCAAAGATACGAAGATGACCAATATCAGGCTTCTTCCCAGAAAAATCCTCCTCTAGAGTCACATGCCCCAAGGCACGATGCAGACTCCTGTTCTGCAAATAAACAGCAATGTTGCAGGCCTCTGCCCACAAAAATAATGGCAACCCCTGATCATGTAACATGGCTTTGGCAGCCCCTCCGATGGATTTGTTCTTCCTCTCTGCAACATCTTTCTGTTGGGGGTTGTAAGGAACAGTGAACTCCCTCCTAATGCTTGCCTCCACACAATAGTCAACAAACTCTCCGAGGGTGTACTCTCCTCCATTTTCCGACCTCAGGGACTTGATCTTCCAACCTGTTTGAGTCTCCACAAGAGCTCTAAACTCCTGAAACCGATTGAAGACCTCACTCTTGGTCTTCAAGAAATAAATCCAGGTCCTCCTAGAGTGATCATCACTGAATAAAACATAGTACTCATATCCACTTAAGGAAACATGAGACATCTGACCGCTCACATCGAAATGAATCAAATCAAGTATCCCAATCGCTCTGCTGTCACTGTTGGGAAAAGGGGATTTGGCAAACTTGCCCATCGCACATCCTCTGTAAGTATCAAAGTGATCAGTACTGAAATCTGGCACACCTGTAGTGATCTCCCACAATTTCCTCAGGGCCCCATGATACATGTGCCCCATCCTGCGGTGCCAAATCTCACACAACTCAGAACTGCTAGCTATGTTGTCGGTACTACTGCTCAATGCCAAAAGGGGCTGAAATGCAAGCTTGTACACCTTTGCATGGCGTACTCCTATCACTCTAGCTGAATCAGCTGGAGCGCCGTTGGGATATACCAGCACCTGTCCTCTCCTGAACAATATCTCATATCCTCTGTCCTCCAAAGCTAAAACGGATATGAGGTTCTTCCTCATCCTTGACACATATAGAACATCTGACACCTTCAAGGGAGGTTTGGGTTCCCTATGAAATGTTAGTGTCCCCACACCGACTGCTCTAACAACTTTGTCATCACCGAGTACTACCGCTATATCAGTGCCACTCTCTGAAAGCTCTGAGAAGTACTCATGGACTCCTGTGATATGACATGAAGCCCCATTGTCCACATACCAGATACCCGAAGATGCTCTGCTAGTCGAGGGAAATGCATGCTCCCTCTGAACCTCTGTGGTAGGTGATCCTGCACTAGTGGACTCACACGCAATGAACCCAAACTCCCAGTCAAACTGATATGTAAAGTCCTCAACCTCTACTGATGCTGCCATGTTCTGGTTCTTCCCCTTCTTCTTCTTCTCTGGACACACAACTACATAGTGTCCCATCTTTTGACAATTCCAACACTTCACCTTGGAATATTCCTTCTGTGTGTTACTCTGTTTACCTTTACCTTTGCCTTTGCCCCCACCATTGCTTGTGGAAGCTTGCTTCTTTCCCTTGCCTTTCTTGCCTCCTGCCAATAGTGCTACATCCTCATCCTACTCAACTGGCTTGGCTGCCCCAAGCCGACCCTTCCTGATTTCTGTCTGAATGCAATCATCCCAAAACCTCTCCCATGTGGGAAGGGTCTCATGTGCACAAACCCCATCAGCAAAGTTCAACCATGAACTGGCGAGGCCATTCACTGCAATCCACACCAACTCAGTGGGTGGAATGACCTCTCCAATTGCTGCCAACTCATCTCTCACATTAGTAATATTTGTGAGATATCCAACTGCACTATCAGTCTTACCCATCTTAATGGTCTTCAGCTTCTCCCCCAGGACCATTTTTCTGTTTTCATTGGTACTCTGGTAGAGATTGATCAATGCTATCCACATCTCATGAGCATTTCTCTTTCCTCTCACATGAGGAATGCAATGGGCTTTGATTCTGTCTAGAATCAATCTCTTACCCTTGTTGTTATTTTTATTATATGCTACCAACTGAACAGCATCACGAGACATAACAACAGGGTGTTGTGTGGTATGCACCATGATATCCCAGACTTCTGCCTCCTCAAATATACTCTGCATTCTCTCCTTCCAAACGCTGTAATTTGTATGCTCATCCAACCTATCCTCTACCCTCAATCCCAATGACAACCTGTTGTTCTAAAAACTGAAAAATAGCACTGTTGTAGTAAAGATAAAATTCCTGTGTGTGAAAAATCAGCTTGTTGGAATTTTCTAAGTGAAAAATCAGCAGACTGTATTTTTCTCCTTGCTGTCCCAAATTGCACTTTCAGCACCCAAGCTCTGATACCATGTAGAAATTTCTTGTTTCCCACCCCAGTTTTCAGTTTCACCTTATTTCTCCAATTAGTTAAATGCCCTTTCCCATAACCTTACATTCAACAAGCTGGAAAATAAATATTTGCTAAAAACACAAATTCTTGAAATTTTTCAGAATGTTGGAAAATGCAGAAATAAAAATCAGCAGACACAAACAGCCATTCAACACATTTTAACACAAGTGATTTTTGGTCAAGGTGACCCTGGAAAAACCCCCTACAACTCTTGGGGAAAACTAGTTTCAAAGCTCCTTCTTATTTCTAAAAATTCTTTTTACAGTGAGGCAGAAATTACAACAAAAATTCCAGCAACTCAATAAATGTACTTATCTCGATTTTCGTGCATCTACTCTGCCTTGGAAAACGTGCCAAATAGGAAAAACTCAAAACAAAAATTTTACAGCATTTATTACAGCATTAAATGCTGAACTAAATTTCTTGAAATGTGTGCCCAGCTGTATGGCCATACTGCTATATGGACTGTGCAGATTTGACAACAAACCCTCCTCCTCGATTTTCGTGCTCCTTTGCCTTGAGATTTGTGCCAAAGCTGTTGTACATCTGCTGTACAAATTTCTAGAAATTCGTGCCACCAACCAGCAGTCTCTCTCCTTGATTTTTGTGCCCAGAATTTGCCCATAAATAAATGTTGAAGCTGTTGTATGCTCTTCCTCAAAAATTGTGCCTCTCTCCCTCGAAAAATGTGCCAACCTCCTGCTATACAGATTTTTGCCTTGGGAACCGTGCCTCTTTGTTGCTGTACGGATTTTGCTGAAGTCTCTATCAACTGCCCTCATCCTCACTACTCAGAAATTTCTCCTTTGCTTTCTCTCTTCCTCTCTCAATCTGTTCATGAAATAATTGAATGACCTTTTCCTCTTTTTCCTCCTTTAACCTAACCCTAAGTGACTTTTGGGGAATCCCTTAATCTAATGGCTGAAATAGATTTAGATCTAGGGCTGAGATTAAATGCTCATTTAAATCTCACTTTCTATTTTTTAATTCACCCCACTTTAATAAAGACCCACTTCGTCATTTATTTCCAAAGTCACTTTTCTTTTCTAATTTTACATTGACTTTATTAAAGTCACTTTAAAATTAGACTTTAGTAACTTTATCACTTAAAGTCACTTTTAAATTAGATTTGACTTTATAAAATTAAAAAGTCACTTTAGGAGAAAAATTTAATTCTTTTGGACACTTTTCCCTAGGCCAAAGATCAAAGCCTTAGGGAACCACCTGTCCTCTGGTAACCAAATTTCAACAATGCCTGTGGGTCTCTTTGGGCCAACATCTACAAACACACAGATTTAATGTTAAAACATGCATAGATATAAAAAAAAATCATAATACTCATGAAACTTAAAAAATGAGTCTCACCCATATCTTCATCCCAGTCCTCTCCCTCTGAGAGTGGGAGGTCCGGATATTCAGTGAAATATGTACTAGAGTAGGGACAGTCCTCCACGACAATCAATTGTCAGTGGATCCAATCAAAGAATTCCAGTCTCCAGGACATTTATTGACTGCCCCTGCCCTTGGCATCAGAGCTGTCCATCGGGCCATCCATCGTTCTCTCGCTGGTGGTGTCGGGACTATGACTTCCTGTCGCTGGAAAGTGGGTAGTCATTCCAAGAAGAACGATACCAGAATAGATCCATAACCAAATTGATTCAATTTGGTCTTCTTGCATTTTGTTAGTTGGCGTTTCATGTTTATTGTCACGGCCTCTGCTCAGTTGTAGATGGTCGATGCCAAGCAGTCTACAACAAGAAGTAACTGTGTCTTTGTTGCTTTGTATGGTGCTTGTGATCTCATAGCTCATGTGATGGTATGTAGCACTACTCTGAGTGTCAAGTATGGGATAGTCTGAATATCAACTTTCCCACTCCCTGATCCTTTCTGTGCTCCTGGACATACCTTGTCTATCACTATGGTCATGTTTTCCATGCAGGGCCGAGTGTCGGTTAGGACTGGTGCTACTCCCTTCCGTGATAATCCCGTTATGAAGTAGACGCCAGAGACTTAAATCTCAAGTTCTTGATCCCGAAGGATGAACTTCTCTTGATTTTCGTCCCATATGCTGATCAGAAACTGCAATAACTCTGGTTGGGCTCGAAGACATGGCATTCGGAAGAATTTTTTCAGACCACAATTGCTGAGAGCTTGCATAACTCTCTCATTTTCCATGGAAATCTCGTCTTCTTTGCTATGTTTACATTCTTTCCATTCTATGACCATTTTTCCTCTTTCTACCTGCAAACACATTCATATGAGTGGTATTAGCCATTTTTTAACTTTAAATTTGTGAATAATTGGGGTATTTGATTAACATTTTACATTAAAATGGTTTGCACCGTTGGCGCGCCCTAGTATAGAAAATTGGGCATTTGGCACGACTCCGTGCCAGAAACCCGCATGGACCGTTGTGCCCTAATATTTACATTTCCTCCCCCATAATTCAAAATTGGAAATTGCAGATAGTAAGAAATGACTTAAAATGACAAGAAGGATCTCGGCTCTTACCTAGAACCGACAGATTTGAGATTGGTCTGCTGGATTGACCGCTATCATTGCCGCAATATTGCACAGTGAAAAGGGTAACTGTTGCTCCACAAGAGGTAAAAAGTGAAAAGTAATTATTTTTACCATTTTTGGCTTTTTATAACTTTTTCACAACCCTAATTAGGTTTTAAGACATATTTTTTGATTATTTTATTATATTATTTTCAAGAAATGGGTTTTACATGTGTCTCTTGTACAACAACATGTTTTGATGCGACAGTGATGAAGTAACGAGTTATATTTTATACTTTTTTGGACTCGGTAAAAACACAAAAAAGTCATTACTGGAGTCATCTTTCAACTCTTTTCTAACTCTCTAAAATTGAAAATATTGCCGAGATTCTTGTCATTTTGAACTCATTAAATGGATGCAAAATGATATCCACCCAATATACGTTTAACCCTTTTTCGGGTTGGGATATATTATTTATGAAAATGGAATACCTTAGCCTATAACGACTAAGAGTTTCTCGCAGACAAGGTTTTTTACCTTTTCGGATCTGTGAGACTACCCACGAAAAGGGAATGTTGGAGTTTTCTTTTCCGTATTCTTTTCAAACCCTCTAAACATGAAAAGATGCCGAGTTTTCCCTTTGTCAGACTCGTTAAACACTGATGACATCGGATTTCGTCGCCATGACGTTACTTGAGTTCCTCTTTCCTAAGGCTCGTAAAATGTACTAGGATGGATTTTTCCAAAGGAAAAACTTACAGCACAAGCATATGCTATCCCCTTCAAGCTTGTTTTAAAAAATAATTAGGGTACTTGCCAGAAATGGTGGGGGAAAAATGGAACCAAGTTTTAGTTATGTTGTTAGTATGTTGCTCTTGAACATGGCACTTGTCTGCATTCATGTCAGGTTGGGGACATCTCATTTCGTCATTTTTGCCTCCATGGGTTTGGGTAATCTCTTTTGACCTCTCATCCACTTTTTGCCATGCTGTCATGACTTCAGATCCTTTGATGTCAAATACTGCCAAATCCAGTGTCATGCTGCTGATATGTTTAAGAGAAGTTTGCCTCTGCATTTTTCAACAACCCTCTGATTCTCTGTTGGTCCTGATTCACTATTATCATGTTCCTCTGTATTACATCGATGATGTGGGAAAAATTATGGCCCACCTTCGATTAGGTCACTTCCTGTCAACTTCAACTCATTATCCAAGAACTTGATTGAGAGACTCTGTTTCTGGTACCTTGGAGCTTGCATGCCTTAATGGCAGGTTTTTCGCATTCGACGCAAGGTCCACATCATTGGCCTTCGATCGGGTGATTCTGCAGATGTTCGATGCCAGATCACTGTTCACATCTCGTGGATTGTACCAGTTGTACCTTGAGATCCATTTTCATTATTGGTGGTTTCTCTCATGCCTGTTAACAACTTTCATCATTGGCTGGTAATCAGGTGATTTTCTTGCATGTTCGACTTCAATTCATATATTCGTATGCCTAAAATTGTACTTTTTCAGGTCGAGATGGAGCGCAAGACCCTAGATTTTGTCTGATAAAGTCTAGGCTGCGGATTTTGGTGGATTATTATGACTTATTATATGAATCTTTTGATTGGATGGCTGTGACCATACCTGAGTCTATTTTTTGATCCTTACTACTGGATGGATGTATCCATACCTCAGATCTCAGTTTTTATATATACTCTATTATGGATGGTTGTGCCCATGCCACGTGTTCATGTATTAGAGATGTCAGTTGTATTTGTAATTTCAAGTTTTTCGACAACGGTGTTTGGCTCAAACGCATTATCATAAAGAATTTCGCCCCTCCCTCTCCCTCGGACCTCATGCTTTAGGGGGCATCTGTTACACAACATTTTGTCACTGTCCCTGCAATCCCCATCTTTCCCATTGGAGGGTCATTTCTATGACCAATAAGCAGTGTCATGCCTTGAAAAAACCATCACTGCGTTCCTTTGCATGAGTGTAACATTCCTCTTATTGACAATTCCCTGAGTAGGACTGTAAAAACCCTTGTTTTTACCTTGGCACAAGTAGCCAGTTACACTCCTGCACCGAGCTGGAAAATTAACACTGAGCCCACGCCAGTTGGCACTCTGTCCCAGTTAAGTGCCTGTGCCAAGCTATTTATGGAATGTTTTTTAAAAATAGAGGCGGAATTCCTATTCTGACCACCTCGAGGATGAGTCATTGGGAGTGGTTGAACTGAAACAACCATAGACTCCCTCCTTTAGTTAGTATTTTCCACCTCCCTTGGAACTCTCCTAAAGGATAGGACTCCCTCCCATCTTTGTAGGGATCCCAACCTCCTCCTTTTCCTCTATAAAAGAAGCTATCTCTCTTAGTACAAGCTAGATAAAATTAGAGAGCTAATACTATAGTTGAATTACTAGAGAAGATAGATAGAAGAAATTACGTTGAGGAGAGCTTGAATCCATGCCCTCATCCTATCTGAATCCCTTGACAGGTATTGAGACGAGCTTTGGCTGAACCCCACTGGAGGAGACTACAACGTCAAAGCATCGGTTGTACCTCTTCCTTCTACTTATATATACATGACTATTGTTTGGTTCCACTATTGTGTTATGATGTTTGTGTAATGCGATAGTTTTAGCCCTCTTTGACTACTTAATAGTTATGAGTGAAACTATGATGTCGTATGTTGTTCTTGTTTCTTGTTCTATGTGCAAGTATCTGGGCGTAAACAACGAACAGATTTTGATTTTCCAAGGCAAGAGCGAGAGGCTACTACTCTTTCCGCAACGATGACAACGTTTGATTCTGGGTAGGTCGATCTACCATGTCTCTTGTTCATTCATTAACTAGGAAGCAACACTTTAGCGTGTCCCTTTGTTTCTAGACCCACCCTAGGGCTAAAGGGATCGTCTATGTCCGCAGAGAGGATTTACCTACATAACAATAGCTACTAATGAAATCCCACTGAAATCAATAAACACAAATTTCTTCTACTCAATCTGCAAAAAGGAAAACATACAACAGAAACACATGTAATCATTCAATCACAATGAACAAATTTTTTACTGGGGAACCCAATTGGAAAAAACCCCTCCCCTGTTTGTATTATATTACATGAGACAATGATTTATTACAATGAGTGCTTCAATTCTTGGTAGCTCAATCCTCCATGCAATATTGATCTCCTCCTGAGTATTTTATGGAAAAAACTTAGCCGAAATGGACCTCATGCTTCCTCCTATTTCCCTGCACAATTATTTCTCCTAAAGAATATGGAATATACTATTTCCTTTCACAATTCCCAAGAGAAATGGCACACTTTCTACAAGAAACACTGTACACTCACTAGTATACAATAATGATTACAATTATGCCTTTTTCCTCCACTCAACTGGGTAATTCTAATTTCATGCATGACTAGGGATATTTTTAGTAAATTGACTAGTTAACTAAGAGATCAGTGAGTTAACACTAATTATAACTACTCAACTAAACTCATACTAACTCGATTTTAGAATAGAGCTCATATAACTAAGTTTCACTAAATATAACTCCACTAGATTTCCAATTATTAGCAATCAACTCATGCACAACTCTACTTCTTTCCCACAAACTTGAATTGATTGACTTAACTAAATGAATTTTCCATGTCACTCCCACTAGCTGTCAACTCATCATGCTGAAGTGGAATTCAAATTTCTCTATTTGAATAAGGCACAAGTCAAATGAAGCCTTTTCTTACCACAATTTAGCACTCCCTCTTAGCAAGAAAACGGTTTTGAACAACCCCTATATTTCTCTTATGTAACTCAAACTTGCCTCTTGACAAAGCCTTTGTCAAAGTGTCTGCTGATGGAAATATTGAGAGGGGGGTGAATCAATATTACTTAATAATTAACACTTTTTAATATTTTTCAAATCATTAGTTAATCTTCAATTATTATTATTTTTCTTCTTCAGATGATCATAAACAATAATCAATAGTGGAAAACACCACACAACAATGCATAAAGATAAAACATAAGACACAAAGTTTTTTAGGTGGAAAAACCCCTCTGGGTCAAAAACCACCGAACGCTTCTTTAGTAATTATCTTCTCTTTGCTAAAATAAAATTGGTTACATCAAGAATTCAGCTAAAACCAAGGGAGGTGTAAACCCCCTAATTCACAAGATACAACCTATAGGATGCTACTAGACCCTAATATCCTGTTACAACCAGAAGGACGCCCAAATTCCTTATAGATTAGGCCACAACTTGATGAGTGCCCCAACACTCTGTTTACCATCTACTCTCAGAAAGGATGCTTTGCCACCATGTTAGTTTATCAACCACAACTGAATGGATGCCACAACACCCTGTGAAAGCCACAAATTTCCCTAGCACCACCCTGCCTCCTCGAAGTGTTCTCAGGCCACAACCTAAAGGTGTCTCCAATCACCTAGAAGAGTCGGTATATCACATTTCACAATTTCATACTGGATCCCCTGTACTCTGAATCGATGTAGAATAACTGTAAGAAATATGTAGAATAAATGTCAAATCCTGGTAACCACTGAACTTTTTTCCCACAAACTGATCATTGTTCCCACAAACTAATCATTGTTGCCACAAACTAATCACTGCACAATGCTACACATAAAGCTATCACTGTTCAACCGCACATCATTGTCATTGCACACTGTGTGTCACTGGCACTACAAATCACTGCGCAACTGTTGACTACCAGTACATGTCACTTCTCATGAATGAATATTCATCAATTCAAAACCACTGTCATCATCGTATTAGGATGGAATTGATGCTATAACCATCTGGTTCTACTATCAAATAATGACATAATCCAAGGTGCCTCAAGTCATCCCGATGACCTGCAATCATTTCTCTCAAACCCTGTCCCTAGAGATCTATGAGCATATGTCTTTTCACTACTAATTACTGGTCATATATTGCTATCCATATTTATGTCAATACAACAAAGTGATATGTCTTCAAAGACTCTTGCTTATCCTTCTTGCTGTTCTTTGTTCTTCTTATGTAAGGAAACCTTCAGTACCAAGAAAATATTTATCAACATATGATTTAGAACTTGATCCTTCTTGAACTCAGATCTTGTAGTTGAAAACTTCAAAAATATCCTCTTATTATTTTCATTTACGCTATATCATAGTACAAACCCAAACTTTATTCTAATCAAGAGATGAAATAAAAATAGAACAAATTGCCAAAATATGACGTGTTCCTTATCCTTGATGTTTTGGTTTCTTCTCACAATAAGGTAAAACAAACCCATAACTTCTCTCAAAATTAACCCTCTTGTCCGATCTTACATGTTACCACAGAGCCGAAGATATTTCTCAGACATATTACTCAAAAGATCATTGTTAAGAACATACAATTGAGGAGGATAATAGATCTTTATTTATATACATTAATTTGATCTATGAGGGGTTGAACGTTGAATTTTAGGAGGGCTTTATGTGGTAGATGTTAGTTAGGAATTAAGGAGTTATAACATTAAAAAAATTAAATTTATTTGTGTCAATTACGCTAAGGGAGGACATGAGTTAGATAGGGAGAGATGTTGGACTTTAATATAGGAGGGATACTTATTATTTAATATGTTTCCTAAAATGACACTTTCTTATTTAATATTTATGTTAAGTATCTTGCTTAGAAATATTTTCAATTTCACTAGAATTTGAAATCAATGATTGACTTTGTGAATATGATACTACCAAAGTCGTGAAGTTAATGATTGGGTTATTGTATTTGGTTCTTGAATTAATTCAACTTATACGTGGTAAGATTGCGATGAGAATCCATGTCATATATTGACAACTGTTGGTGAATAAGGTGTCATGTCTCTAGCCCCTGGGGTTTTAGCCCATAAAACATGGTCTTCAACTTTAAACTAAATTTTCTCTCAAACTAGAAGGAACCACTGGGCGTACCATAATTCAAGAGAAACATCTCTTTGAGGAGAATATAATGACCTAGATCTTTGACCCAAACTCAATGATTTTACCTACCAAAAAACCCTTAACAAAGTCAGGGTACATCCTTAGTCTAGGGAACCCAAACCCTAGAAATTGTGTTTTCAAACATCCAAAAGTATAACTGCCATCTTGATGTAATCTGAAAATTAATAAGAATATTTCATTAACCATTTGAAATCAATGACTGGTGCTTTTATTCAAAATAAAACCCAATCAACTCCATGGGTTGACATCAATGACAACACCATCCAACAATATCCCCCTTTGTCATTGATGCTAACACACATACTCCTCCTATGAGTACAACTCCATCTGATATAATGCTTCACCTCCATATGATTCCAATCTCCTTCTTACATTTTTCTCTCCCCCTTTGACATCAATGGAAAAGGGTGGCTCCCCTTGACAATCTGCCTACTTCTCGTGGACCTGTTATCTGCCTGTGCTCCCCCTGAGAAGAAGTCTTCATCTGAAACTAGAAATACATGTGGAACTATAGTCATGTAACTCTTCTGATCCCCTTGATACCATTATAATTTTGACACACCTGTCCTGAAGCTATTTTTTTGTCCATGTTGTCTATTTGTCAACATTAGACATGTGCCACATACTGCTATATAAAATCTCACTCTTCAAAATTCAAGGATTCGAGGAGCCATATTGTTCAAAATAGTGTATCATCGAATGAGTCATCTTGACTCAGTTCCCCACAACCTGTTATGAATCCTGAAGGCATGACTGTTGGGAATTTCTTGTCTTTCTGCACTTCTTGCTAGTCATTTACCTATTCTTCTTGTATTTGTTCATCTTATACCTATTTCCCCTTCTAGAACTTATTTTTCCTGCAATATTGAGCCATATGCCCATAGTTATGACACTTGAAGCATTGAATGTTGTCCATAGGTGATTTCATATGATATCTACAATCGCAAGCTCTATGGCCATAATTATGGCATTTGAAACATTCAATGTTTGGCCCATCAAGCACTTATTCTCTGCTGAAAAAATCATTGTGAAACCTGTCTCTGGATCCTGCAAAATTTCTTCTATGGTTTTGCGGATAATGATTGTACTTGTCAAAAAATTCACAATCCCTAGCCATATGTCCATAGTTAGCACATAAAAAACAATAACCATCAAATGAACGTGCGTACCTAGATAATTCATTCAGAGGTGGTGGTCCTTGATAATTGTACCTATCAACAACTTTATAATCTCTAGCCATATGTCCAAATTTAGCACATGAAAAAAATAACCATTAAATAAAAGAACATACCTAGAATATTTTTCATACTTCTTTCAAGGCGGCGTTATAGTCTATTGTCGTCCTTTTTCCTTGATTGATTTGGCATAATTTTTCATAGTTACAACATTCTTCTTTGGTTAAGTTACCTTCTCAATATCACTTTGCAAAGATATGGAGCTTGTACTTTCATCAATTGGATCCTTATATGTTCTTTTTTCCATTTCTTTATTTTTCCTATCCATAACCTATAAATGGTCCTTTTATTTGATCTTGTTGATCTCATTAAGTGTTGCATCAAGTTCTTCTTGCTTTTGAGCAAGATCTTCTTGAAACCATCTTTTCAAGACTCCATTTTTTTTCTGCCTCTTCAACCTATAGCTTGAGAAGAGTGGTCTTCTCTAATTCTCTATTGAGAACCTGTATCTATTCCTTCTACTTCTCATTTTCAATCCTGAGCTTGCTTATTTCTACTTAGGTTGTTTCTAGTTCCTTTAATTGCCTTGCCATGACTTTATTTTCCATTTCTACTCCCTACATCTATTGTTTGAGCCTGCTAATATTTGCAGAGGCCGTGTAAAGTTCTTGTTTCTTTTGATGAACTTATTTCTTGAGATTTTGTGTCTCCATATTATTAACTTCTTCCAACTGTAATCGAAGACTACTACCGATCTTATCTGATTCTTCATTTTTCTTGTTGATTTATTTTTCTGTTTCCAATTCTGCTTCGAGAATTATTGCCCCTTCCTTTTGGCTTTTGAGTTATTTTATCACCTTTATCACTTGTTTTTGAAACTATGTCTTACTCATTTCTCTAATTCCTTCATCATAATTAGAAGGATCCAAATTTTCAATAACATCTTGACCTAATTGCTTTGTTGAGTAGAGATTATGAAGCTTTTCCGGAAGATCTTTAGCTGTTAAACATTTACCAACTTTTGTTTTCACAGATTTT
This sequence comes from Pinus albicaulis, assembly GCA_034641835.2. Classification (NCBI taxonomy): domain Eukaryota; kingdom Viridiplantae; phylum Streptophyta; class Pinopsida; order Pinales; family Pinaceae; genus Pinus; species Pinus albicaulis. Next base: position 566,993,186 of record CM076579.1, read on the forward strand.
GGAAAAACATTTAAAATTAAATTCATGGCCTTTGAATTGTACCTTTGAGCTTTTTCGGTAGATGTGTCTCCAAAAAAAATTGATTCCCATAGTCCATGTTCCTGCAAATGTACTTCCATCCTGGATTCCCATATCTAGTAATTATCTACATCAAAATCAGGGGTTGGTACATAATACTCACTTTCTTCATATTTTTTTGTACCTATACCTTCCTTTGAAATACTTGCAACCTACTTCTTTGAATTTCCCATCTCTATGCTCTAGAAAATACCTTCCAACAGTTAAGCTGTTACTGAAGGAACTTGGCTCTGAAACCAATTGTTGGAAATACTGAGGGGGGTGAATCAATATTTCTTAGAAATTAACATTTTTTAACCTTATTTTAGAGCATTAGTTAATATTTAATTATTATTTTTATTCTTCTTCATATGATCATAAATAGTAATCAATAGTGGAAAAAACCATACAACAATGCAAAAAGATAAAATAGAGGACACATATTTTTAGGTGGAAGGTCCCCTTTGGTTCAAAAATCACCTAATGTTTCTTTAGTAATTTTCTTCTCCCCAATAAAAGAAAATTGTTTATATAAAGATTTTAACTACAAATGAGGGTGGCATCAAACCCCTAATTCACAGGCTATAACCTGTAGGATGCTACTAGACCCTAATATCCCGTTGCAACCAGAAGGATGCCCCAATGCCGTGAAAATTAGAACACTTTGTTTACCAAAAGCCGTCGGAAAATATGCTTCGCCACCTTATTAGTTTATCGGCCAAAAATGAATGGATGCCAGAACGCCCTATGCAAGACACAAATTTCCCTAGCACCACCTTTCCACCCTGAAGTGTTCTCAGGCCACAACCTAAAGGTGACTCCAATCACGTAAAAGAGTCGGTAGATCACATTTCACAATTTTCACACTAGATCCCATGTACTCTGAATCAATGTAGAATAGATGTAAGAAATATGTATAATAAATGTCAAATCTAGGTAACCCATGATCGTGTTGTTCCCACAAATTGATTAGTGCACAATGCTACACATCAAGATATTAATGTTCAATTTCACATCACTGTCACTGCACACTGTATATCACCATCACTACAAATAAATGCACAATTGTTGGCTATCACTGCATGTCACTGCTCATGAATGAATAGTCATCAATTCACAACCACTTTCATCATCATATCAAGTTACACTTGATGCTACAACCATCTGGTACTACTATTGAATAATGACACAATCCAGGGTGCCTCAAGTCATCCTGATGACCTGCAATCAATGCTCTCAAACTCTGTTTCCAGATAGCTACAAGCATATGTATTTTCAATATTGATTACTGGTCATATAATGTTGTACATATTTACGTCAATACAACAAAGTGTATGTCTTCAAAGACTCTTACTTATCCTTCTTGTTGTTATTCGTTCTTCTTATATAAGGCAACCTTCAGTCCCAAGAAAAGATTTATCAACATATTCTTTAGAACTTGATCCTTCTTGAACTCGGATCCTATAGTTGAAGACTTTAGAAATAGCCTCTTCTGATTCCCATTTAAGCAAGATCATAGTACTGACTCAAACTTTTATTCTAATCAAGAGATGTAACAAAAATGGAACATATTTCCAAAATATGACGTGTCCCTTGTCCTTGATGTTTTGGTTTCTTCCTACAAGAAGTTAGAACAGACCCACAACTTCACTCAAAATTAACCCTCTCGTCTGATTACATGTTACCACAAGGTCGAAGATATTTCTTAGATAAATTATTCAAAAGATCATTGTTAAGTACATACAATTGAGGAGGATAATAGATATTTATTTATAGAGATGAATTTGAGCTATGAGGGGTTTCTAATGTTGAACGTTGAAGGTAGGAGGGATTTATGTGGTAGACGTTAGTGAGGAATTAAGGAGTTATAACATTAAAAAAATTAAATTTATTTGTGTTGATTATGATAAAGGAGGATGTGAGCTAGATAGGGAGAGAGATTGGACTTTAAGATAGGAGGGATACCTCTTATTTAATATGTTTCCTAAAATGATGATTTATTATTTAATATTTGTGTTAAGGATCTTGCTTAGAAATATTTTCAATTCCACTAGAATTTGAAATCAACGATTGGCTTAGTGTATATGATGCTACCAAATTTTTGAAGTCAATGATTGAGTTATTTTCTTTGGTTCTTGAAGTTATTCATCTTATACATGGTGATATTACAGTGGTAATCCCTATCATATATTGAAAACCGTTGGTGAATAAGCTATCATGTCTCTAGCCACTGAGGTTTTAGCCCACAAAAAAAGGTCTTCAACTTTAAACTCAGTTTTCTCTCAAACCAAAAGGAACCACGGGGCGTACCATATATCAAGAGAAAAATATCTTCAAGGAGAATCTAATGACCTAGTTCTCTGGCCTAAACTCAATGATTTGACCTACCAAAAAACCCTTAACAAAGTCGGCGTACATCTTCAGTATAGGGAACCCAAACCCTAGGACTTTTGTTTTCAACCATCTAGCAATATAATTGTCATCTTGATGTAATCCAACAATTACTAAGAAGTGTTAATTAACCATTTGATAACAATGACTGGTGTTTTTATTCAAAGTCAAACCCAGTAAAATCCATGGGTTGACATCAATGACAACACCCCAACATATGCATATTTCTCCTCTATGGGAATGTACTGCAACATGATAATCCTTCTCTGCACACAATCTCTTAGGTGATGGTACCTGATGTCTATATGCTTGGACCTATCATGAAACATTAGATTTTAAGAGAGTTTTATACAACTTTGATTGTCATAGTGGATCAATGTAGGCTCCATCCCATGAATGAAGAGACTAACCAAGATCTTCCTCATCCAAATATCCTCGCAGGATGTTTGAATAACAACTATATACTTGGAATCTAGAGTGAGTGCTACATATCTTTGTTTTATTCTATACTAAGAAACTACTACTAACCCAACATTCAAGTATGCTCTTGATGTGCTCTTCCTGTCTGAGGGAATCCTTGCCCTCTCTGCATATGTGAAGCCTTGTATATTCACTCCATCAATATTCCTATAACATAAACCAAAATATTTTTTGCCTCTGAGGTATCTAAGAACGTGTTTTTCTACTTTTCAATGAAGATTTGTAGGCTCCACCATAAACTGATTAAGCTGATTAACTACAAAAAATATTGGGCCTTGTGTTCACCAATTACATTAAGGAACCCACCAATTGTCTGTAAATAGTGGCATCTACTACCTATCCTGTAGAATAATACTTATTCCTCCAGTTAGTAGATAGAGTATTGTACATGGGTTTGCAATCCTGCATATGGAATCTATGAAGGATTTCAAAGGTGTACTTTCCATGTCCAACAAATATCTCTCCATCTTGCTGCCACACCTCCAAGGAAAGGATGTAGTGCATAAAAACCATGTACTTCATCTCGAAATCTCTTTCAAGGTCCTCCTTGCAAGACTAAATCAATTTATCATCTCCTATCAGTATCAAATCATCTACATACAGGACTAATGTGAGGATACTACCATCCACCATAATTTAGTAGATATTGGAATCTACTTCACTCTTAGTGAAGCAAAATACACTGAGATATGTATCTATGTGAGTGTACCAATCATGAGTTTCCTGCTTGAGACCATAAAGGGCTCTCCTAAGTCTACAAATGAGTCTCCCTATCAAATGTCTCAAACCCCTTAAGATTCTCTATGTAAATTTCTTCCTCAACCACTCAATTGAGGAAGGAATTTTTAACATCCATTTGGTGGATCCTCCACCCCAACTGTGCTACTAATGAAATAATGGTCTTGATAGAAGAGTATCTTGCCACATGGGAAAATTTCTGCTCATAATAAACCCCTCCTCTTGTGAGAATCCTTTGGCCACAAATATGGCCTTGTACTTCTCAATAATTCCATCAATTGCATGTTTCACCTTGTATAACCACATGGAACCAATAATTGACTTGTTCTCAGGTTTGGGCACCACCTCCAAAATATTGTTCTTCATGATGGAGTTATATTATGTAATATCCCAAAATGGGGATGCAGTAATATTTGACCACAATAATGAAAGAGTAGAGATACATCAACACATAAAATGTAAGAAGATCCAAATAGCCATCATATTAAGATCACAATAGAAAATGTATACAAATCCTTGAGGAAATAATCACTCAAGCCAGACAAAATAATCCTCAAGAGAACATGTACATGGAAAATGAAGATCACTGCTACACAGAAAATACCCAAGGCTATGACAACGTAGTTTTGTTAAGGATAGCTGATGCTAGAGTATGTCAATACATGGATATGCAAATATACAGCTCATATAATGTTTGGAGCAAATATCAAAACTCCCAAATACAATTCTAAGACAATGTGGAAAGGATTTCCTGAAATATGCAAAAGTACAAAAATGTCGGAGTTGTAGTCCAAGGACTGAATAGCAGCTGCAACTCAATAACTGGATGGAGATGGCTGAAGATGCTGCACAAGATGAATAAACCTCCTCCAATGGATCTTCCAAGTGAAAGGCTGATCCTAACACTAAAGAAATCACCCTCCAACAATCACTGCAAACCCTTACTACAAATGCTCACTGAAAATAATGTAGTCAAGGAGAGGGACTGCACTGTAGGAGATAGAAAATGTGTTGGCCAAGTGCCAAGATCTGAAATCTTCTCCAAAGGCTCCCTCACTGATCTTCCAAAGGAAAGAAAGCTTCCTCCTCTGAAAAATAAGCTCTGGAAGTGGTGTTGTAAAACCTCCACTGCAACACCCTGCAACACAATGTTATAATTCTGCAGAAATAACGTTGTAGCTGAAGGAGGTAGCTTGGCCTCAAGCTTGGATGTGGAGAAATGAAGTGAAAGCTCCTTCAATAGGCCTCTCAGGATAGGAGAAGGAATTCCTAAACATGAATGCCTTGTGCTAAGCAACACAACAATCTTAACTAAACAATTGAAGAAAGCACAATAGTCATGCAGACCACCAAATCAGTAATCAATAACATATCTTGCTATGGCTGCCTTGCCCTCATTTTATGAAAATGGAAGCCCTCTCACCTTGGGTCCCACTCATTAGTGTTTCCTCCACCAAGGAATCTTCCTCCCACTATCACTGGGTAGTCTCCAAAGATGATCTCCACCTCTTATCCCAGCGCTGTTGACTTGGTCAAACTTGACCTTGTCCACATGAAAATGTCCCTTTTCACACATGAGGGTGTGAAATACAACCATAATAATGATCCCTTTTCACATCCTAAGGGATTTTATTCATATTTTTATTATGCATGGGCCTCCTTACCCATTTATTCAACTGCTAGGTGATAAAAACAAAATCCAATATTCCAATTAATTGCATGCTAAATTTGGAATATTACATATTACTCCATCATTAAATCTAACCACACTTGCTAGGAAACAGCCTCTTAAGAAGAATATGTCTGAGATTCAATAAACTATATCATAAGTGCCATATATCCTGTATATTTATCTAGTGATATCCTTTGTCTGTGTAAGGAGTTTATAGGAGTTCCAAATTGCTCTTGATCTTCCTACACCAACTTGTCTACCATCCTTGTCCTCTTTCTCCCCTCTCTAGAAGGATCTATGTGAGTGGGCACCTCCACTTAGTCTGCTCTTTTCTCCTCCACATGTGGCTGCTCCAAAAAATCCTATGGATCTATATGAGGCTCCTCATTTGGAACTATAATCTCCTCCTATGGTGGTATGCTCAACTCTCGCTTTAGAGAGTTCCTCATTTCTCTCTCCTAATCAAATATTACATCCATCCTTATCATATTCATCCTAAGTGAGGGCATGAACACCCAATAAATATGATGTGTCTATGTGTAACCTACAAATATCCCCCTCTTTGCAGTGGAATCCAAATTTTTACTACTATCTTTGGAGACATGACAATAAATAATGGATCCAAAAATGCAAAAGTGGTAGACATCTCGCTTCCTCCTAGAGAAATCCTCTTAAGGTGTAATCATTCCAAGAATTTTTTAAGGGATCTTGTTATGCAAATAAACAATTGTATTGCAAGAGTTTACCCACATGAATAATGGAAATCCCTGGTCATGCAACATTGCTTTGGAAGATGCTACAATACTTCTATTTTACCTCTTTGAAACCCCATTTAGTTGTGGGTTGTGGGGTGCAATCAACTCCCTTATAATACCCTCGTTGGCACATAATTATTTGAAGGAATTAGACACATACACTCCTCCATTATCACTTCTCAGGGATTTAATTTTCTTTCCAGTCTCATTTTCAACTAAGGCTTTAAATTCAACAAACTTATAATAAACCTCATATTTATTCTTCATGAAATAGATCTAGAATTTATGGGAAAATTCATCTATGAAGATCACATAATGCCTATGCTTTTCTATTGAGACTGTTGAGAATGGTCCACACACATCTAAGTGAACATTCTCCAAGATGGATATAGCTCTTCTATATCAGCCTTGGAAGGAGGATTTAACATATTTTCCAAGAGTGCATCCTTTGCAAACATCATGTTGATCAAGGGTGAATTTTGGAAGTCTAGTGGTGGTTTGATGCATTATTTTCAAATATCCATGGTGTAGGTCTCCCATGTGCCTATTTCAAATCTCTCCAACATCTCAGCCCTAAACATGTTATGCCTTGCTTCTTAATGCAATGCATGCATCCACCTCTATCTTGTATATTTTTTAAACTCTAACACCAATTTGTTTAACCTGTACAAAAAAAACATGCTTTATATAGGAATTCCATTTACTGAACACCACATCATATCCTTTGTCTTCAAGTAATACCACATAAATGAAAAATTTCTTCAGGCCAGGCACATACATTACATTCTTTAGATAAATATGAGAGTTTGAATCCCTCTTAAAGGTGGCAATGCCAATCCCTTTGGTACTATATCATCTTTAATATATGTGTAATTGTAGGTCCTCCTATAGGCTATTGAAAAACGTTTTATTTCCTGTCATATGAAATGAAGCACCAGAGTCAAAGTACCAGACAATGACTCATACAGTACTTGCCATGTAAGCAATGAGGGTAAAATCCAACTCAAATTGTGATGTGATAACATATCCTCCTACTCATGTTGGCCTCTTACTGGATTTCTTGTGTGGACACTTGGTTTCATAGTGTCCATACTCATGGTAGTGAAAGCATTTAATTTTACTAAGGTATCTATTCTTGCCATGGTTCTGGATGGATTTTGTATTTCCTTGGCCCTTATTTCCTTTTCTTTCTAAAGTAAAGTTTTCATCCTCATCAGATTTTGATGTGACATGATCTATAGTGTTCATTCTAATATGCTCCTGCACCAACTCAAACCAAAGTATCTCCCAATTTGGGAGTTTCTATCTTCCATTAACTAAATCTTGATAATTGTTCCAAGATTTAGAAGACCAAGGAGTGTTAATCTCACAAGTTCATATGATGGCACTTTTTCTCCAACTCCTCCAAGTTCATCTTTTACTTGAGTGAATCTAGATAATTATTGAACAAAAATTTCATTTTTATTCATTCAAATGTTCCTGAGCTTATCTTTCAATGCCAACTTCCTGGCAACACTGCTGCTTTGAAATATATCCGTGAGGGTTTTCCACATTTCATAAGCAGTCTCCTTACCATGCAAATTAGAAACCATGTTATCTCTAACTCCCTCCAGGATAATCCTCTCGGCTTTAGCTATATATTTGTTTCACTGAGCTAGTTGCTATGCATCAGATGCTGCTCGTTTTGGAATATCATGAAAATGTAATTATGAATTTATGTAATGAAGAGGAAAAAGTTAATAAAATGTATTTTTGTAATGCTTGACTCATGGGTTTCATGAGAAAGGAATTTTTATTATAGGTCAAATACTTCTTCTTGATTTATTTTAGGGATTTTTCATATTGTTATTTAGAGTCATGTAATGAAGTGTCGTTACACTTGTATAGAAAATTTGTATGCTCCAAGACCTAGTCAAAATTAATCCTTGAAGGCAGCTCAAAGATGCTGGAGATACTCCTCATAAAGTCAGCTTGAATATTCTGGAAAGGTCGGCCTAAAAATATGTCACAACAGTTCACTGATAGGTTGGATAATTACAACGAAAAACAACTATAAATAACCCAGGTTAATTTTGCATAAAACAAAAAAATAAAGTTCAAACATATCTGAATATTTCAAAAAGAAAATAGGAAATATTTGTGGTATTTCATGAGATATATATGCGAAGGAGAGAAGCTGTATTAGTGCATAAAAGTAGAGATTCACCATCGAAGAAAATATGGTGTACATCAAAGGAATAGGACTCTGTATTTGAGTCTAAGTCTGTAATATGCATCCGAACTGTAGTGAGGAGAGAAGACTGTCATCAATTTAGAGGAGAGGTAGTGCTAGCCTCCGAATTGATGATACTTCCTATTTATTCAAATATTATACATCAAAGGCAAGAAGGAATACAATAGTGATAAAGGGCTCTCTGTTTTTGGGTCAAAAGACATCACATTCACTTGAGGAAGGTTGAGAGTAATTGTAGGAAGTACAATACTGTAGCTTAGTGCGAGGAAAGGAGGCATCCTGGTGAGGTATTGCACAGTGATTGGAAGGCCCATATTAGTCCATCAAAAGAAGAACATTAGTTAGAGACCGAGTTCTCTAGTATTGGTGCAGAATAGTACATAAAAAGAGATCAAAATAGGGAGCCAAGGAAAGAGCAGTGACAAGATCTTGGAGGCATACAAGGGTCAATGTTCTATGTCACGGTCATGGTACTTGTAACCTAAAAGTGTATAAAAATAATTACTTGCGAGTTTTCCTCTCCAAGAGGGAGAGGTTTTGGCCGTGGCTTGAAAAGCCTAAAACTTGTGTCTCTTGTGTTTCGATAATTGGCTTTATTAAAGACATAATAAGCTAATAAAGATAATTTCTAAGTAAGAGAAATAAGTTCACAAGAAATTATCAAGTAGAGAATTGAATTAAACTATGCCCTTGCAAATTATCAACATGGAATGAGAGCTAAGGTTCTGAATACAAAGGGCTATTTGACAATAAGACACTCAAGGATCAAAAATCAAGAATCAGTTTTCTAGAAAGCATCAAAGTAAAATTCAAATTCTACATTGAAGAGTCAAAGAAATTTGCAAGGAAACCTTCAAGCCATCTCAAGAAGACCTTCAACCTTATTCAAAGGACCTACACATCAAGGAGGTAATCTTTTCCATCAAAGATTCTTCATATTGAAGCCTAATCAACATTGTTGGAAGGAACATCATCAATCCATCATTTTTTCTAAAGACGCCATCCAACACTATTTAAGACATCATCATTTTTAAGTAATCATGAAGCCATCCTTGATCATAAAGGATTCAATATCATCTACCTCCTTTGAAGGAATTAATATAAGAGTGATTTCCTACCATCATATTCAAAATCATCATCAAGGAAGCTGATAAAAGGAAGAAATCAACATACACAAGTAAGTATTTCTATGACCTCATTTGAATCTGTGAAAATTACTTTCTGTAAAGAAAGTGTTAGCCGCCTATAAAAAATTTTCATACCAAATGGTGGCTAAATCTTTTTAGCCTTCAAGAAACAATTCATGTTCAAATTGTGAGTTCTTGAAGTCTTATGATGATAGTTATCCTTGGAATTAATCTTCACTGCTATTTCACTATCAATCCTAAAGAACCTGTTGTTTACCAAAATAAAAAACTGCTCATGAGGCTCCATTTTCATCATTTCACTCCTCCTCTTTCTCACAAAAAAATTCCACCATTTAATCCTTGTTTCCTCCATAAAATCCCTCAAAATACCTTCATTTAACCCTTAAAATCATCAAAACCCCCTTAAAACCTTATATCTCCCCTTTATTTTGTTTTAAATTCCCTTATTTAATCTATCGGAACCCTCATTTTGGCTTAAAAATCACTATTTTTGGGCCCAAAAGCATTCTTCTGAACTATATAGGTCTTAAGCCCTTGAAGGCTTATTTCCTCATCGTTTGTTATTTTTCCATTTCCCGACAGCATGGTTTCGACTAAATCTAGACCGTTGATCTCTACAGATCAATGGCCATCGGGCCCCATCCTTCTGCCCGATCACCTTTTTGTCCCTTTTCCCCTTTCAAGATTCTCCGCCTCCTCTTTAAATCTCGATCGTCCATTCATCAGATCTGACGATCGGGGTTAAACCCGATAGGCCAAACCCCGCCCACTAAGCGACAAGGTAGAACATGTCACCGTATACCCCACTTCTTCATCCGCCTGTGCAACTCTTCATCCGTCACATTTTATCCGTGCTGTTGGATCTGAAGCCTTCAATCCAACGGCCATAACTCAAAATCATGTAATTTTTGGCGTCCCTTCCCAGTGCGCTACTTTCGCGCGATATGGGCGATTTTCAAAATACACGTGTCAGACGCTATATGGAATCGTGTTCCAAAAGCGAAAACCACCTACCCCCCCAAACCCTGAGTGAAAACCATTAATGGTTTTCCGAAACCACTTTTCCTCAAATTCGCACCATAATTCAAAATGTTTCCTGGTTATATGTTCTGCCAGGTTTCGACCCTTCTTTCATTGCATTTCCTCATCCTCAAGCACTCCATCACCTCCATTAAACCTCTAAACGTAGTTTTACCACGAATCACAGGGTTTCTTAATGAATTTTTTGCTTTTTGCAGGGTTTTAATGGTGTTTGCTCTGTGTATTTCCACAGTCACAGACAGGTGACAAATAAGGCTTGGAGTGATGATTCTGTGCCTTAAGCCACAAAGAAAGGAACCAACAGGGTTTCGGGCTCTCAAATCCATTGATGGATTGCGACCTTTGATCTTAAATGAAACCCTCCAACAGCAAAAAGCCACCTGTATAAAAAAAAACAAAGTGTATCAGAGTGAAGAAATTAAGGTTAAAGGGTGATTAAAGCCAAAGCTTGAAGATCAAGTTTTAATCCACAAATCAAAGAGTTAAAGACAATGTTAAAGAACAAAGATCCGAAAACAAAGATCAAGGCTTAATTAAGCCTAAACACAACTCAAGAATAGATTAAAGTGTTTTAAGGTTAAACAAAGAAAAATATCAGTAAAGAGGCCTCCACTGCCACATCAGAGGCCAAAATATCCTCTTCGGCTACCAAATGTGCCACCTACAAGCTTTCATAAATTAAAGGAGGCATAGTTATTTCCTAGTCAGTGATATTTTGTTTAAAGCAACTAGAGTTATTGCCAGCCTTCCTAAAGAGTTTTAAAGTCAACAAAATCTGCTAAGCGGCTAAATACTTAATGAAAACCAATTAATACAGAGGAAAGATCATAACTCTCCTCTATTAAGCCCCTCAAAGGCCAAGAAGCACTAACTCTGCATTAATTGAACAAATGAACTCCTCATACACTCCACCTCCTCATTCTTCTATAAATACTTTTGTAGAAGGTAGTATAGAGGTTGGCCTCTGGATATCCGTTGCATGTAAATAGTTTTCTGAAGCTGTTGTAGCCCTGTTTGTAATTGAATATACATAAGCTGAGATGAGAAGTTTGAAGTTGTAGAAACCTACTGGACTTGATGACTGTAACTAGTTTGAACATCAAATACAAGTAGCTGATTTATGGGATCTTGGTCTATGTCAATGGTGATGTGTTTCTCACTGTAATTTTTATTTTTCTTTATGTTTTCATTCTATCCACTTTTCTCCATTAAAGAACAACAAATATATATTAGTATTTACTCCTGAAGTACCCTAAATCTCACTGAAAACCTTTATCCTTTATTTTTTCTGCTGATTTTTTATTTGAAGGCAATTCAATAGAGTATAACCAGTGAAGTGTTGGTAAGCCCATATTTCCTGAGTACAACTTGAGATTTTATCTTTGAATGTTCTTGAGAATTTTGCTAATTAAAGCTGAGCTAGAGGAGTTTATGGTTAGCCCTGTCCTCTGGTTGATCTCCAATAGTTTCTTTGAAGAGTTCCCTTAAGAGTACGTTGAAAGCAGGCTAGTTTCAAAGTACTTACCTGATCTTAGACTAATTTTTATGTTTATCATGAATGTTTTCCTTTTGAATACACTGAAAGCAGGCTAAGTTAAAAGTATTTACTTGATCTTAAGCTATTCTAAGTGTTTTAATTTTTTTCTATTGAAAGTACATCAAAAGCAGGCTAGTTTAGAAGTACTTACTTGATCTTAGATTACTTTTGTGTCTTTCCTTAAGTGCATGCCAAAAACAGGGTAGTTTCAAAGTACTTACTTGATCTTAAGTTGCTCTTTGTTTCTTCATATGTTTGATTTCCCTCACTCCATTTCTTATTGTTTCATTCCATAAAATCAACTTAAAGAAATCCTTTGACATAGATGACTTGCCCCATGGACCACTTTTGAATGTTGTTGTTTCAATTAAATCCTCTTATGACCCCATTGCCCAATGGATTAAAGCTGCTCCTTGCCTATCTTATTAGTTGAACCATTCTCCCACTTATTTACACATTCACCCTTCATATAGACTTCCTTCACCTTCATCATATCCTTGCCCAACCAAAAACAAACAAAACCCTTGTTCTTAATAACTAGCCTAATATCATACCAAGATCTTAAAAGATAAATCAATCTTTTCACTTATAGAGAGATCCCTCTCTGGATTCAGGAGGGCTAGATCCTAGAATCTCAAAGTGGTTCACATGTAGGCTCTGGAGCGTTTGTATTTGCCAATCTTGAAAAATGCAGAGACCTAACATTCTGGCGACTCCACTGGGGACTTCTGAGTAAAATCCTTAAAACAAAACTCTCAGCATTCATTGCAGTATAAGTAGCTCTCTTCAAACACTACCAAAGAAAATGGTGATCATGATAGGACTTATTTGAATCAGTGACAAACTAAGTAACCCTTAGGATTCTCATAGAGCCTTATCAAACCTTGAAGGAATCGGCTAGCTAAGCCATAAGAGTAAACTTTGTTTGTCTCATCACCATAGCCAAGTGTTGAAATAGATTTAGGACACTCTCATAACCCATAGGACTGAAAAAACTCAGAAAACCCAAAAATATTTCAGATTGGTATTCAAATCAATAAATGGTGGTGGACCATAAAACATTTTACCTCCAAAAAGATAAAATTTTCCACCTGGCGACTCCACAATCTACAGCTCCCAAAAGACCAAATGACTCCACTAGTAGAAGACTCTGAACTGGTTGAGTAGACAGAGTGACCTCTTTCCTGATTTACAAACATGATTCTAAGAATACAACGAAGATATGCCCCAATGAGTAGAGAACATATCCCTGGATTCCCACATAAGATGCCCCAAGTATTATGGGATGATAACCTGCCTGTTTTTCGAGATGAAAAGTTTGATGACCCTTTATTACATCTCATAAAATTTCATATACATGTATGGAGGTTTAAATTTGAATGACATGAAGATTGCCTAATGAAAATGCTCATGTTAACATTAGAAGGAAAAGCTAAGGATTGGTATGAATGGTTGAAATATGGTAGTTTGTTTTCTTTAAAGGACCTTGAATATGTGTTTTATGAGAACTATAAAGGAAACACTACATCATTATCATGGGGTGGAATACATTATGATCCATCACAAAACATCACCCAACACATTATATACAATGATGAGGATTTGGAAGAAATACATCCTGAAGATCTTTTAACAGCCATTCATGAGTTTAAGATCTTATTGAAAAATTATAAGAATATAGATGAATCAGTTGAGGAAGAAATCAACCAAGAAATAAATGACACTCCTCAAGATATTTCTAAAAACCTAAATAATGATTCATCATCCTTTATAGCTGAGGCTCAAGAAGGCATCCAGCCTAAAAATCAGTCTTCACAAGAGACAAAGAACTGATGTACTCCTGTTCAAAGGAACATAGAAATATCTTCCCCTTTGACAGAAAAAGAGATAGATCAAACTATTAATAAACAGCCAGTCTCTGAAACTTTTTGCAAAACAAATACTCTTGCCCATTCAAATAGAGAACTTTATTGTACAGATTTAGAAAGTTCTTTTGTAGATCAGAATAAAGAAGGACTTGCTGATAACCGAGTATGTTTGATTGGTAGTATTACTTATATTTATGATTTTCCTAACTTTTATCTATCTAGTGATGATGCTCCCTAAATAGAAGTTAATCTTGCAGGACCATCATTAGCAGATTTATGGGATGAAGATCAGTTCCTTCAAAGAAGTAATAAGCCAGTGCAGACTATTTATGATACTGATGAAGAAAGTTATGAAATCTTGGAAGTAAGTAAAGATTCGTTGGATCTTTACTCTACCTCATCTCAGACCATCAGTAATTTCCATGTGATTGGGAATCAACAACCTTTCATCTCAAAGGGTGAGGAGGAAAGCAATGAAGAAATTTTTGAATAGGTTGAAACCAAGGAGCCTTCTCTTGAAAAAGAGGAAGCAATTGAACATAACCCTGCTCAAGAATATAATAACCTCTTCATAGAGCTCAGTCCATTAAAATAGGACACACTAGAACTACAAGAGGACAACACTGCTATATATGATGAGTCCTCCAGTTCAGATAATAATGAAGATGAGGAAGTTTTTCTTTCTCAAGAAAATCTTAATCTTGATCCATTGGAGGAAAAGGTAACCCTGGTTGAAACCTATCTTACAAATATTCATAACCAGGCATTGTTTCAAGATCCCTATGCTCACTTCTTGAAGGAATTTGAAGAAGGGATAAAGGTTATTGGGAGCAGTGTATTACCAAAAGCAAGAATATTTTTTATCATTGCTGCTAAGAAACTAAAGGAATGGGAGTGGCCCTGTTTTTCCAGCTTGCCCAAAGAGATGAAGAAGGACCAATCATGGAATCATTTACTAGATTGGTTGTACTGGAAAAGAGAGTTCATTAGCTAAACATGTAAATATTCCAAGTTAGATTAGGTTAGGTAGGAATGTCAATAAAGATTAGCTCTTGAGCATCTAGTTAGTCTTTTTTGTTTATTCCTTTGTAGAAGAAAAATGAAAAAAATACAAAAACAAGAGAAAAATAAAAGAGGGCAGATAAAACAAGAAAGGTATAGCCCCATACCAAACAAGAGAGACAAAGTCTAAAAGTGTGCAAGCTCAAATGCCACTCCTAAAAACACACTTCTAGTTAGTCATACAGCCTAATCATGACTAATTAGCTTTTCAATTTACTGCTGATAAGTTAGTAAAATTAGATTAGCCAAACAACTTAATCTTGGCTTATCAGTAAGGTAGATTAGGATAGAAAAACCAAGGTTCACACAAATTCAATATCTGAACCTATGAATCTCAAAAGAAGAATGGCTCTAATTAGATTAAGTCCTGAGCCAAAGATAGAAAAAAAAATGGTTCTAAAAAGCTGAAAACTTGAACCAAAAAAGAAAAAGAAAACAACTCAAACAAGACCAAAACCAGAGTTGAAGAAATAAATGAAGGATGTTTTTTATTTTTCAGATCTTAAGCCTTCACAATGTTGTTTTAAATTTTCTGCAAATTTTAGTCTATGTGCAGCTTGTTTTTATGCCATAGATCAACAGCAAGTTAGATTGCTTAATCCTGGCTTGGCTACTTGTAAATTTCCTGTTTTAGAATTTAGAGAATAAAGGCCTATCAGACAGTCTAATCCTGACAGATAGTAGTTAGGTAGAGAAACTTATGAACTCAACTGTTTAAACTGAGTTCATGGAGAAATAAGAGTAGACTTAGACTAGTTTTATGTTTTCAATAAAAGAATAAAATGATTGATGAAAAGGTTTGCAAGTCCAAATGCACCTTCTAAAGAAAAAATGCTAGGAAGTAGGTTGTGTAGGTAGTGGTTTGCGAAATACTTTTCTGCTAATATAAAAAGTTATAAACATTTTTTTTTAGAAGATGATAAAAATATTGATAAAGTGCAAGCCACTGACCAACTTCTAGAGAAAATTGTCTGAAGTTATTGACACCTTCAAGAAGATGCCATCCCCATGTGGAGCCACTGTTAGCCACCTATAAAAATTTGTCATACCAAATGGTGGCTAAATATTTTTAGCCTTCAAGAAACAATTCATGTTCAAATTGTGAGTTCTTGAAGTCTTATGATGATAGTTATCCTTGGAATTAATCTTCACTTCTGTTTCACTATCAATCCTAAAGAACCTGTTGTTTACCAAAAGAAAAAACTGCTCATGAGGCTCCATTTTCATCATTTCACTCCTCCTCTTACTCAAAAAAAAATTCCACCATTTCATCCTTGTTTCCTCCATAAAATCCCTCACAATACCTTCATTTAACCTTCAAAATCATCAAAACCCCCTTAAAACCTTATATCTCCCCTTTATTTGGTTTTAAATTCCCTTCTTTCATCTATCAGATTCCTTATTTTGGCTTAAAAATCACTATTTTTGGGCCCAAAATCATTCTTCTGAACTATATAGGTCTTAAACCCCCGAGGGCTTATTTCCTTTAGCACCTTTCCCCCATGTGGCCGAAGCCCCGAAATCGGGCACTTAAAAGTATAAACTCCTGTGTTAAAAACCTCATCCTTTTTTATTTTTCCATTTTCTAATAGCATGGTTTCAACTAAATCTAGACCGTTGATCTATGCAGATCAACGGCCATCGGGACCCATCCTTCCGCCCGATCACCTTTCCGTCCCTTTTCCCCTTTCAAGATTCTCTGCCTCCTCTCTAAATCTCGATCGTCCATTCATCAGATTTGATGATCGGGGTTAAACCCGATAGGCCAACCCCCGTCCATTACAAGAAAAGGCAGAACATGTCACCGTAGACCCTACTGCTTCATCCTCCCGTGCAACTCTTCATCCATCGCGTTTTATCCACGCTGTTGGATCTAAAGCCTTCAATCCGACGGCCATAACTCAAATTCGCGTAATTTTTGGCCTCCCTTCCCAGTGTGCTACTTCCGCGTGATATGGGCAGTTTTAAAAATACACGTGCCAAACGCTGTATGGAATCGCGTTCCAAAAGAGAAAACCGCCTACCCCCCCAAACGCTACGCGAAAACCATTAATGGTTTTCCAAAACCACTTTTCCTCAAATTTGCACCATAATTCAAAATTTTTCCTGGTTAGCTGTTCTGCCAGGTTTCAACCCTTCTTCCACTGCATTTCCTCATCCTCAAGCACTCCATCACCTCCATTAAACCTCTGAATGCAGTTTTACCATGAATCGCAGGGTTTCTTAATGAATTTTTTTGTGTTTTGTAGGGTTTTAATGGTGTTTTCTCTGTGTATTTCCACAGTCACAGACAGGTGACAAATAAGGCTTAGAGTGATGATTTTGTGCCTTAAGCCACGAAGAAAGGAACCAATAGGGTTTCGGGCTCTCAAATACATCGATGGATCACGACCTCTGATCTTAAATGAAACCCTCCAACAGCAGAAAGCAACCTGTATAAACAAAACAAACAAAGTGTGTGAGAGTGAAGAAATTAAGGTTAAAGGGTGATTAAAGCGAAAGCCCGAAGATCAGGTTTTAATCCACAGATGAAAGAGTTAAAGACAGTGTTAAAGAAAAAAGATCCGAAAACAAAGATCAAGGCTTAATTAAGCCTAAACACAGCTCAAGAACAAATTAAAGTGTTTTAAGGTTAAACAGAGAAAAATATCAGTAAAGAGGCCTCCACTGCCACATTAGAGGCCAAAATATCCTCTTCAACTACCAAAAGTGCCACCTACAAGCTTTCATAAATTAAAGGAGGCATAGTTATTGCCTAGTCAGTGATATTTTGTTTAAATCAGCCAGAGTTATTGCCAGCCTACCTAAAGAGTTTTAAAGTCAACAAAATCTGCTAAGCGGCTAAATACTTAATGAAAACCAATTAATACAAAGGAAATATCAGAGCTCTCCTCTATTGAGCCCCTCAAAGGCCAATAAGCACTAACTCTACATTAATTAAACAAATGAACTCCTCATACACTCCACCTCCTCATTCTTCTATAAATACTTCTATAGAAGGTAGTTTAGAGGTTGGTCTCTGGATATCTGTTGCATGTAAATAGTTTTCTGAAGCTGTTGTAGCCCTGTTTGTAATTGAATATACATAAGATGAGATGAGAAGTTTGAAGCTGTAGAAACCTACTGGACTTGATGATTGTAACCGGTTTGAACATTAAATACAAGTAGCTGATTTATGGGATCCTGGTCTATGTCAATGGTGATGTGTTTCTCACTGTAATTGTTATTTTTCTTTATGTTTCCATTCTATCCACTTTTCTCCAATAAAGAACAACAAATATAGATTAGGATTTACTCTTGAAGTATCCTAAATCTCACTGAAAATATTTATCCTTTATGTTTTCTGCTGATTGTTTATTTGAAGGTAATTCAATAGAGTATAACTAGTGAAGTGTTGGTAAGCCCATATTTCCTGATTACAACTTGAGATTTTATCTTTGAATTTTCTTGAGAAGTTTTCTAATTAAAGCTGAGCTAGAGGATTTTATGGTTAGTCCTGTCCTTTGGTTTATCTCCAACAGTTGCTTTGAATAGTTCCCTTAAGAGTACGTTGAAAGCAGGCTAGTTTCAAAGTACTTACCTGATCTTAGACTACTTTTTATGTTTATCATGAATGTTTTCCTTCTGAATACGCTAAAAGTAGGCTAAGTTAAAAGTATTTACTTGATCTTAAGCTATTCTAAGTGTTTTAAATGTTTTCTATTGAAAGTACATCAAAAGGAGGCTAGTTTAGAAGTACTTATCTGATCTTAGATTACTTTTGTGCCTTTCCTTAAGTGCATGCCAAAAGCAGGGTAGTTTCAAAGTACTTACTTGATCTTAATCTGCTCTTTGTTTCTTAATTTGTTTGATTTCCCTCACTCCATTTCTTATTGTTTCATTCCATAAAATCAACTTAAAGAGATCCTTTGACATGGATGACTTGCCCCATGGACCACTTTTGAACCTTGCTGTTTCAATTAAATCCTCTTATGACCCCATAGCCCAATGGATTAATGCTGCTCCTTGCCTACCTTATTAGTTGAACCATTCTCCCACTTATTTACACCTTCACCCTTCATATAGAGTTCCTTCACCTTCATCATATCCTTTCCCAACCAAAAACAAACAAAACCCTTGTTCTTAATAACTAGCCTAATATCATACCAAGATCCTAAAAGATAAATCAATATTTGCACTTATAGAGAGATCCCTCTCTAGATTCAGGAGGGCTAGATCCTAGAATCCCAAAGTGGTTCACATGTAGGCTCTACAATGCTTGTATTTTCCAATCTTGCAAACTGCAGAGACCTAACATAAAGCAAAACATTTTCCGGGTCATCAAACTTTTGTGCATGAAATAAAAGGACAGATTGAATCTAATTGAAAATGAAGTCATGATCTACATCATAGGAATTGCAACTCAACCATCAAAATAAGATGCTCAAGCTCATGCCAACTACATGAAGGAAGAAATAATATCCCAGAGGATTCTCATAGAATCCATTAAGGACTCACTCATTCCCTACATATCAAAACTAGAAACTGAAAAAGAAATATATGAAAAATTGGTGGAGATGTTCTTTGTAGGTACTGTAGGATAAGTGATATCTCTGAGACAAGAACTATACAAGTTGAAATTTTCAAGAGAGGAAGGAATCATTTCATATTTTATGAGCATTTCTAAAATACGATACCAACTACAAGAATTGTGAGAAGTAATGTCTAATAGTGAAATGACTACAGTGGTGTTGAATGCTCTATCAAAAGAATGGGGAAACTTCACTTCAAGCATATATGGGAAGAAATAAGCAATGCCAGTTCAAGATCTGTGGTCTCTATGTAAAATAGAGGAAACATGATTGACGGCTAAAATTGATAAAGGACCAAGTGAAGAAAATCAAACATTTGCATCCATGTCCAGGAAGAAAGAAATATTTGGTAAATTTGGTCCTCATAATAAAAGGAGAAATATGGACAAAGTACGATGCTTTCGATGTAATGAACTTGGGAATTATAAAAGGGATTGTCTGAAATCTAGAAAGGAAAAGAGGAAAAAGGAAGAAGCCCATGTCACAGAAGAAAGGGGAGAACATGATACAAATAAATCTAAGAAAGGAGAAATGAAATATTTATACAATGATTGAGATCATCTTCCTATTTAAGAGGTTTCTACTGGTTTTAAAATAGCATATTAGGAAGCATTGTACATTAATGCATCACTCTAGAAATGGAATCATGATAGAAGGATGGAAGGATCACTTGTCATAGGAGGATGTCCACAATACAACTATGGTATGAAAGAAGTGGCTCTTGGGAATCTCATTGATAAAAACATTGATGAAAGGAAGTTATCTAGATCAAGGGTCAGCATTGAATAATCCATATGGAAATAGGCGCTGAAATTTTCTGATGGACTTCTCTTTGGATTCACTGGCTAGAAATAAAGAAAAAGGTTTCATCAAGTATTCAATCTTGCAGAATTCCGGGATTAGGATATGATGACATATTGATGAAGCACATCAAGGGACTGAAATTATTCATTCATTATGAAAACTATTATAGGATGACACAAAAGGAAAAGTATGAGGTACATATATTTGTATGCTGACATTGGTCTATGAACTCATTTCATATGGTTGTAGATAATGAATGGAGTGTAAAAACTCTGGTAAACTTGATAAGTATATATTATTATTGATAAAAGATGAGATGATTACAAGTGGGGATCACCAAGGCTTTAAATACAGCCTTATGGTGTCCCTTGGCGAAGAGGCATGATCGTTGATCATGCCCTTCCACATTAATAAACCTAAGATAACTATATCTAACTAATAATTAATAAAATATACATAGCATTGCCCCTCTCTTAAGATGCTTTGTCCTCAAAGCATACGTAATAATGGACAACATTGACGAATGCCTGGGTTTCTCGAGCGGCGAGCTCTTGCTTCCCACATTTTAAAAAGATCGTGGAGCATCTTCTCGAGTTCAATATTTTGGTGATGTGGATAGCGACAAGATTTGATATAGACAGGGTCGGGTCCTTTCTTGACTTCTATTGGATGTTTTTATTCCCTATTAGGAGGTACTTTTATTGGCAGGTCTTGGAAGAATTTTTCGTGTTTCTAAACTATTCCTTGTTCTTCTGGTGACTCTTCATGGTTCCTTTTTGTAGATAACATTTCCAACTGATGACATTGTACGATATGGGCTGGTGCTCCTTTTCGAATCATCTTCATCATCTGAGATAATGATCCGATGTGATTTCCTGGGGCTTGGAATCCATACAACTTGTGCTTCTGCCCGTTCCATTTAAAGCTTATAAACTGCCTCTGATGGTTGGCAGAATAAGTACCTAAAGTTTGTAGCCATTGAATTCCTAAGACCACATCTACTCCTTGTAATGGCATGGTGTAGAATGGAGATTCTATATTAAAATTTTGAATCTGCAATTTGACCTTATGGAATTTCCCTACCTTCTCAATTTTCTTACCATCGGCCACCATTACCTTCATATTGGGCATGGGAAATGTAAAGATGTTGAGTCTTTTGGCCATGGTTGAATCTAAAAAATTGTGGGTGCTGCAAGTATCAAGGAGAACCATTACGTTGTTCTTCTTAATATGTCCTTTTAGTGTGTGACGTTGTGATACACCTGTCATCGCTGATAAGGACATTTGCATAATGCTTCCGTCATCTAGTTCTGGAGTGGCTGCATCTGATTCATCATTGCTAGAGTCATTAGTTGCTTCACAATTATACATATTCTTTGTCTCGTTTCTTTTTGCACACCTATGCTTAGGGTCCCACTTTTCACTGCAACCATTGCACTTGCCCTCTCTCATTGTATTTCCACGTTAGAATTTTCTTCTTCATGAAGATGGGGTGGGGCATATTTTGTGTTATCTATATTTTCAGATTGAGTAATTATTTGTCTCGAATATACTCTTTCTGATTTTGACCACGATAACCTTTCAAATTTATTTTCAGCAACTTTTGCTTTTTTCCTTGCTAACTCTACTGATGTAATGTCATGAAGTTCGAGCTCTTATTGTATATGTGCTTTAAGTCATGAGATGAAAGACTGGATTAGACAAGATTCTGACAATCCCGGTACTCGTGTTGCCAAGGTCTCCCATTCTTGAGTGTACTCATCCACATCTACTTTTTGGCATAATTTGATGAACGTTGAAAAAAGCTTTTCTTCTTTTATACCTTAGAATCTTTTAAAGAATGCATCCTTAAATTTTGTCCAACTAATAGCAAGTGTTGTCTTTTTCCACCACGTATATCAGTTATATGCTTCTCCTTCCATTTTCAAGGAAGTGTGCTTAATTTTTTTGTCATCACTATCAATGTCATAATTCTAAAAAATATTCTTCGGCTTTATTAAGCCATGCAACACTATTTTTTTCATTACCATCAAACTTAGGTAGCTCAATTTTTTCTCTTCGATGATATGCTAACGGTGGGACGAGAAATGGGTATTGATTAGCAAATGCATTCCATAGCTGCTTATTTTGAGAATCTGCATTACTATCTTCATGATGATTTGGAGAATTAGTTTTTTCCAGATTATTTTCTGAGTTCCCTGAATCCGTGGAATTGTTCTGTTGATTTTGTTCCATATTAGGGGATATGGGTTGTTGTATCTGACTTATCCTATCTACCTTATCATTTATCTTATCGAAGAGTTCTGTCATCTTGTTCATTGCTTCGCTATGCTTTTCTTTGGCCTCATGATGATTTAGCCACATTTGTCTTTCTATTCAATTCGTCATATCTTGAACCTTTTTGATATCGTTGGAGCTTCCTGCAACTACACCTTCGAGACTGAATAATCTTTTTCCAAAGTCATCGTAATTATTATTGAGTTGTTTTTCAAGATCCAGCTATTTTTTTTTGGAAATCGGCCATCGACATTGATGACATCATTGAACGTGTATGCGGTGGTGAGTATTTTTCTGCCATTTTTTTTTTTTAATTAATTAAATTAATAATTTTTTTTTTCTAATTTTTATATAAAAATTAATTTTAAATTAAAATTTATATAAAAATTGAATTTATATATATATGCTTTGTTTTATTTCTTTTTTAAAAAAATCGATTTTTATTTTTTTGAACGTCCCACCCAATAGACACGATGGTTCAACAAAATTGAAAAAAAAAATGATGATTTGTTTGTTGGCTGCAGTGGGGACAACAATGGTTGATAGGAGACATTGGAGGAAATGGACAACAGAGTAGTGGCAGAAAGGAAATTGGTAGGGGACAAAAAGGTGGACGGGGGACGTGTGGACAGAAGGGGTGTTTAGGGAGTCGAGGTAGGAGTGGGGGCGGCATGGAGGACAGATGTCAGGGGATGCAGAAGGGCCGATAGGGGAGGCATGAAGAATGTGTGTTGGGACGGGGGGAGGACCGGGGGAGAGGTGGTAGGCAGAGTGTCGGGGAGGGAGTGTGGGAAGGTGGGCGTAAGGAAGCCGTGAGGGGGCGAGGGTCGAAAGGCCGTGAGGTTGGAGTGATAAGAAGAAGGAGTGGGGTGCACAGGGGAAAGGGCAGAAGGAGAGGGCCGGAGGGGGGCGAGTGAGTGGAGAGGAGTGGGGAGAGGCCGAGGGGGAGAGAGACAGGGTGCAGGGCGGGGAGGGCAGTGATCCAAATGGGAGGTAGACAACAGAAGGGGGGGAATGGAGTGGGTAAGGAATGTTGTGGTGAGCGGAAGGGAATCGGGGAGCGGGTGATGGGGCACGTAAGGGAAGGAGGAGTGTAAGCGTGAGGAGAGCAGGGTGGGTGGGTCGAAAGGCCAAGAGGAATGGAGTAAGGTCGAGGGGTTGAGTCAGCAAATGCAGGGGTCGGGTTAAGGGGTACGGGGACTTGTGCAATGGGGAAAGGTGGGGTGATAGCGTAGGGGAGAGGGGGCCAGTTTACGTGAGGGGTTGGGAAGTGAATGGAGGTAGGCTGTAGGAGGGAAATGGACAATGAGTGGGTTGGGTGAGAGGAAAAATTTGTAAAAAGAATTTTTTAAACAAATGCTGCCCACAAGCACTTAAAAAAAATTCTGCAATTATGGAATTCCTTGTAATTCCTTAATTCTGGATGATCACATAGATCCTGAAGAGCGACTGCTCCAATACCAATGGAGTGTAAAAAATCTGGTAAACTTGATAAGTATATATTATTATTGAAAAAAGATGAGATGATTACAAGTGGGGATCACCAAGGCTTTAAATACAACCTTATGGTGTCCCTTGGCGAAGAGGCATGATCTTTGATCATGCCCTTCCACATTAATAAACCTAAGATAACTTTGTCTAACTAATAATTAATAAAATATACATAACAATGAACTTCTATCTTTAGAAATATGATCAAAGAAATGAGAATCTCTTCTGATACACATGTTTCCAATAATAGATGAAATCAACATAATATGTCCTTATATAGAATATGAGGTGGTTGTATACAAACAAGGAGCTGCATATTGGAAGTTCCTAGGAATAAAGTAAAACTATGTGGAAGAGTTTGTAAAGTGAAACCATGATAAGAGACAATTATCATCTAGAAGTGTTGGCTTGAGGGGTCCTGACCCAGGTTTGGTGTACAAGGTTTGCCAACAACCCCTATACTATTGGCCCTTTCGGTAGTGACCTACTTTCGTAGGTCACAGTCTCACCCTAAGTAGTATGGGTGGGTGCTAGAACCAGGTTTCCGCACCCTGAGAAAGGAAGGGTAAGGCAAGCAGGGCTGCATTCTGTTCAGATTACCTTATTTCTTCGTAGGGTTAATTATGTATCTATTTGCATCCACGTGCACTAGATCTATAATTATATTCTTTCTATAACATCAACACAACATTATATAAATAGAGCAAAATAGATCTAGATCCAAGCATTCAATACACAGAATTTCACAGTGAAAAGACAGGAAATACATAACACAACAATTATCAGCAATTCGTACAACAGTACTCACAGATTCAGATATCTAATAATCCTTCGCATTCATTCATTCATCAATCTTCCCTTACAATTCCCTTTCCAACCTGTGCACACAGCGGCAGGGTCTGCAAAAAACTGGACTAGGATCTCCGCACACACAGCCAGTAGGAGTTTGTTCCCCAAAAACCCAAACAGATAGCTTAAACCACAGATCACATCAGTAGCTCATCAATTCCTATCCTTTACAATCCAAAATGCATCTCTATTTATAACAATCTAGCCTCAACGTTCCTATGGTCTGCAACCCATGGTTTTTGGACCCCTAGTTTTCCCTTTGACCCATTACAATATGTTTGGGGCTTTGAATCGCCCCAAAACCCCTGCGCTGTACTAAAAATAATAAAAAAATAATCAAAATGGACCAGTTTCATAGCTTGTTAGGAGACCTCGTTCCAATAGTCCCCCAACACAATCTTGTGACTCGTCCCGAGTCACTGCACTAGTGCGGCTTCTATTTGCGCGCACAAGGTAGCCAGACTACAGAAAAGTGGAGGGAGTACATCCTAACTTTGGGCCGCAACTTGTTGTGTAATGTTGACCAGTGCCAAAGAAGCAGGCCCATATATATTCACAGCAACCCATTCTAACAGCCGATGGAGGTGTGCGATGGCACACTGAGCATCGTGTGCAAGCTGGAGTGCAGTATCAGACAATGGCTTCAATCATTTTCGAACAACCTTCTTGGAGTGGCGAAGGTTCGCAATCTTGTCCATGGCGGTTAGGCGCTATGTGGAGATGAGGTAAGGTGTGGAGGCTAGGACTTGCTCCAGAACAACTTCTACCTACTGTAATGCCTGCTCGACATGCTGAAGTGTGGAATGGTGTTGTACTGCCATCCATAGCTACGTGGCTGTTTCGACCAATTGGGCTCCCTGCGCCAGCTGCTCCTGAGTAATACGTGTTGCATCAGTGACCACAGCAATCCACTGGGCTCGTTCTTCTAGAGGCATGTCATACTACTATTTCCTGTCTCAGTCACGACAGCGAACCTCTCGCAGCACTCTGGAGGATAGCCCTTGTAACTCTGTACTAGATATTTTTTCTAAGTCTAATTGAACATCCCTAGTAGTTGGGTTGGGAGTGCAAACTATGGCAGTGCAAGGGAGTGAACATACATTGCGTCTAGTGGGCGGCATTTGGAAATGGCAGAGAATTCGTAGCATGTCCCTATACCGCAACGTTCCAGGTGAGTGTGGTTCGCAGATAATCCTTTCTGTCAGAAGCCTGTGCTCACTCCTATTACGACACTCAACATCCCCAGGCCCTCTTAAAAATTCCCCTGGTGGGATTGGGTCCATATTTTTAACAGAGAGACGAGCGTTACAGAAAATATGGATGAACGCAAAAAACCAGAACGCAGATAGCCAAAGCCTATCGAAGGGTGAATAAATAGCCTGACCCGAAGTTTTCCATCCATCTGTGCCCTAGCCGAAGCTATTTAATGGTGAGGTAGCTTTTGCATGGCATGTACCTTTGATCTGGCAGACTGTGCTTATCATAAATGGTGGCATTGATGAGCGACCACTGGTTTTTCATGCTTGCAAGTGTCTTTTCTTATTAAATCTGGCTGTGCTGACAGTGATTCTTCGTGCCCAAGGTCGTGTCCATGGAATGTCAGACCATGGATGACGCTTGTAGGTTGTTTGCGTACCTTGAATGAGATTTGAAATGAGGTGTACCTGCAAGTTGATCAACAGTCTTTTCGAGGCCTTTACTTTGTTCGTGGGCGGGACGTCTTTGTGTGAGAAGGCTACGTCATACGTCCTTATGTTATTTATTACTTGAGATGTTCGTCGATTATCCTGGATATACATGGTTGTAGATATGTTCGTAATCCTACACGTGCTTAGGTCAGTGGTACTCTAGTAAGTCTGGTCGGGCAAGGGTTGATCACACCCTTGGGTGTTGCACGTCAGCAGGTATCCCTGTAGGTCGAGTGACCTTGGAGCCCATCTGGCCACTGGGGTTTCTAGACACAGGATCACCCTACTCCAATACTACCCCTAAGTAAATAATACCGGTCCCTGCATAGGTGCTTCGCATCGGGTTAGCGGTAGTGCTTCTGGCTTGTGTTTCATGGGAATATTAGGTTTCTCAGGCTGCTTACACTAGTACATTTGGGGGAAATTCCGACACTTGGTTCCGACGCTTTTGACCAAATGTCGGAAATTTCCCCAAATTTGTTCAATCCCACCCGAAACCGTCGCTATACCGACGTTTAGAGAAAAGTGTCACAATACTGACACTTAGAAAAAGTGTCGCAACTGCGACGTTTGGAGGAAGACATCGCAATTGCGACACTATACCCCAAAGCGTCGCTATTGCGACGACTGCCTCCAAACGTCACAAGTGTGACAAAATGTCTAAGTGTCGCAATTGCGACGTTTGGAGGCATTCGTCGAAATAGTGACGCTTTGTCTGCCGTCGGTATAACGACACTTATATGCGCGCTACATAAAAATACGAAACTTATATGCACGCTACATAAAAATGATTTTATTAAAAACTACATTAACCTCTGATATCACGCGCGCATTTGCCCTCTGCTCTTGCAGAACAACATTCGCCCTCAGCTCTTGCAGAACAACATTTTTCCTTAGCATTCGCCCTCATCTCTTGCAGAACAGCATTCACCCTCAGTTCTTGCAGAACAACATTCGCCCTCAGCATTCGCCCTCAACTCTTGCAGAACAACATTCGCCCTCAGCTCTTGCAGAATAGCATTCGCCCTCAGCATTCGCCCTGAGCTCTTGCAGAACAACATTTTCCCTGCATTCGCCCTCAGCATTTGCCCTCAATTCTTGCAGAACAACATTCGCCCTCAGCTCTTGCAGAACAACATTCGCTCTCAGCTCTTGGAAAATGGTAAGTTCTTACTGCAGGCCCTTCCTCCTATAGTAGGGTTGACTCTATTTGGGTTTTTTTGGTCAATTCCATTGGATTGTGTTAGGCTGTAGGGTTCTCTCTAGATGTATTCCAATTTTCTTTGGGATGAGTTTCAAAGAGGATGTGTAAGATGTGTTTGTGTTTTCATGAATTTGACTCCACCAATTTCATGAAGTTTAAGCTATGGATTTTAGTTCGACAAACTCATCCATCTCAACACCCAGTAACGAATTGCCCTTGGTCTGATCTATATTGAAGGTGAAGTGAAAAGTGGTAGAGAATGGGAGATCGAAAGTCATCAAATTTATCACAAGGGTAGTACTCCAGATCGAAAGTGATGAGCTTTAGTTCTCTAGATTTGGGGATTTTCTGATATTTGGGGATTTTCTAATGACATACCAAAGGTCACATCCATACAACCATATCAAGGTCAATGTTGAGATCATTGTCATATAGATATAGGTCACTGATATATAGGGTTAATATCATCATCACTATCCATGGAAACCGAATGGTTACAAAATCTGTGATTGTGGTTGGCTCATTTATAATTATTACCCATTTACAGTAGACAACAGAAACACTAAATATGGCCCGAGTAGAGCCTTTACAACAAGCAATGGAATTGCAGTTGCTTCATCAATAACCAATAGCTCCACTTGAGAAAAATTTTCATAATCTTGGGGCTGGATATACTGCAGAGAAAACAATTGTAGTTATCATTCGTGCTCCAATATATTAATATAATTTTTACATTGAACTGAAGAAAGGGAAACAAGAAAATGCTAGCCATCATACAATGCTTTGACATAAGATTTTTGAGTGACATACTTGAAAAAAAGAACTCATTCACTGATATTTATAATGATTTGAGTTATTCAAGTTAAAAACAACGTCAAGAATCAAGATTCAATACCCTCTATTATCTTCATCACCCAATACAAGATTTAAAATTTTCCCAAAGAAACGCTTATTAATTTGGAAGCCATTATTTCTCCCTGCTTTAAAAACCCTGCATTTAAATGAAAACAAGCATTGCATTTCAACTACAAAAATCTATTAGTGTTCAAATGTACATGTGTGCATCACTTGTGTAGGGTATTCCTTTTCCACTTTCACATTATCCAAGAATGTGTGCAGTATAGTTCATATTTTTTTGTGATTTAGATTATCTTGAAAAAGGAAAGGTAAATTATTTCCCATGGAAAAAGAAGGTTTTCCTTTTTTACTACTGGAAATGGTACAACAAAGTTCCATTTCTACCTGAAACTCCTATGAAACAAGAACCAAATAAAGGCCATGTCCTCAATGGACATCATTTGGCTTTGAAAATGGCCATTGCACCGTGTTGTTTCTTATATTACATCACGATAGTTTCTTAGGTCATTTCTTGTTTCTCGAGATGAAAAACAACCAAAGAAATTGTGAAGATCCTTTCAAGAAATAAATGACCATTTCTCAATCATATCTCAACTATTTTTTATTTTATTCAGTGGTTGTTTACTTTGAGAGAAATTTGACACTTTTATAAGGAATATAACATAAAAACACAAAATGGGAAGGAATTGATGAGGTAGATGACCTTTAGTTGTTGTCAACTAAGAATTGATAATACACGATGCATGTTCTGTACTACAAACTAGATTCCTTCCTGGAGTTAGGACACAGAGTATTGAATCAAAGTTGTAGTTTCTAAATTCTTGTATTGGTTCATCAATCTTGAAATTCGGACATTGCATGTCTTCATTGCTTCATGTTTGAATAATTTGCATCATATCGTACAATAGGAAATTAGGAATTATGATTATTATTACTTTATGGATCTCTTAAGTTACTTTTAAGTTTGCATGGTTTAGTGTGAAATTATTCTAGTGTGCCCCTAGGCCTAGGTGAAGGAATGCCAAGGATTGAGAACCCTAGTTTTTAAATGGTATTGTTTCTTATACCCAAAAACCCCTCAACATCACTTCTTATTAGTTCTTAACAATAGTGTTGTAAACAATTTGAGAATTGATACAGCAAAATCTCGCACTTCTCAAGATAAAGTCCTAAAGCTAAAGTGTGATACCATGTGTAATTCAATAGCCCCATTGTCACCTCACCAACCTCTTTTCACTTCGGGCTAGCTCTCCTCTAACTCAAGGGGGTTCTCCCTAGTAGATGTTAGGGATCTAATGGCCCAACCAAACCAAGTCAAGAGCCCCCTAACTCTCTATGTTTACTACCATCAATCAAAATATTGAACAATAGGGTCAGACATGCATCCTGAAGATAAAATTGCTAGGGTATTTTTGGGTAATTTCAAAGGGAAAGTCCCCAAACACATATAATCAAGGAATTATAACGTGATTTCAAACATTAAATATCAACAAAATCGTTTAAAGGGTATTGAAAGGAAAAAGGTGATGGAAGATAGAAAGTGCCTTACTTAAATGCTCTAAGGATTTTTCAATAGTTGCTCCAAAAGCTTCACTTCAAGGCCCTTCAAGATCGTCTCCAACAATGCTATACCATCAGCTTCAAAAATTTTGCTCCAAAAATGTCCTCAAGGTCTTCACAACAAGTTTACTAGAAGTTTCTCCAACAATATATTCAATAAGGTCTTCATTGTCAACTCGTCTCTTAGTTTGGGTGCCTTAATGTGCAATGACATGTTTCCAGGACTGAATTCAATGCAAGGCATATTTGAAACTCTAACTCTGTCTTACGGTGTCTTATTAGAAATTATTTCAGTTTTCATTTTGTGTTTTCAAGTTAGATATTGTTTTCAAGGTTTTACATTTATAATTTTATTGCAATGTGGCAGACTGATCAGGGCAGTACAGGAACAACCCCGAGATGAGATGATCGCAAAAAGAGGCTAGCGGAAGAACATGTAAAGTGCTAGCATTGCTCTATATTCAGGTATTTTAGTTATTTACATAATTGAAATAATATTAATTTTGTTCAAATATGCAGACACCTAGCCATGGTACGCCTGATGATTCCCTCTTTGAGGAAGAGCTTTCTTCATCCCTATCTCCAGTGCTCTTGTTGCAAAAAAGGGCACGAGATGCAAGGTCAGAATTTAATACTTTGATAGACGTGCCTCAAACACCTGAAATAGAAGAGAGGATAAAACAACTTATGAGATAGCTAGAAACATATTAGGTAATAATAAAAAGTCAAAAGGATATTTTTTTTGTTCTGCATGAGATGAATTGTGATAGTTTGATTTTTAATTTTTACATTGACTAAACTAACAAAAAGTTCTTTTGTATGTAGTGTTTTCTGGCACTTGCTGAACCTGGTGTTGGTGGTAGTGGGACACAAGGGCAAGATATTGCCCAAAAACCCTCTCGTACACCTTCTACTCCTTTAGGTGCCAGCCAAGAAACACACCCTGCCCAAGCAGACACCCAGCCAACCGCTGAACGTGTTGGAAATGATGAGGTTGATATGGCCAACTACATTATTGCGTTTCCTGGAGCTACACGTGTCAGCTCCACAGGGACCATTAATGGCACGTTGTTGGTGAACGATGAAGGTGTCCCTATAAAGCACGTACAACTCCCAGGTAAATTTTAATATTTTAACTATTTCATGTACTCTATCTAAAACCTATTTATCATGTTTTTTATTTTTAAATTAATGATAATATATTTTTTTTTTCTGTGTAGGAAACAAT
Organism: Pinus albicaulis; assembly: GCA_034641835.2. Taxonomy (NCBI): domain Eukaryota; kingdom Viridiplantae; phylum Streptophyta; class Pinopsida; order Pinales; family Pinaceae; genus Pinus; species Pinus albicaulis. The sequence continues at coordinate 567,024,698 of CM076579.1, forward strand.
GAGTTCTACAGGTTTTTGGAGAGCCATGCGTTGGTAATTTTTGGCCCAACCATACGCACAGGGTGGAATTCCCAGAATTCCAACCTGAAAAAAGAACTTCTAGATTATCTAGAAGCCCTTTTTGGCGTCGGCACATTTGACAGAACAGCGGTGGCTCGGGTAGCCGGCAAATATTTGAAATATACCAAGGACACCTATAGGACGCAATTGCAATTTAACCCTAGATATGAGCGTCCTCTCACAGTTCCAGAGAGTGAGTGGAGAGCACTCATCCATGACGGAAAAGAGAAAAGGGCAAAGAAAGAAGAAAAAATGCCAACTGGACCCGCAAGGTAAATTACAACTTTAATTCAATAGCTTTAATTTTCTTTATGTCTAAAATAAAAGTGTGCTACGTCATATCTGACTTCAATCTTTTGATGCTAGGTTGCCCGACACCTCAAAGGCAACCAAAGCTAGGATTGAGAAAAAGGGCCATCACAAGCTCGACCAGGGTGGCTACTTGAAATTAGCTGCAAGAATTGTAATTAAGTAGTTAAACATCTTATAATTAATTGTATCGCCTTCCAACGTTTTTGTAATCCTATCAGATATGATTAAAAATACACAATCATATATAATGTAGGGTGATGACTTTGGAACAATAACTACAGAGGAAGATAAAAATATTGCTTTCCGTTTTGGCTATCAAGCTGTAGTTGAACGTCGCAGAAGCTTGGGGCTGGTCCCAAGATCTACAATGCCTGATAAGGTAAAACATTAACCTTTCAATATTTTTGTTTTCGTCCATAAATTTAATGTCTAACAAATTTGTTTAAATCAGGGGAGCAGCACTACCGACGAGGCAAATAACCCAGTTTTAGAGCCAGATGTAGATGATCCTCACGTGCAACCTGATCATTGTAGTGGGGACCAAGCCGACAATGCTACTATCAGTGAGGGCCGTGACGGTAATTAATTTCCACTTATAATTTTTTCTAATTATACCTTGATGGTTGTCCTTATAACGTTTTTTGTTTAAATGACATAGAATGTTTCCCTTGAGGATCTTACCACCAGAGAGGAAGATAGGGCAACAGTCCCAACGGCGACAACTGGTGCACCAGGTAAATAATCTCATTGCAATTTTTTTTATTAATATTACCGAACCAGTTCAATGATATTTAAAAAATGACAATTAAAATTTAATATTATCTGTTTTTGTAGGCGATGCCCCGTCACTGGATGAGACCAGACATCGTGACTACGCAACTAGGTCAACGGCGACAACTGGTGCACCAGGTAAATAATCTCATTGCAATTTTTTTTATTAATATTACCGAACTAGTTCAATGATATTTAAAAACCGACAATTAAAATTTAATATTATCTGTTTTTGTAGGCGATGCCCCGTCACTGGATGAGACCAGACATCGTGACAACGCAACTAGGTCAGCGGCGACAACTGGTGCACCAGGTAAATAATCTCATTGCAATTTTTTTTATTAATATTACCGAACTAGTTCAATGATATTTAAAAACTGGCAATTAAAATTTAATATTATCTATTTTTGTAGGCGATGCCCCGTCACTGGATGAGACCAGACATCGTGACTACGCAACTAGGTCAGCAGTGCGGGTCGAAAGGCACGAAACAGGAGCAGAGCATGATGATATTGATTATGTAATTAGGAGCTTTAAAAATAGGAAGAAGAAAAAGAAAATTCGATAATGTAAAATATTGTATTATTATAAGACAAACGTTACCAATGACCATACTTGGAACGTTTTTTGCGTTATATAAAAACTCATTTATCATACTATTTTTATGTCAAGCATTAATTGCAATGTTTCCTTGCGTACTTTTTGTTGAATTGTTTTTTTATTAGTTATTGAATATTTTTTTTTATGCTCATGAAAGTAAAAAATGAAACATAGATTGGGTATTGGGGAATTGAGAGTGATGTGAGGGGGGGGGGGGAGGGGCCATAAGAGCTTCCACCTTCACGTGGTTGGCCCTGTTTAGTAGAGAATAATTTATTGGAGCGATTTAATCTTGGAGCAAACCTCCCTTGATCCAGCGTAGCAACAAAAAAGTCACCGTTGACTTAGTTGCTACTCTTTCAGATCGTGGGAGGCTTGTTCCAAGTTCATGCGACTCCAATAAATTGTTCTTGAAACGAAGAGGAGCTTATTCAGGTATGTTTTGACATTTTCAACATATGTTCTAACATTATCATAAGAATGCATCTTAGAGTAAAAAATACTACATCAATTACTTTTATTTATTGTATAGATAATGATGGATTTTGATTGACTTGGCAGTGCAGGTACAAATCCTCTTGCATCATGAGCAATACAAATTGTCAACCAGGGTCATGTCCAGGATATTTTTGCTTGTGCGCTTGACCAGGTTGGTAATATCACATTTTGTAAGTTCCTTTACAGTTCATAATTCAATATTAAGCTTGTTCATGATTATTATCTAGGTTTTTTGTATGTGTTTTTTCATCTATTTGATTGTAAGCAACTCTGCATGTTTCCTGTTGTTCACTATGATTTCTCCCATTACCACTCTCAGGATGAATCCGACTTTATTATTACATAGGTTACTTTATTGTTACTATGATTTCTCCATTTACAATTTCATAGGTTACATCATGTAAAGTTGTCAATCTTAGGTTGGTGATGAGCTTTAGTTCTCCAAATTTGGGGCTTTTTTGATATTTTCTCCCTCATGCCATTCCTGCATCACCTCGTTGTTTGAGCATGCCAATTGTCTACCACTTGTACCAATTGGCACATGTCAATCTCTGAGTGGTGCCACATTTCACCTATTTTCAGTGAGACTTTAGGGTTTCTCTAACACAGCTTCAAAAATATGATTCAATGCCTGCTTGAATATTGTCACATAATACTCATGTTTTGGATTGATGACCATGTTCTAAATGGTTGGTTGATTCATAAGAACCACCCATATAGTCATCTTGAGTTATTTCAGAAGCTTTCTCGGGTTTCCTTTTTCACCGTTCCTAGTGGGTGGGATGGTGTGGGGTGATCCATCAATATTGGTGCTCTTGTAGTAGGGAATTTGTTTTTGGGGATATAAAGGAGCATTTGATGTAGATATCCCATTGGATGCATTCATAGATGGGCACGAGAGGTCAAGAATTTAAATTAAAAATATGCAACCTCTAGCATGGCAACCTGAAGGCCGCGAGAGACACTGGTTAAAGATTGTTTTGTGCCGGCCTTAATATAGTCGTGATTTCTTTCTATTATCTTAATGCAAATATATAGTCCGGTCTCATTAAAATGAGGATTGTGGTTGTATTTCTCTTTGGTTGTTTCTCTCTTAATGCTCCAGAAGTTGCCAAAAGTTGCGATAGTTGTTTAGTTTGCCTGTTACAACTTAAAAGTGGTTTTTAGCAATGGGAGTCATGTTTTTAAGGTTCATACTAATATGAAGATCTTGTAATTCTATATTCAGGATAAGAGAAGATGGCCTCTGCTTTGGGCAGTATGACAACAATTGCCACATCTACCTCATTGGGTAACAATGGAAAGGGGAAGAAGTTGGGTGCAATGTTTGATAATTATGGCAGACAATTGTCTTCTCTTTCAGTTTTTTCACCCATTTCCTTTAATCACTCAAGCAGAAGAGGGACTCTGAGATTACGCGACAGAGAGAAGGTAGTTAATACAAGAGCTATGGAAAAGGAGTTGTACTTTAACAAGGATGGCTCAGTGACAAAAAAATTGCAGGTCAGAGAAAAAATTATGTTTAAAGGAAGGTCACCTGCACGTGAAACTTCACTGCGGTGGATCTTTCCTTGTCCACCTATATTCGATTTTAATGTGTTATTTTAATTTTTCATGGAGGGTTGTTTTGGCATATGGTCTGGCATTCAATTGCACACTTACCGAAAGCATTGTCAATTTGTCTTGCAGGCGGTGTGAACAAACTTGCTGATCTTGTTGGAGTCACCCTTGGGGCGAAGGGAAAAATGTTGTCTTGGAGAGCAAGCATGGTTCTCCGAAAATAGTTAATGATGGTGTGACAGTAGATAAGGAGGTAATTTGTAGATGTGTGCTTTGGTTTTCTTTTTAACGTTGTATTAGTTCCCCTGCTTAAATGTCTTAGATTTGGTAGGCATAATTTGAAAACTCAAAGGTGAAAGGAAACATAATTGTTACCCAGTGGTCTACTTGGCCTATGGACCAGCCACATTAGAGTAATGCATAAATCTTTTCACAACAATAAAAGGAAAGGGTTATGGCTGAGTCAAATTTTATTGTTATTGACAGTGTAATGAAATGTATCTCAATGCTATGGTTTTAGCCTTTTTATTGGTTGAATTAGAGGACCCAGTTGAAAATATTGGGGCCAAGTTGGTAAGGCAAGCTGCGGCAAAGAAAAATGATTTAGCTGGGGATGGAACCACAACATTTGTTGTTCTTGCACATGTTGGAATATTGAAAAATTCCAGAACAATGAATGGAGAATAAATCTTCCTTCCTCTAACACAGAGAAAATAAAAATTTCTTTGACAGGAGACATAGTTTCAATACTTTGAAAACAAACTTCTATTCCCTTCAATAACTCAAAAAAAAACTATTACACTTCTTCCTCACTGAGAGGGATTACAAAATTATGACTGCTACAAAACGCAGTGCATAAAACCAACTCACTGTCTATTCAAAACAAACATACTCTGCCTCTAAAACACTCTGCTGTGTTTTTCACTTTTGCACTGTTGTGCATACACACTTAAAAAGTTACACTCAGTCTTTCACTTTTTACACACTGCTGTGTAATAAAAAATTTACGTACTGTCTATAAAAAAAACTACCAAGCTTTTTTGTCCTTTTTATTTTTATATGCCGTAACATATAAAACAAATTATAATAAACCCTTTAAAAAAAAAAAAATTAAAACTAAATTCTATGGCCCACCTTTCATTTCGCATATGATATATATATAACATATGTATATATTAAAGCATACATAAAATTAAACTATCAAAACATTAAAGGACCATTTCCGCCAGACTTCAAAAGTCTGAATAGATTGAATTTCAAACCAAATTCGCGTTCCAAAATGGGATGCTGACGTCTGCCTCATTTGTAACGCGAATTCTCAATCCAATGTGCCTTATAAAAAATTCGGGTCCAGTTTTCAGGTTTTCAGATTCCCTTCAATTTCATGCGATCCAATGTTAATGCTCCACGTGTCCTCCTTTTGAATTTGCGAAACTGGGGGGTAAATTTTTGTTTGTTTAATTTCTGGTTGGTGAATTGCGTTAATGCTAGTTGTTTTGTTTAAATGCAATCCTGTACAAAAATATGGCTGCGGCCGTCTACAAAAAAAACTTGCAGGAATTTTAAATGCTGAATTAAATTTATGGATGGAGTGCAAGCAACCTCCAAAAAAAAATGTTGCTGCTGCATCCGTCTTTCTGCTGCAACAGTTGAAGTTAAAATTCAACAGCACAGGGTTTAATAAGTGAGGGTGTACAGGTAAATTTTTGTCGATAGTACTGGATTAAGATCATCTATTCATTTTTTTAGGGTGTTATGGTGTTTGGTTTTTTAGTTTTGGGTTGGGCTTATTGAGTCTAAGATAGTTTTTGAGTGAAAAAATTGCTATCAGGTATTAAAAAAATTTGTTTCTTTTGTCAAAATTTATGAGCTTGTTGGGAAATACAAAACTGACAATGGTTGTATCTTAAATTTGTGGAAAATAATTTGAAATGAAACCTTTTTGTTTAGGTTGTTGTAGCAGGTGCAAACCCCATTAAAATTACTAGGGGCATTGACAAGACAATAAAGGCCCTTGTTTCGGAACTCAAAATTTTGTCAAAGGAGGTAAACGCTTTCCTTTTGAGTAGGCTGGTTTTCCTTTTTTGTTGATGGTTTGGTGTATCTAATTGAATTAGTTGCCTAAGGTATTTTTGGTTGCAAACTCCTTTTCATTTTTCATACAGTATTGGCCTTGTGGAATACATTTGATTGTGTGGTCTTGTTATATCTACAACATTTGTAGTTGTTTAGTCTTATGGCCGAGGTGCACTTTTATTATGGAAATAGTTGATGCAATTTTGTCATTTAATCCTTACTGCAGGGTAGCATGTTGAGAAGTTTCTTGTGAAACATTTGGTATTCAAAATGACACTTGATCCTATACAGCATCATGCACTTGACTTCAAAATTCATATTCAAAGTGTGCCAGAAAATTCTTGCAAAATTTAAATATTTATGTTGTTTTAAACCATTATCTTTTTCATGTATTGGATGCTGAAAATGAGAAAAAGACTTGGGTATGAAACCAACTGGTGAATAATTTCCAGCAAAACAACCACTTCCAAGACATGATTTAGAAGTAGAACATATGTACTTATGAAGCATAGAAAGATATCCTTGATGCATTGTCAATGTTTGGCTAGGGTTATTTTTGGAGAAAATAACTCCTTATTCCTAGAATAGTAATCTTCAATACAAGTAAATGCTAGAGAAGAGAGATCATCGTGTGACATAAACCTATTAACAAAAGTGAACAGGGAATGATTATTAATTATGGCATACTAAGTTGTCAGTGATTTTGACTATTTATCTTTAACATGTAAAAATGTTAAATTCCAAACTTACATCATCATGGTTTGGCATCATGAGCTTGACTAATTGTCCACCATGCTCATAATTTCATTGTTGTATTCATATCTATAAACAACGTTTCAAATAATAATAATAAAAGTTCTATAAGAAAAATCCAGACCTCCATGCTGTTGCTCCTTGTGAGACAAAGTCGGAATTGCATTACACAATCTAACACATAAGAATCTCCTATATCCTGGTGGTATGTATCCAAATTCTTATAATAGTGTCTTCAAGACTTATGTTGACATTGCCAATGAGATATTTAAGCAATGAAAGATGGAGCCTTCTTCATTGTTGTATATGTAACAGTCTTTTATTAATATAAAGATTGATGGTTTTGTCTTTCTGAAAATGAAATGTAAAAATAATTTACTGTGGTCAATTGAAAAGTTTTTTTTTAAAGCTTTTCATTATGGAAGGGCGACATAGATATATGCCCTTCTAATTGAAATTCGGACTTGCCCTTCAAATTTGATCACTATGTGGGACCTTAACATATAACAAAACCTTTGTCAAAACTTCAAACGAACCCTTTAGCCGTGGGTATTTCATCACGAATTGATCATTTTACCATGTACCTTCTTCTAGAGGAATATTCTTCCACTTGATTAGGTACTTCTTAATGGTTATATGTCAAAGAGATACAAAATGTTTATCTATAACTTTTTGTGGTTCAAGAATCAACTTTCATTCTTCATCTAATTTTGGAAGTTCTATTTACATTGGCATATTTTTTCCCAAAACCTTTTTAGGCAAGATACATGAAAAACCTTATGAATGCAAGAAGAAGGAAAATATAACTTCTATACCACTTGTGCAATCCTATGAATAATTATTTAGGGCCATAACATTTTTGAGCTAATTTTTTATTCTTCTTTTTCTTGAATGAAGATTGCTTATAATGCTATAATCTAAAAAATACCCAATTACCCTCCTCAAATTATCTTTCACTTCAATGTTGTTCCCCTTGTTGTTTTATCATGTTTCATGTCATTTCAAGGTTTTCCATAATAATTTTCAAAGTTTCTTTAGTATTTTCCATATGTGACTCTGTTTCCTATACTTTGGACTTATCTTGCAAAAAGTATGAGATAATAGGAGTTGGATATCCATAAAGGGCCTTAAATGGGGAAATTTTAGTAGATGTGTGATAGGTAGTATCATATTACCATTCTTCCTTGATGAACCCACTTCATCCATTAAGATTGTTTTTCTAAAGAGTAACATTGTAGATAACCTTAAAAACATTTGTTAACTATTTTTGTTTGACCATTTGATTGTGTTTGATATGTAGAACTCATGGCAGCTAGTGTTTCTCCACTCATATTAAATAATTATTTCCAAAAGTTTCTTGTTACTATTACTTTAGGAAAACCATGAAGACTATGAATTTTGTTTCACGGACACTTCTGCCACTTGGCTTGTCGTTTATGTACTTTGAGCTCTACAAAAAAAATCTACAAAATTTGTCTATATAAATGACCACAAAAATGTAATACTTACCTTTATATTTCAGTAACCCTGTAATAAAGTCTATTGATATATCTTCTAGTCTTTGAATATGTACGTGGAATGGTTGAAGTAACCCTAGAGATTTTACTATCTCTCTTTTATTTATTATGCAAACCTGACCTTCTCTTACAAAATTTTGAATATCTTTCTTCATTCCTTCCAAAAATATATTTTTTGATCCTTTGAGATGTTTTAAGGAACCCTGCATCCTACCATCAGAGAGACATGGGAATCCCTTAATATTTGTTTATTCAAATATGCTTGCGTGCATAAAAATATTCTACATTTGCACCAATGTATATCTCTCTTTCACTCCCAATGTTCCATAGAGTTCATCCCATCCTTTATAAATTTTAGTTTTTGTTTAGTACTATTGTCATTTTTCCATTATGGCAAGCTTCTTCTAGCCACCTAGGAATAGAAAATGTAATTGGATATAAATTTGAGGCCTTTTCTATTTTAGAAAGAGCATCATGTACTAAATTTTCCTTACCCTTTTTGCAGATTATCTCAAAATTAAAACTTTGCATTTTTTCTCCTCATTTTTGTTAATATTCTAATGAAAATCATAGCTTCAAAAAATAATTTATGCTATCATGGTATATCTTGACTTTAAAGTACCTCCCAATGATATACTATCCCCATTTTTTATTGCATGTAATATTGTTCCATTTATTTTTCATACGTAGATTTCACCAAATATTTTCTTTGAATTCCTTGCTTTTAAAAGCCAATGATATCCCTTATTGTGTTAATGTTACGTAAATTCCTTGTCCTAGTGCCTCACACTCTACTATGAATGTTTTACC